>CALYLW010000153.1:1590597-1993840 GCA_944989445.1 Ampullaceana balthica | reverse complement strand
TAATACGAACAAGTTTGAGAAGCACTGGCTTACAATTTATTTAATGCCGTTTTACATAGCTTCACGCGCATTGCAATATTACAATGCAGACATACACTAAATAAATAATTAAATGACAAAAAAGTGATTCGAAACATACTCATTTTCAAATAGAAAATAAGGTGGGTTTTCTTTTTTCTTTTTTTTTAGGGGGGGGGGTCAAAGTTTTGTGACGTATTATTGGAGGGGGGTCTAACTTTTTGTGACGAGGCGTGACGAGTGGGTGGGAGGGGGTGAAAAATCGGTCAAAATTGCGTGACGTCATTTATGGATGGCCCCTATTCATATGATAGGTAGAGTAAATCTGATTGGGGAATGCAAGCAAGTAAATGTTCATATGAAGCATTATATTATTATTTGATGTCTCAGTTCTCGTTTCTGTGATGGCCATTTGCTATAATCTGTAATGCCCAGGTGCTCCAATCCGTGATGGCCAGGTGCTCTAATCTGTGATGGCCAGGTGCTATAATCTCTGATGGTCAGGTCTCTATAATATGTGATGGTCAAATGATCTATTCTATGTTAGCCAGTTGCCTAAGCTCAAATAGTTACGGCACCTTAAATAATTGTCTTAAAGTACCATCGTGATTTCTTCTTTAACTGCAGTAGCCTTGACAGAATAACTTGATAGACAGACATAACTTCGAGACCATTTTTCCAGAATACTTTCAAAATAAGATTGAAAGAATAAATGTGGTACAAACTTCGTTTTTTTTAGGGATTTGCAACATAATTTTGTTTGACATGGTTCGAATTTTTAAGCTGAAATTTAAAAAAAACAAAAAAAACAACATTGACTGGGATTTTATTTAAACTTTTACGAAGCTTGGCATAAGTAAATGACTTTCTCCTT
This sequence comes from Ampullaceana balthica, assembly GCA_944989445.1. Classification (NCBI taxonomy): domain Eukaryota; kingdom Metazoa; phylum Mollusca; class Gastropoda; family Lymnaeidae; genus Ampullaceana; species Ampullaceana balthica. The sequence goes on along the minus strand of CALYLW010000153.1, from coordinate 1,992,948 downwards.
TGTCTACTAATCACGTGATTCATTCTTGTTCTGACGTCACAAAATTCCCACACCACTGATCTCATCGCTAAGCACGCTAAGTAAAGGTTCTGTAATTAAAATTTTATTTTCACACAAATCCTAAAGTGTTTAACGATCATGGGAAATCATTCAATGTCATTTTCGACATTAAAAATAGTCATTCGCATTTTAACGTCAAATAAATATTCTTGAATGTGTGAAAAGAACCCGGTCCCCTGTTTAAAGATTTCTAAAGTTAAGTTGAAGAAGTTCTGCAGATATTCTAACTTCTTCATCAAAAAAGCCAAAACTATTTGGTCTGTCATATATTAAATTATTTGTAGCTCTCAAACTTTCACTGTCAAATTTCATGCTATCTCATATTACAATAGTATATCTTAACTGACAAGCACCAAAGTACCCGTTGAGGGTCGGGTAAATCCGAAGCGACCGTTTCGTCCCCCTCATTTTACTAGCAACGCTATTGAGCGGTGCCGGTTTAGGGCCAGGAGCGCCAGTACGGATTAGCAAAAGGTACCGTGAAGAACGCAGCGGACGCCAGCTCTGAGGAAACCTTCCAGTGGGGTTTACATCCTTCAGAAGCAACCGCTTCGGGTTCTCAGCTGTTACGTCCCCTTTGGGGCAAGATAACTGAGAGGGTCTTCCGGGAAGACCCATAAAGAGCATTAGGCTCGGGGCTTCTGATTTTCTTCCACATGTAGGAACTGACAATATCAAAAATCCAATGCACTAAGTTTTAGACAAATTTCAATCATCAAACATGTTTCTTTAATGAAAAAAATTAGACACACTATCAACAACACCAAAACAGGGCATCTAGCCAAAACGTCTACACCACCAACAAACTAGTGGCATCTATCAACATCATCAACAAACTAATGACATCTATCAACATCACCAACAAACTACTGAAATCTATCAACATCAACAAAAAACTAATGACATCTATCAACATCACCAACAAACTATATGACATCTATCAACATCACCGATAAACTAATAACATCTATCAACATCACCAACAAACTAATGACATCTATCAACATCACCAACAAACTAATGAAATCTATCAACATCACCAACAAACTAATGACATCTAAAGTTTGATTCGTCTCATCCCATCAATTTTCCGGCCAATTACATCCCTCAAGATCGCACCCCCCCCCCAAATCTCCCTTCTCAAGACTTGAGTTGCCTGTATACATTATTTTATGGTGGGGATCAAATGGTGGTATTGCATGGCGGGAGCATTTCTAAAACGATTTGGGAGTATCTGGGCAGACAACATGTGTCTTGGGCAATCATTTAACATAGGGACTCTTGACCCTTGTGTCAATGTTGATCAAATTAAAAACAAAGAGCTGCCAGATTCATTAATGGAGAATATTCAAAACTGACAAGAATAACACCATCGGTTAAATCGTTAAACATTGAAACACCGGAGAATTAAAAGAACACAGAGCAAAGTAGTAACAATACATAAGGCGATCAAGTCTTGGAAATACAACACAAAGATCAGATAACTCAATACAAACTTAACGTAGCCTAATTTTTTCATGACTTTGTTTTTAAAAATTGTCTGTACGATTCTCGCCTATAGTCTCAGATTGCCACCTAACATTTATGGAGCTCTATGAGCAGCTCATCGGCCCGCCTACAATCAATCAATCAGCTCCGTTAGTGGGCCGTCCGTAAAGTACGTCTCGCTCCAGAGGGTGGGAGGGGGTTAAGAAAGTGTGACAGTTAGTGACAGGGGGATGGGGTTCCGGCCATGTGGGACGTCACGGTGTTTTATATTAAATTTTAAATTATTTTGTTTGTTTTTTTTTAATTCGATAGTGTGACGTACTGGGGGGGGAGGGGTGTTGTCCGAGATTGTGACAGTTTGTGACAGGGAGGGAGGGGGGCGAGTTAAAAATGGTCAAAATAGCGTGACGAAATTAATGGACGGCCCCTTATTCATGACACCATTCTCTTTATTTCCTTACAAACAGAACTGCCCTAGACGTCCACGGCAAGCTCCACATCCGACTGCACCAGACCCACGACAACAACAACAGCTCATGGGTGGGTTACATCGAGGACCCCCGCAGGGCGAGCGATGACGACATCGGGGCCCTCTACTACGTGGTGGCCGTCATACTGATCTACGGCCTGTCCATCGTCATGATGATTGCCTCCCATATTAGGAAGAATAAGCAGGACAACCAGCTGCGGGCTTATCTGAAGGTGACTGCAGCTAGTAACAAAGATTTTTTTCCCCCTTTAAACAGTTTTGATCCAATTAAGGATTAATTGGTGCCATTTGGTCTGCACCACTGAGTGGTGCCATTTGGTGTGCGTCCATGAGCGGTGCCATTAGGTGTGCGTCTCTGAGTGGTGCCATTTGGTGTGAATCCCTGAGTGGTGCCATTCGGTGCGCATCCCTGAGTGGTGACATTTGGTGTACATCCCTGAGTGGTGACATTTGGTGTACATCCCTGAGTGGTGACATTTGGTGTGCATCTCTGAGTGGTGACATTTGGTGTGCGTCTCTGAGTGGTGACATTTGGTGTACATCCTTGAGTGGTGACATTTGGTGTACATCCCTGAGTGGTGCCATTTGGTGTGCATCTCTGAGTGGTGACATTTGGTGTGCGTCTCTGAGTGGTGCCATTTGGTGTGCATCCTTGAGTGGTGCCATTCGGTGTACATCTCTGAGTGGTGCCATTTGGTGTGCATCTCTGAGTGGTGCCATTTGGTGAGCATCTCTGAGTGGTGCCATTTGGTGTGCATCTCTGAGTGGTGCCATTTGGTGTGCATCTCTGAGTGGTGCCATTTGGTGTGCATCTCTGAGTGGTGCCATTTGGTGTGCATCTCTGAGTGGTGACATTTGGTGTGCGTCTCTGAGTGGTGCCATTTGGTGTGCATCCTTGAGTGGTGCCATTCGGTGTACATCTCTGAGTGGTGCCATTCGGTGTACATCTCTGAGTGGTGTCATTCGGTGTGCATCCCTGAGTGGTGCCATTCGGTGCGCACCCCTGAGTGGTGCCATTTGGTGTGCATCCCTGAGTGGTGCCATTCGGTGCGCATCCCTGAGTGATGACATTTGGTGTACATCCCTGAGTGGTGACATTTGGTGTACATCCCTGAGGGGTGCCATTTGGTGTGCATCTCTGAGTGGTGACATTTGGTGTGCGTCTCTGAGTGGTGCCATTTGGTGTGCATCCTTGAGTGGTGACATTCGGTGTACATCCTTGAGTGGTGACATTCGGTGTACATCTCTGAGTGGTGCCATTTGGTGTGCATCTCTGAGTGGTGCCATTTGGTGTGCGTCTCTGAGTGGTGCCATTTGGTGTGCATCCTTGAGTGGTGACATTCGGTGTACATCTCTGAGTGGTGCCATTTGGTGTGCATCTCTGAGTGGTGCCATTTGGTGAGCATCTCTGAGTGGTGCCATTTGGTGTGCATCTCTGAGTGGTGCCATTTGGTGTGCATCTCTGAGTGGTGCCATTTGGTGTGCATCTCTGAGTGGTGCCATTTGGCGTGCATCTCTGAGTGGTGACATTTGGTGTGCGTCTCTGAGTGGTGCCATTTGGTGTGCATCCTTGAGTGGTGCCATTCGGTGTACATCTCTGAGTGGTGCCATTCGGTGTACATCTCTGAGTGGTGTCATTCGGTGTGCATCCCTGAGTGGTGCCATTCGGTGCGCACCCCTGAGTGGTGCCATTTGGTGTGCATCCCTGAGTGGTGTCATTCGGTGCGCATCCCTGAGTGATGACATTTGGTGTACATCCCTGAGTGTTGACATTTGGTGTACATCCCTGAGTGGTGACATTTGGTGTGCATCTCTGAGTGGTGACATTTGGTGTGCGTCTCTGAGTGGTGACATTTGGTGTACATCCCTGAGTGGTGACATTTGGTGTACATCCCTGAGTGGTGCCATTTGGTGTGCATCCCTGAGTGGTGCCATTCGGTGCGCATCCCTGAGTGGTGACATTTGATGTACATCCCTGAGTGGTGACATTTGGTGTGCATCCCCCCCACGCAGGCTAGGTTAATGCCCTATATAAATGTACAAAATAAATTAATTAAATAATTAATTAATCAATCATTAATTGTACAATTAATTTTTCCTTGAGATTTTAATAAAATATTATAACGGTCATAATTGTCCATTTTGACAATCTCTTTTCCTTTGAATCTTATACTAAAATTCCAGGAAATGGCCAACCTTAGAAAGTCTGACCGCAGGGAAAAAGTGCTGAGTAAGATGAACGACCTGGCCAATCGGCAGAAGACCCAGGATGCCTTGGAGGCCAAACAGAAAGTCCTGGAGAAACTGAAGGCTGCAGGGGAGGTCGATGCGGACAAAGAGGTCACTCAGGTGTTGACCAAGAAGGACACCAATGACGACAACACTGACTCTGTGTTTCTGCCACCTGATAACTGCACGACTTCTCCGCAACAGCCCCGGCGGCTGGAACCGAATGTCGACAAACAGGGCGAAGTCTCGTCTTTGAGGAACAGCGTAAGCAGCAACAAGAGTTCACTTAGGATGAACAGCACGGGCTCCAACAACAGCAATGTGCCTTCTGGTAAGTCAAGACCGTGACAAATTTGACAGTCATAAAGTCTGCAATGCGTTGAGAATGGGTTTGTAACTTGCATTCTCTTTAAAGAACATGTTTTTAAAATGGACTAAAATGGAGAAAATTCTTTTTGAATACCTTTCAGGAAGCTTGATATTGTATTAGAGAGTTAGACAACCCTTGTAGTATGTGTAACAAAAAAACGTGTGGCTCACTTCATAAAAATTTAGTGTAAACAAAGGACATCACGCACGTCATAAACGACCTTTAGACAAGTGATAAGACTATCGGACACATCATTAGCTATCTAAAGAATGTAAAACCAGAGTGAATGAGGAAAGTTAACAGAATCTATAAATAGAACGACTCGGTCTAGACTTTGCACTTCCAGCATTTTATAACATAACCACAAATAGAGAGTTGAGGTAAATCAGTCATGAGGTAAATCATCAGAACATGAGTTACTAATTAAATTATAACAGAAATGTATATGACTTTGTAAGTTCATTGAAACCACATCTTATCCTATCCTCTAACCCGTGAGAGTGGGTCGTTGGGGCACCATCCCAGACTGCCCACTATTTCATGTCATTTGTCCCAGTCCTGTGCTGCCCTTGGGGAGTTGATTAACGACAAGCCGATCCATTCCTTGATGTCTTCCTCCCATCTCTTCTTTCGGTCGTCTCTTATTCTTTCTCCCTGGACTGTGCCTTGCATTGTGGTCTTCGCGAGACCTCCTGATCTTACAAAGTTTCCATACCAATTTAGTTTCTTATTCATGATTGAGGTAAGAAAGTCCTCGTATGGACCGATGACAGTAATAGTTATATTATCGCGAACTGGTAATATGTTCCATTGATATTATACTGAAGGGTAAATACAATCCGATATCCACCCGGACAGACAATTAAGCAATTTTTAAAAAGAGTGTTGAAAAAGTAAATGTATTTTTTTTTAAAACAAACTTCACTAATATCTACTTGGTTTAAATGTAAACAATATACAATATAATGTCCAAATTCTATCACGCGAGATTTCTCTGAGGAGACTTTGACAGCTTTAAATTCTAGTCAAATTAGAATCATTTGTTGTGTTAGAAGATTTCAAAGATTTTATCGGCAATGACTTTGTGTTAGAGTTAGGAGCGATCGTATGTTTCAATAATCAGTAATCTGGTATTAGTGTACATAATTATCGCATGCTTTAATATGGAATCGTGCTGTGTTATTCTATGTAATGATAGTGCCTTTAAATGTGGAATGCTATTCTTTTTCAAATGTACAGTTACCTTGTATTTGTAAACTGCCAAGAGATTTTGAATGTGAGAGTGACCTGCTAGTGACCTGGTGAGCGATTCTTTATTCAGCCAAATGGCTGGCACTCAGTAAATTGCTTGACATAAAACGCAGTCCCTCAAATGTGATTAAATCTTCAATCCACAGCCACGACTTCCCCGGCATTGTCCAGCTGCCGTCACATCTCGACGGAACGTATGACGTCACCAAGTTTTCATGACTACTGGCGGTGGAAAAGGGCAGAAAATCGAGCGCTAAGCATACAGGATAATAGGACAGTCCGAATACAGGAACGGTTATCTCCAAGTCCAGTTGAACAAAGGTGAGACAATTCTATTTTGCTATGGTAGGCCTATGAGTCTTTTTTTTTATATTTTTATATATGTACCCTGCAACAAGCTTCAAAAGAAACAGAAGTCACGTCTAATTAAAATGTCTTAAAATAATATTTATATAGCATTATTTATTTCGCATTTCATGATTTTATCTATTATTGTTATCACCAAAAATGGTTGGAATATTAAATGTTAGGTTACTTTAAAAAAGTCAAAAGAATTTTTAATAACCGTAGTCTAATTTATTAGAACAAAGTCAGCGTTGTTATTAGTCATTTAACACAGTCATGACTCATTACTCAAATCTGTTTTAAAATAAATAAATAAAAATAAATGAAATAAATATTAAATAAAAAATAAAATAAGAGACCACAGATATTTCTCAAATACTTTTGTTAAGGTTTGCGACTGCTTTACAAGCTGTCTGCCGTTCTTTTAAAATGAGTTTAAAGAATTTTTTGTTTTGTTTTGTGTTCCTTTGAGACATAATGCCTTTCAAATAGCTGAGTCTCGAAACATAAAATGGCTATTTTATTACAAAACTTTGTTTGATCCGGTGAATAAAATTTTATGGTGTGTGGTCACAGGGGTCTCTCTTAAGAAAGCTTATTCCTTATCTCCACCTCGGTTGGAAAAAATTGAATTTCGTTTCACAAACTTAAAAATGGGTGGAGATTTACAGTTGGTGTCCCTCTATTTTTAACTTGTTGAGTTGATGACCTTTGGTGCAACCCTCTTGTAACAAACCTCTATATTCCATTCAAGGTCATTTCACTCGCGACCGGACAGCAGGTCTCCTGGCCCGGGTGAGTTCCGGTTATCCACTCTCCATGGGAGGGAACGGTCTTCCACCATCCACGAGACCCGACCTTCTAGATGGGGGAGGGCAAACATGCTGTCTCCCAACAACGCCAGGTACCACCGCAACGTTGAGGTTAAGCCCCCTGTGAAGACAGGGGAGCCCAATCTTGGTCTGCCTGCCAGTTTCTACGTTGTGGATGAGGATGCGGTTTTATGACAACAAACTCCGACCACGGACGTGAATGCGCATTTAAGTGCTTGGGTTTAATTCTCCTCTGATTCGTGTCTTCACAAAGTGCTTCGTTTCATCCTATCTAAAGGCTTTTAATTTTAGCCTATAAAAACACTTTTTTAAAACTGTAGAATGTTTCAAACGTCTTCAAAAATGAGATGTTCTCTGTACATCAATGATAAATTGGCGATGTTTAAGTATGATGAATAATGTAATCGATATGTGCTTGAATTTCAATTTATCGTAGAAATAAGAGATCGAGAAATTGTGTTGCTTTAAGTCATTCAGGGAAAACAGTAAACGATTAACTCCTTTTATACTCAACCGTGAACCAGAGCTTCTTCAACCAGGTCTTTGTAATCAATGACTTGGTTACACAAGCTTTGTATTCTACCAGTCTTTTCACAAGAGCTGCCTTCAATGGAAAATTACATTAACATGGCAGAGACGGTGAACAGTGCATAAATTATGTACTAAGGAGATATTTTTTTTTAGAAACAGGTTTAAGTTGAGTGTTATTTGTGTTCGTTTTACCAACAGAAGTAATTTTTAGAGCTCATAGAATTTCATTTGAAAAAGCATCTGTTTCTTTTTTGGCATCAACATCTAGTTTGAATTAACTTTACAATTAAAATTCATAAAAAATATTAAATTGATTTAAGAACATTCTGTATATCACCCATTAGCCATTAATAGTGTCATGAGTCATAATCGATTTAATCTGAGTTCCAAAAATTGTAATCTTCCCAAAATTCTCTAAAATTACTCAACAAAAGGCCATCCAAAATTTAAAACGCTAAATGAGTGTTTAGTTTACCTTTTTAAAATTGCATGTGGTATGTGACACAAATGTAATGATACAAAGTATTCAATCGTGAAATGCGACTACTCAAAACTTGCCTTGATAATTGTGTTATGTTCCTATCCATTTATCGTTACCTAGTTATGAATTGCAAAGAACAGCAGAGCCCCCGAACCCTCCGCCCTCCCCCAACCCTAAGGCTAAGGGGGAAAAAATAGTCACATGACTGTACGAGACATTCGGAAATTTGGGAGGTAAGTTGTTTTTGTTGTGTGTGTGTGTGTGTGTGTGAAATGTGAAACAAAACTAAATTGTTAATTTCAAGGAGGTTTGATTAACTGGAGGCGGCGTGACGTCACTAGGCTGAAGCCAGACCCCCACCCGCAGCAGTCATCTTGAGCGACTCAAAACATTGGAAGCTGTGTAGTGTGTATGTTATATTATTATAATATTTTGAACGGGAGCCATGGTAACTGGGACAGGCTCAGTGTTGGCTTTCATTTTCAACTTCTTTTTTCAGTATTTAGATTTAAACATTTTAAATATATGATATAAGTTATTTCATTTTAATAATTTTATATTCTTTGTTTGTTTTTTCCATTGAACTTTAAATGGGTAGTTGCAGTTGTGAGTTGATTTGCGAACTTAAAAATAAAAATGTTGCTTGTCTCACGTGTTATATTTATATCTTATTTATTCTTATAATTTTAAAACTGTCTATTGTGAATATTATAATTATACTATAAAATAAGTTAAGTTACAAATTAAGTAATACATTAAATTATTAATATAGAACAAAATAAACAAATTAATAAGCGTTGATCATGAAATCGTTCAAATCCATGCAAAATATAGTAAAACAATTTCAATACGCGAAGAAAATATTTAGTTCAAAAGTTAAAAGTATAGATATTACTTAACTACATAAGATAAAGCGGCTGGATAGCGAAGCCAGTAGTGCGCTCGCCTCACAAAGTTGAGGGTCGTGGGATCGAGCCCACCCAAAGCCACAATATAAATGATACACTAAGAAAGCCCTCCGCTGACCCCTGTAATGTTAATAAATGTGTTAACCTGTTTGTACGTTCTTTATAATTATGTATAGCAGTAGAACTTCATTTCGATATAGTTAGCGTATTATTAATATAAGACCAGGCTCTGTAGCCCTCGAGCAGCTGACCTAATAAATAATCTTACATACATTAAGCTCTTTGTAATTGACCTTAATAGAATATCTAGACCACCAGAAATGAACTTTTTTCTTAGCACACTATAGAAAAAACGAGATGACAAAATACGAAGCTCATTGGAGTCGTTACCAGAATGAGAAAACTGGTATGGTAATGAAAGCTGCTGGAATGTTTTGAGTCCAACAATATGGCGATAGGCTCCCCCACTCTCCGCCCACTGGCTTCACCCGCTAGCGACCATCTGATAGCAGACGCCACCTCCAGTTTATCAAACCTCCTTGGTTAATTTGACTTTTCGGTGATTTTTTGGGAAAATCATATTTTCTCCAAACATTTTGTTATTGAATTAAAAGATTCAATAAGTCCAGTTGTAAACACGTTAAGACGCATGCTGGGCAAGACTTCATACAAAAACATAAGGCTGAGACAAACGTTTAACACAGGTAATTAAGTTATAAAAAGGTGTACATGTACATAGAAATTTAATGTCTTGCTTATTCTGATTTGTTTGTAATTTTCATGCCCCCCCCCTTTCCGCGATAAATTGACAGGTTTTTTTTTGTTGGTTTTTTTAACCGGGTTGCCCTGAATGTTGAAACTCATTTCAGTTTGTATACATTTCAATAATGTAAATTGAAATTGCTTCAACTTGAATTTGGATTGGAAAGTTTGTTAGCGGGTTAATTGATTAGTCGTAAAAAAAGGATTTTTTTTTCTTCTTGTGTGTGAAAATTTTGTTTCAACAAAACTAGAACAGAGGTGGTCAAATTGCAGCCCGCGTGCCATATGCAGCCCGCTACAGAGATTTCTTTGTGGCCCGTTAAGACGTTCTGAGATTTTCTTCAGGTCCGTGACCGAAAGCTCTTCATTGGATAGAGCAGTTATGCCAATGCGCGTGAGCAGGCAGTGTAAATACGCACTTTTTCGGTTTGTCAGTTTTATTTTAAATTTTGTCTTTGAGGCAGTAAAAAAATTTAATTTCCAATTTAAGTGGGGGCCATGAACCCCCCGAAATCGGTGATGAACGTCGTGTATTAAATGAAGACTGGACACACACATATATCTTTGGCAGCATCATTTTAAACGGTATGGCCCCTTCGCTAAAATTCTCTGCCACAAAGTGGTCCACAAGCCAAAACAATAGCCCACCCCTGAGATTTAACATTCTGTAAATTATTTAAAAGTTTCACCGCCCTAAAGAAACAATTTTCTCGGCAAGGTCAGGCTGCCGAGCTTTTTCAATGTTGTTTTGGCGGTTTAAAAACTTTATTACATCATACGTTTTATTAATTTAATCTATTTTTAAATATGATATAATAAGAATAACACATTACTATTGTTACAATTATAAAATTTATTAAAGAGATTGATATAATACCTTTAATCTTAAAGCCGAGAATGGGATCTATTGTTTATTAATCATTAGACATTAGTTTTTAGAGCCAAGTACAATTTTACACTGTGCACGTGATCTGTTGATTTAGATAAAGGGTCGGGAAACTAGTTGTCTGAGAGAGCCATAAACACCACATATTTTGAAAAGTAATTCTGTGAGAGCCATACACTATGTTTAAAATAAAAAATCCAGTAATTGAGTGCATTTTGTGTAATTTTAACTTTAAAAGTACAATAATTAGTCTCTAAATTCTTTTTAATAACATATTTATGCTGTTTTTTATATGCCATTAATATGTAGATCAAAGGAGCCTGAATAAACGTTTAAAAAAAATAAATAATCTTACATTTGTCTGAGAGCCAGATGCAGCTACCAATAGAGCCACATCTGGCTCGCGAGCCTTGGTTTCCCGACCCCTGATTTAGATGTTGCCTATTATTTAATTATCTATTTCCAAAATTAAGTCTGTCCAGGACTAAAAACTAAATCTCTTTGGAATTTTAATATGTTCACTCATTTAAATTTATGTCCTGCATTTTACTGTGATTGTAATAAAATTCTCAACAAATAATTTTCAATTTATTTTCGTAACTAAGACTTCCAGTAGTTCTACTTCTACCCAATGACAGTAATCTCCTGTTTTGATCTATCATAAACTCCTGTTACAATTGCTATGAAATTCATTTGCATATAATCCTTTAAAATGCTCAAATAAGTTGACATGCAAAAATTCATTTTGATATTTTGCAACTTGAAACACAGATCGACATTAATAAAATAAATGTACCCGATAAAACGCTTTGTACCAATTTTCAGCTCTTAAAATATGAAATCAAATTAATCAATAAAGAACTGAATAAAGATAGGATACACAGCCAGACAGCATTAACAAAGTCAGCAGAGAAACTCACGTTTATTTCAGACTAACTTTCTTTTTGATCAGGTCACTTTGTGAATAAGATGCTTATTGTAAATGTGAGGTTTATTTTAAAATTAAATAATGCCTATTGTAAATATGATTCCTTTTTTTAAACTGATTTCTATGTAAATATAATACATGTACTGTACTATTGTCAATGTGATGTCTATTTTAAATATGATCGTTTTAAAATATTAAAAGTGATGTTGTCTGGCCAAAAAAAAATGTATGGTGTCCATGGTAAATATTTCATATGTTCATTGTTATTGAAAACATGATTGCTAAACATGTGCTGTTGATTTTAAAGGATTGTTTTAAATGTTATGCAGCAGTGTTGAGATTGCCATTATGTTATGGGCTGGATGACTTATGAAATTGTGGGACCTTAGGAGGATATTTCCTGTTGATCAGAATAAACAATTTCTATTAAAAACATTTTATAATTTCAAATTATGTCTTTGATTTTTTCTATATGAGACATGACACTTTTTTATTTAAATATGCCCAGAAAAACTTTAAAAAAATGTATGGCATTAAATTTTTAATTAATGTTAGATCTACATTGCACAGTTAATTCCTCATCAAAATAATAATTCAAACTGTCAAAAAAGTGCCAACTCTTACTTTGACTTACTTAAAATCTTAAATGTTGATAAAGAGTGAACGGCTCCTGTAATTTATAAAATTGATAAAATATCTATTCATCTATATTATCTTACAGTTTGGGTTCAGTTCTATCTCTGGATCTTCACTCTTTAAACAATAAACATGTACAGCTAGACCAGGAGTAAATGATGGACTGCAAGGGATCGTCAAAATTGAGATTTGAAAAAAATAGATAGGTTTTAAAAATTACATAGATCTAGTTGTATTGTATGTTATTTTCTTTTCCACAATATATTTCTTAAATCTGTTTTGACTTAAAATTTATGTTCTTTAACAAAACTATGAAATCATCTCCTCTTAGATAAATTACCATAAACTATGGAGTTGGAGACATTTTTGGGTTGTTGGGGGATGTGTTTCATTCATTTGAAAATTCTGAAGCACTTTATATAATGTTGCTTTGTGGTGAAATACTGCATCTCATTTTAAAACAATGTGATCTCATAATGAAAGAGATTTACACAAGATTCCTTGGTGTCCACCCACCACTGATAATACAACACCTTAAGTCTGTAGGTCAGCAGTGATTATCTAATATGTAACAAATATATTGACCCTCAAAAACAATGGACGTACCATACTCATAGGAAAAATTAAGTAAAAGTGACATCAGTGAGAGAAAATTGAAATGTTCCCACCAATGTAAAAGTTTTTTCAGTAGGTACCATAAATTGATCTTTCAAACTATACTATATATTGCTAACTTTTATAACATCTTTTTGAAAATACTGCTTCTTTTAAAAGTATATTTCAAATACTTGCTAAGCTATGACTAATATTAATGTTCTCAGTTCAGTGATTTAATCTCTAGAATAAACACAGTGGTAAACACAAATTTACACAAAGGCTTGCTAATAATAATTATGTTTTTATTCAGCAGATGAAGGTTTTGAATAACTTCATATAAAAGACAAACAGTCAAAATCAAAGAAATTGAACAAGACTGACACAAATGATGAATGCCATAACCAGAGGGACTAACAACATGGCATCCACATACACTTACATTCCACTGGGGTTAACAGTTTTTGACAGGATTCATCAACCTAATTAAACCATTATTGTATCCACAAATTTTCAACACACTCCTAAAACAAACTACAAACAATTTAAGCCATTTGCATATTAATATTATGAAAATTCAAAGAGAGCTATACAAATTTCATGAAATTCTATTTGATAATTTGGAAAATTTATATTATTTAAATTAGATTTAAATTTTAAAAATTACTTTGAAATTTAACAGAAATTCAAACCTTAACACAATATCAGTGTTGTCACAAGTTTTTAGCTGACACAATTACTTATTCTCACTTTGATTGTGAAGTCAACATTTAATTGCAACTGATTGTTAATGTCTTTGAGAACAAATGATGACTAAATCTCCTAACAAAACAGATTTCCCTGAGATAAGAAAGTAATAAAATATAGCTCTGAAATATTAACATTTGAATTGAAGCATTCAAAAATACATTTGTATTTTTAAAAATATTAATGTTTTTTTTTCTAAGGCTTCCCAGACATTGTATAACAATAAGGCCCTGATTAGAAAGCAAAAAAGTGTATATTTTATCATACATTTCATTAATAGCAAATTTCAAACCAAGGATGTGCTGCACCAACAAAAATGAATTGCTAACATTATTCTCAAACTTTTCATTGAAAATATTGTTTTAAAAATAAACATCTATTTTTTAAAAACTCATTAAAATGATTAAACTTGAGCTTCTAAAACGTATACTTTTCAATTTGTGTACCAGGTACTTATTATTTTACAAGTAAAATAACTGATCTTCTTTTTGTTATTAAGAATCAGGACTTTATTGTATTGATGATTGCCTAACCTGTTTGCATAACTCAGGTTAATATGGAATAAATGCCTTTAAAAAAATAAAATAATATTAAACAAAAACAATGCACAACAAACATCTTTAGTATTTACATTGGTCAACTGTCTCTGGTCACTTACTACAAAATGCAATTAAACAAAGTACAGGGATATTTTCTCTCTCTAAAACTCAAGTAAATAGAAATGAACAGTACACAAGCAGTCAGTGTTGGAAAGTAAACAGAGAATGCTAGTTGATTAATAGTTGCCAAAATTGTATGTCCATAATTGTCATCAGTTTGTAATCAAATACTACACAATGACAAGTGCTATCTGAAAGAGAAAGATGTCAACACAGTTATAGGTGTGGATGAGGTTTTTTTTATAGCTCAAACTTGTGATCTTATTTCAGTCATTACAAAACAATCGTGAATCTACAGTTAACATGACAACTAATAATGTTATAATATAATAATACATAGAACTTAATGACCTGTTCAATAAATAAACAGACAAGGTCATTAAGACAGCAGGTCAATTATCACACAAGACCTTGACACATCCACCACTCTTGACTCCCATGCAGTTTTATAAAGACATGCCATTTAATCATCATTTGTATCTTCATAGTTGTGGGAAGTATGATGATGAAATCATCTATATATAATATTTACACACATTAAATGAGGGTTTCTATACAATGATGGAATGAGTAAAGGAAGAAGGAATGAAACAAAGGGCCTACTGGAGGACTAAAAGTGATTCTTTGGAGACAGTTTGGACAAATAAATGCACCTATCTGGTACATGTTGCAAACAAAGGCCAATGCTGGTATAACAGAATAAATAGTTTTGTCCTTGTGAAAAAAAAATTACTTCCTCAAATGGTATTGAATAATTGAATATATTTTCATTTCTTGAAGATACAAAATGATTGATCAGCTGACTAGATTGAGCTTAACAATGCTAAGTAAAAATATGGTTTCTGAAAGAAAGAAATATTTATGTTACGATAGTTAAACACAAGTGAGGAGATTAAATAGAAAAATATAAACCCATGCACTCTTATGTCCTAGTCCATATGTAAAGAAGAAAAACTAAATGCTGATGAATTAAAAGTTCCATCTTCATTAGGTTAGTTTTGAAAAAATCAGACTTTGAAACCAAATGGTCACCATTTTGTATCTATAGTGAGTATAATTTTAATCAATTAGTGATGTATTTGCCATAATTTCGGTGGAAAACATCTACATGTTAATTAACTGTTGTTCAAAATCCTGCTCATTATTATATAGTATATCATCCTGGTAAAAATTAATCTATATCGAAGCTTTAGAACCACAAGAAATTTTTAATAATCCAGCATCCATAACATCATTCATATTTATCCTCCATCAATATTTATTATAATTTAAATATATCCATTTTAATGGATATTTTACTTATAACAATGTGCAACTAATGCAATGGACAGATTTAAGAATATTTATTAAGTCATGTAAGCATGTTATAATGTTGATATTAAAAGGAAACATTTTTTTTTACAATTTAACGATTTTAATGGTTTTATAATTTAAGGTTTAGATAGCTTGATGGTTCTTAAAATTTCTGCAAAGTACAATACATATTTTTATATAAAGAAAGATAATTAAAACTAGCAGAGTAAAAAACCATTTGAAGGCCAGTATAAAAAATACAAGTCTTTATCAGCATTCCACTGTAATTTACATCAAAACAGTATTTTACAGATTTGTACATCAGTACTGGGGATGTCATCACAGAGCTTTCTTTCTATTTGTACATGCATTATAAAACATCAACTGATCAATGACACACTAATAAGCAAAGAAAATGGTTAAAGTCTTTAAACATTTTATACCACCAGGGTTCACATTTACCATCCAGGTAGCCAGGACAGACCTAGTCTTTGAATTATTAGTGGTGTGGAACATAACCAATTTTAAATTTACATCTAGGCTGTTAAAAGTTGTTTTTTTTCCCACTTAATATTAGTCCAAGAATACCTTTCACAAAAACAGCTATTAGCCATTTCATTATAATTGTTATAAAAACATTAAAGCTTTAATTAAAAATAATTTTTCCCTTATTTTTGTATGATAAATAAATATCGCTATTATGATTGGAAGAAGGATGTGAATTGAAATGGTCTAAAAAAACTATTTTGTCAAAATTAAAAGCTCAGCAAAAAGAGCCTTACCTGTGAAACATATCTATTTAAAAAATCAACTGGTAAGTAACAACTTAAAACAAAGATGGACGGATTCAACTTTGTTTAATTACTGATTAATCAATGAAATAACAATATAGTGGCATAGTTTAATGCCAGTGTTATTAATAAAAGTTTTATAACTTAAAATCATATTTCCAACATACACAGCTGCACATTCAGTCTCCCGATTTCTCACAAAACTCTTAGCAGTAGGAGATTTTACAAGACAACCAGAAGGTAATCTCAAAATAAACATTTTAAGGTTAAATAAGAATTTAGTTAATTATAGTTAAAAATATCTGTCATTTACATGGATTTTAATTTTATACTTGCAATCAAAATATCAAATCTATGAGATCTGCTGGATAATTTAGAAATCTGGCTACTGGAAGGTAAAGGGTGTAAACTAACCATTTGAAAAGTTAAAAAATATATAACACACAAGCAATTTTCAACTTATGGTCTGTACGTTTTTGCCCAGAAATATCCACTGCCTTCCTCATTTTAAAGTAAATCTATAAATAGATAAGAACAAGAGAAGACCTTGAAATAATTCAAATAGATTATCACTATGATTTAAAAGGACTGTAAACATTACATCAGTGTTAACCTACTCTGTTTTGATCCTTTTAGCTGCTGTGACATCTGCTGTTCCAGTTGATGATACTGGCATGACTAAGATTGTGTGTGTTTTGCTAGAGTTGGGGTTGGCTGTTGTAGCAGTTCGTACAGCTAGTGTTGTTGGTAACCCACCTTGAGCTGGTGTGCTGACTGTGTGGACAGGTGTGGCGCCTGCCACTGAAGTACCAGACAAAACCACCAATCCTCCAGTGGCAAGGCCATTAGCTGTAGGTCTCACCGTTATAGTCGGAGTTCCAACTTGGCCAATGTTTCCTGAAGCTTGACGAACAGCAACAGCAGTCTGACCAACTGAACCTGGTGCATTAGAGGTTACAAGCATAAGGGTAGTAGGAGTGGGAGTTGCACTCTGAGCTGTGACCATGGTGACCCGTTGAACAACTTGGGGTTGAGATGACAGCATGGAGGGCTGGGAAGAGTTAGAGGATTCATCATCATCATCCATATCCATGGTTCCAAGATTGACTGCACTGCTCAAATCATGGAACTGTTTGGGATAATAAATTATTTTGAAGGAAAAGCTGTATTTCTAACAATAATTATTATTGTTTGTGAATCTGAAACTTAAGGAGAAAAAAAATCCAGGGACACTTCAATATTATTTGAATATCCTTACCTGTCGCACCTCTCCCATGACAGCTATTGGTGTTTGACCAGTAGCACTGGCCACTTTGTGCTCAACTAAGTAGAACATAAATTCATCATAGAGCAGACGAATAAGGTGAAAAGATCCAAAGCTTGCTGCACTGCGTAAGGTAAGGTCTCTGATCACCATTGAGCTGTTATCAGGAGACAAAAAAGATAATTATGAGAAGGTGAGAAAAATTAATTTTAAATAATTCATTGTTTTGATATTTATAATTTCTAGAGCCATTATTTAAATTGAATAACATTTTTAAATGTTTCAAAATATAGTAAAATATTATTACTGTATGATTGGGTATAAATAAGGTTACCTATAAAAAGACCACTTCAACAAAAACTGCCGCGCTGCCTTAGGAAAGTTTTCATTTCCCTCATGTGGTTTGAGCACTTGGTTGACTACTCCTTCTAGCCACTGAGCCCACTGCTCCAGTGAGTTCCCCTGTTTAAGAGTTGTCTTAAAATCCTGCTCCAGCTGCTGCACCAATAAATCTTCACACTGACACACCCATGATGCTTGTTCCTGAATATTTTAATGCAATACAAAAATGTCACTTCAGGTCATCTTGATAAATAATTAATGTAAAAGAATAACAAAAAAATTTTTTTTTAAAGTATTGGTGGAAAGACTATTTATTTATCAATTTCCAATATGAACATGAAATTGTTCATGTTAAATCAATCTACAAACCGATTTTGTTATTTAATTTAAAAATTAAAAAATATAATTCTCCTAACCTGTACATTTGTGAAATCAACACGGTTTAGATCAGTTAACATTTGGTTGATCTGCGACGTATTTTGTAGCACTGCACGAGCTGCTTGGGCAAGATGATTCAAAGAAGTGTAGCGACGCAGTGTTTGAGCAAAGGCACATACAGCCCCAAGCTTTAGGAAAATTAAAGTTTTAAAAGAAGTTAAAAATAATTTTTGGATGGTAGAGAGGAACTGTTTTAATACTACATCATCTTAAAAATGTTTTTATACCAAGAATTTTATTTATTACAGGTTGCTTAAAAAATATAATAAAATGTAGGCATTTAGAAAATTAAATCCTCTTTAAAACATCTTTTAATATGGAAATAAGTATCCTTACTTTTGTCTTTATCATCTCCTCGGGTACGTTTTGCATAGCATTTTTTAACCATCCTTCTAAACTCTTTGCAAAGTTACGGATAGCTTGTGTGAGTGAACCTAAAGGGGAATTGTGATTTATAAATTTAGCTAATTTAGCCTCTGGTTTACATTGCTAACAAAGTAAATATCAATAATCCTTATCTTTAATAAAGTGAAGAAAAACACTTTTATGTCATTTAATGTTTAGCATTGCAATTTTAAAAATTTGTTCTAGTTTTGTATTATTTAACCAAAATTAATGATGAAGAAAATTCATTCATATAGCATATATTTTAAAATGTACATACTTGGTATAGGCCGTAAAACATCTGGAATTAAGACTTCAACCAATGCTTGATAGAATGCATAATCAGATCTTCTAACCCATGTCATCAGAGGTTCATAGCGACACAATGTGTAAAGTTTTTCTTTAGGAATTCTTTTCTCCATCTTTTCAAATGGATCTAGACTTCTTTAGAATAGAGATGGCATATTTTATGTAATCAGTTGCCAATACAATAAAAACATCTAGGATTTCACATGCAGGTTAATTAAAATAAAATATCAGCAACAAAACTTACTAGATATTACTACAACAAAAAATTTATTTTATAAATAATTCTCTAGGTAACTGAGTCAATCATGTATTATTTTGTTTCTCATAGAAGCGGAATTTGAAAATCGATGTAAAAATATGCCCTTTAAATAAAGGGGGCATTAAACTGATAATATAATTCTGGTGCTAGGATAAAGTGTGGTGTATTATTACCTAGGGGTAAAAACCCACTCAATTTGAATTCTTATTAAGTGTTTTACTTGAATGCAAATTTTTAAAAATTTTCCCTTGCCATTGACATTGGGTAAAAGTTATTTTAAAATACTCACGGTGATTCTGGTGCAGGGTTTCTCCAGAAAGTTTGCCAGAGATTTTCAATAAGGTTGAAATGCAAGTTAACAACAACATCAACAACAGCCTGAAATCATTTTATCATTTGTATAATTTTTAAAAGATATTGACATAAAATATTAGTAAAATTGATACAATGCATTTAAATCAATGGTTTTAAATATAATTTGAAATGAGGAAAATCAAAATGACCAAGACCAATCTACTGCATCTATAAACAGGGTGTGCATCTATCAAACTTAACTATACAAATGGTAAAATAATACCTCAGCATGCTCCCTGTACATTTTTTCAAAAGCTCGAATATCTTCCACACCAATACCATCTGGAAATGGGACTAAACTAACATCAACATTTCCAAATGATGGAAGAGCATGAGAGGCATCTCCAAGAAACTGTGTGTGTTGCTGCTGTTGAGAGTGGGAAGCGTCTGATTGACCACCACCCTGTGTACCTGTCTGTCCATTGTCACCATCTGGACCTTCTTGCTTCTGGCTAGTTAACCTGAAGAATATTCAAATATACATATAAACACAATCAAAATTAATAGAACTTAAGTATAAAAAAAAACTTTTTCTCTTCAGATCTACTATCCCATCGATGGTGATGGCTTTGTTCTAAAGTGCAAACACTATCCATGCTAGCCTGGAATGCTTGTTGGCATTGTCGATTCATGGAAACCACCTTGTTTCATTTCTTATTTTAGCTATTTATTTAAAGTTACTTTTAAATGTAATCTAGAATTATTTCCCTTGAATAAAAAAGTGATTGAACTTCCTTCTTTCAAAGAACAAACTGTTTCATACAGTTGTTTGCTTTTCCTTGTTAACGTTTGTTTACAAACATGAATTCTCAATCCAACTCATCTGGTGATCAATCTAATAAAACTAAAAATATTACACTGATGAACAGGTAAGAGATATTGTTAATGGTGCTGATTCAGATAGTGACTTTGGACTTTCTGATGCAAAAATTGTTTCCGACGAATCCTACAATCCTAATAATAAGAAAATTCATCAGCTGATGAACCATCAGCCCCGTCCCCAGTTTAAGTGCCTTGTATCAGGCTATTGATAAGCTTGTGATATCAATTAATGACTATGCTTCCCATACGATACAACTAAACACTCCTTCCTATAAGACACAACCAAACACTCCAGAACAAAAGATATCCATATTCCAAGACTGGAATCCAGTAACTTGTTAAGAACGTTATACAAATTTCTGGCAGTAACATTAATGATGTGGATGAATACACGTCCATTTCTTTGTGATATTTTGTCCTCACATCATGTGGTATGCACAAATGTTTCAGAGGGAACGTTCTGAAGAATTTTATCACTGTTTCCTGCATGATTCTGAGATTGGTGGAGAAACTAAAACTAAAAGTGAGCCATTAATCAACTCATTGATTGTCAACTTTCACACCAGACCAGCAACTGTCCAATAATGAGATGAATGCAAGATTTAAGGGAAGATGCACCTATTAACATTTAAATCAAAGTAAGTCACACAAGTACCACATAAAGGGTCTTCTTGACAGTGAAATAGGTTATGTATGTAAAATCCTAACATTATGAATCCAACACTTCGCACCATCAATCCTTAGAAAAAGATGATGGCATAGCCATAAAAAAATACATGGAACCACACTCAAGAGAAATTAGTCATGTTTCCCATATCATCAAAGATAGATGGTACATATGGTGCACAAAGGCATTTTTGGACAACCTTCAGAGGGAACAGTATTATTTTACGGAAATTGTTCAGACCAACAGAGTAGGGTTTCCTAAAGAAATTAAAATCCTCAAAATCACACAAACGAAGTCAAAATACTGGGTGCCTAATGACAAGTCTTTGTTATGTATGGCATTAAAAAACAAAAAAGCCAAACAACCTGTCATTGTTCTATAAAGTAATACAATTGCAGATTTTATTTTTTTTTGTTTGTAAAACATAACATGAAACCTAGAGTTGTAAATAAATACAACCAAATAATTCTGGAGAAAGAGTTAAAACAAAAGTTCTAAATCTCTCTATTTAATCATATTTTTTTTAAAGCAACAATACAAAGGTTACAATAATATATTAAATTATTGTTGCTTTTTAAAAAAATATGATTAAATAGAGAGATTTAGAACTTTTGTTTTAACTCTTCCTCCAGAATTATTTGGTTGTATTTATTTACAACTCTAGGTTTCATGTTATGTTTTACAAACAAACATCTGTTTTTTTTTCTTCATATACATTTTTTATTTTCCTTAAAACATAATGCAGTTCTAAAAATTAAAACATGAGCCTGTATTGTCTGTAAATAGCATTCTTTACCCTTTAAATCCCTAAATATACCATTATCTGATGTTTTGTCTTTAAATTTTATGTAGGTTTGAAGATAGCATGTTAGTGTGTGACAAATTTTCAAAATGGTTAAATTTGTCAGAGTGAGGAAAATAATTCTGGAGAAAGAGTTAAAACAAAAGTTCTAAATCTCTCTATTTAATCATATTTTTTTAAAGCAACAATACAAAGGTTACAATAATATATTGTAATTTAAAATGTTGTAAAATCTTTATGGAATAATTGTTAATTAAAAATCCCAAAATATGGAATTAGATTTTTTATTAAGAGAAGATATGCCAGTTTCTCAAGTAAAATGAAAATATATAAAATCTGCATCGTTGTAATTGATTTTTTTTACTTAATTTTTTTTCCATTGAAATCAAGGCTTTTTTATTTAATGTCAAAGAAATTAATCTCTATTTTTAAGTTTACAGATAGAGGATAAATGATTATCAAATTAATCTAATGTAAATTTTTTTAAAATAAATATATATCACATTCTTTTAAATAAATTTATATATTAAAAAAAAACACAAAAGGAACAACAAAATGTCAACATAATGAAACTTGGTGCAAAAAAAAACAAAAAAACAACTCACTTTTTGCTAGTGTACATTGGCTGTTGTCTTAAGGCCATTGTCTGATCATCTGTAAACTGGTTTAAGGGAGGAGTTGGCCCTGATACGAATGCCATAGTAATGGTATTTAGAGTTGCCCCTAAGGGAAAGAAATTTGTTTTAATTAATTTTATTTTATGTCTTTATGTCATTTTCCTAATTTATGTACTGTCTAAATAATACAATTTTTTTTTAAAGAGAAAAAAAGAAAATTTCTGACCTTGTACCAAGTCGTCTTGTTCTAAGTCCTAGAAACACAGATCTGATAAGTTTTCCAAATGAAGCTGGGTTCATTGGGTCTAATCCTTGCTCTTGGCAATGCCTTAAGTAATGATAGTAGAGTGTGCTGCGGGGTAAGCTGACTCCCTCTGCTGTTTCATAGTTGTCTATTAACCACTGAACCTAAAGAAAAGCATTTATTGTATTGATTTTTTTTAAATGATCAAAGATAAAGACTAAAAATTGAAGAAAGGAAAAAAAAATGAAAAGCATAAGTTAAGTTTAACTGTTCAACAAAGCAGATATTGTAAAGTAATTTAGTACAACATGACCATCAAGATTTTTTCAAAAAACATTTAAAACTAATTTATTTAAAAACTTATAATTATAATAAGAAAAAATATTTAAACATATAGAAAAATATAAATAAGAGCAACAAAATTTTTAAAAAATATACCAATAAGCCTACAAATTTCAACTTCACTTAAAACTAATACTAAATCTTATAAAGACAACATAAACCCTAGTTATTGAGTGATAACTAAAATTTTCACACCCAAAAGTGAAGTTGGTTTGGTGAGTTTCTATTTCACTAAAAAATTAAATTTTGAAAAAGTTACTTGGTGATTGAAATTCAAAGCTATAATAAATTTTAAAATTTTTTTTGGTTAAAAGTTCATTATTTTTCAAGAAACACTAAGGCCCTTTCACACCGTTCAAAGCGTGGTTGTTGACCTCTTGTAAGAATTTTCTTCTTAAAGAAAACATTTGAATGAATAATTTATCATTTCTAAGCAATATATATTATGATAGATGCGGGAAAATATTGTGTACCTTAAAAGTTAATATGTAAAGAAACAAAAACTTCAGAAAAGTTATAATTCATAATACAAATTGAAATTTCTGAATTTTATAAACTGTGAAACATGCAGAATGGGAAATGAAGCAATACATACAAAATTATTTAATATACTTAAACAATTAAAACTGAAATAGAACAAAACTTTTTCATTTCATAAGTATAGAAGTGGTTCATACATAAAAATCATTCAAATAACTTGTGATTAAGGTACTTTGAATTTCAAACACTTTTGGACAACACACATAATTATTATGTTTTGTTTTCTTGATTCCAGTTTCTACAAAAAATAAGTAATGTTTTAAAAATCTCACTAGCGAATTTTAATGGCCTACCATGCCTTAACTAAGTTTTAACCAAATTTCTTCACAAAGCCGAATATTAAAAATTAAAATAAGTATTATTTAAAGTTCACTCCAAACCGAACTGCTAACAGTTTTGGACACACAAAATTGAAATAATTGGTCCACTGAATTTAACAGCTCAGCCAATCCTATGGAGGTCAGCATAACAGCAAAATATTTTAACACAACACATTCACAATACTCAGTAAGAAGTAGCTGAACCTCCAAAGGATAAGGATAGAGCAATAGATAGCCAACTAACCAACCACACTTTGGCGGGCGTGAAGGAGCCTTACCTCTTTAGTATGCAAATTGCTCAGCTCTGCCAGAGGAGTGTGGTTCTTTAAAAAAGGAAGAGAAAACCGAAAATAGGGAAATAATCGCTGTGGGTTATTTCTAAGCAGTGTATACTTTTCTTCAGATTTTAAGTTTAAAACTACCTTGCTGAACAAATACCAAATTTAGATAAAATAATGAAACACTCAGCAATTCAGGGCTCTAAAACTAACATAAATTTTATTAGTAACTGAACTGATTTAAGAAAATTAAGATGTCCATCAACATGATTGTATTTAACCTTTAAAGTAACAAATGATTAATTTTTAATAAACTAAACATCATACAACTTTAATAGCAAAAGTGTTCAGTACATTCTATAATTAACTAAGTAAATTAATAAATTACTACATGTACTTTATTTAATTCAGCAAGATAGCTTCAGGACCAAATGAGGTTAGCATTTTGTTTTTGTATTAAAAATAACTACACATTGTGATTATTTACCATAATTTTAAATTGTGTGTTGAAACATCATTATTATTTTTTTTTAATTTAGTATGAAAAAGCAGTATTTAATTTAGAAATGTATGAGAATTTCACTGTATAAATAAAATCTACGCTAATAAAACTCTATCACATCTATATTAAACAAAGTTAGTTGTTAAATAATATTTTACAAAGAAAGCAAAATGATGGAAACTGTTATTTATTTAGCTTATTTTGTTTAGATACGTTATATTACGTAAAAATGCTTTTAAGTTATAAATCTGTAGGTCATTGACACTTGAAAATATTTTAAAATATATTTAATATGTTTTTAAAAAGATGAAGAACAAGCTGTGCCAATCATTTTTATATATATATATGTATATATAAATAAAACAAAAGAAATGTTAATTATAAATAAATTTGATTTGTTCAAAGCTTATAAAATAGCTGACAGAAGATTTTTCCCTGTTTACTATGATAAATTGAAACAATTGATACTAGCCTAATCTAAAGAAAAATATTTTTAACCAAAAAAAATAATTTTTTTAAATATTTTATTTTTTAAAAGTGAAAAATTAAACAACAATTCTTAAAAAGTGACATGTTATATTATTATAAGTTATAATAAAAACAATGTCAAAAAACACTCTTCAATTAAAAAAATTCAATTAGTGTACTGCCATCATAAAAATAGCATAAATCTTTTAATATGCTTACTGTCACTGGTGAGGCCCTAGTTGTGTGTGTCAAGGGGGTACCATCACCATCTACAGTGCCACTTTGAATGAGGAATGTACCACCGCCAGGTTGTTGTATGATCTGACCTTGTAGTGCTTGTACTGATGTTCCGACAGGCATCAGACTTTGAGCCACCTGTTGAAAGAATGGATTCTTGACAGGAAGGGAAAATAATCAGTGAGTGTTTTCATTACATAATACATAGATGGAACAGAGTATGGACAGGCATGAAAATGAACTTTTTTAAAGTATGACAGTATCATTAAAATGATTTTTACAAATTAAAAAATCTTGTCATAAATTATATTTTAAAAATATGAATACATCCTTAATTTACAATATATTTTAAAAAAAAGCTTTCCCTTCATTCATAAAAAAAAATTTTTTTTAAATATTTAAAAAAAGAGGCTGTTTATTGTGGAACTACAAAGAAATATACAGTCGAAACCGCTTAAGTCGACGGCGTTGGGGTATGAAAAATGGCGTCGACATAACCGATGATCGAGTTAAAACAAAAACCAATATGGCGGCAAAATATTAACATGTGCTTGAAATTTCTTTATGTACATGATTAATTAGTTAGCGTTAATTAGTGATGGGATGATTTATCGGAATCGTATCGGAACCCTAATATTTCTTCACTCTTTCCTAAGTCTAAGGTTGTAATGACCGTTCGTTTTTAAGGACCGTTTAAAATATAAATATAACCATAACCATGGTTCCCATTCAGGAAAACGGGAAAAAAAACGGGAAAAGTTATGACTAATCGGGAATTTATATATATATATATATATATACATATATATACACATGTATATATATTTATGCCGAAGTAAAGGACTTTGATTACGTCTCTTTCGTGTTTCGATTCCATTTATTTAATGAAAAATAAGGTACCAGTTTATAATTGTCTGCGCATGCGCTAAAAGGTCAAAGTTTACGCTTCGCCGTGTCACAGTGGCATCAGCGAATTTAAAATACAAATAAACAAATCAATATGGTTATTTTAAGTTTAATGCCTTTGATGTATATATATTTATGCCGAAGTAAAGGACCTTGATTACGTCTCTGTCATGTTTCGATTCCATTTATTTCATGAACAATAAGGTACCAGTTTATAATTGTCTGCGCATGCGCTAAAAGGTCAAAGTTTACGCTTCGCCGTGTCACAGTCGCGTTTGCCTTCATATCAGCGAATTTAAAATACAAATAAACAAATCAATATGGTTATTTTAAGTTTAATGCTTTTGACGTGCAGAATATCTGTTACTTAACTATCAGAACGTTCTCGAATTTCCTCAGTCAATCAAACTTGTAATATAAATAAAACTATTGTGGCCTTGACCGTTGATCACAGCACGTTGTGGGCTGTGTGTACTGTGTTAATCAGAAATGATTTCATTTCATCGTCACGCGCGTGTTAGTGTCACAGTCACGTTACTGGTAACAAAGCAACAACAACAAACTTTCAGTTCTCAGTTTATGGTTGACAAGCGATGTTAGTAAAGTGTGGGGGCTGGGGGGGGAGGTAACAACTACATCAGTGCGCATATTAATAATTTATTAATTTTTTTTATTTAATTATATAAAAACCACCGTCGATTCTCAATACAAACCTTTATTTTCAACCGACGAAAATCGAGCTAATCAAGTTAAGTTGCAAATTTGGCCATCTTTTGTGCTCGAGGTACTAGGTTTCGGCGACTTAAAAAAATCGAATTAGCAGATGAAAAAATGCTAAGACAAAGAGAGAATTTGGCGGTTCCAATAAAAAACGTCGACATAATAGGGTGGTCGAGCTAACCGAGCTCGAGGTAAGTGGGTTCGACTGTACTTAAATATCATAAATCTATTTTATTGTTAATTATTCTCTAGAGGAATATGGTGCCTGGAAAATTAAAACTTACAAAAAACTAAAAGCGTATATCTTTATATTTGATGCACAGTTTCAAATAAATACCTGTGTTCCTTGAGGAGTCTGGTAATATGTTCCTGATACGTTTGTGTACATTGTTCCTTGCGTATAGTCTGCATAATTATGCCTTTAAAAAAGAAATGGGATATAATCTTAAAATTAAGTTATTTAATTAAGGAATATAGCTTTTAGACGTCATAAGTAAGATTTAGCCAAGCATGAAAAACAAGGAGCCTTGATTTTAACTAAGTTAAATTTTAACTATTCATTAATATATTAACTTTTTTCATTTAAACTCATCACTTTAAAAGATATTATAAATGAACATTTTTTAAAAATTTTAAATAAATGCTATTGATTACAAACTCATATGTATCAATATTTTAAGAAAAAAATATATTTTAAAATCTTTAACTTTATATTAAAAATATATAGTTATTCTATTCTTCAGATAGTTCATTCAAATTTACAACTGTAATAACTGGATAATTAATGTGAGTTATAATTAAATTCTACAACTTTTAATCATAAGTGTTTAATATGATTGAGAAAAGCATGCTGTTAAAAAATCTCAGGAGAAAAAAAGCTTTGTGAAATTAGCTGATTAAAGCTATTACATGCATTAAACACTTAAGTTTAATTATCACACTTTACTTAAAACATGTTATGTAGCTTTGTAGAATTAAATGAATAAATATTCTGGCATAATTTTAAAAATGTGGACGACACTAACTAAGATCTAATATTACATATTGCATTACATTTTTTTAAGGGTAAAGGGTGGAGGAAAAAGAAAGTACCTAGACTTCAGCACCAGTTCTTTGGGCCTATAACAAAAATATGGTGCGACATTATTGAAGTATAAATGTAATGTAAAATTACTGAGATGCTGCAAGAAATTTCTAGTTGGTTAATGTTCGGAACTTGCAATAAAATACTTTCAAGCAAGTATTCTTTCAGAAAGCAATCTTAGTATCTATAAAAACAATGTTACACATTTGTTTTATGATTGTGGCTCTAAATGTGTAATGTCATAAGAAAATATATTATATCCTTAGATTTTAAAAAAATTTATATTTTTTTGCTATGCCAGGACACTGGTGTCTTCATTAAAAAAAATATATCCTGATACAGGGTTCCTGTACCAAATACAAAATCAAATTCCACAACTTTAAAATAACCCTTCAAAGAGACAATAGAATGATTCCAGAATGTATTTAAAAATTAAAGTCTTTAAAATCTGATAATTTAGCTAAGAACAAAATTATTGTGACCTATGAATATTTTTTATCCCACCTTCACTAAAAATGAAATGTCAGGAGACATTTATATTTGTATTGTTCTTTTTTTTCAAATACCAGGATATTTCCTTGACATTATAAAGGCTGTTAACCCTGTTAATAGTGTTTAATGAATTATGATTCCAAGTCATTGTAAACTGGGATGTAAATGATCTATAATACAATCAATAAATCACATTTCACTATAAGGGCATAGTTCCAGATTTTAATGGACCACTTTACTTCATAGAAATACAACATCCAACATGGCTTTGCCCCTACAAATAAAGAATGTATTATTTGCAATGGCAGAGAAAAAAACAACAACAGAATACAGTGATTCTAACCATAAATACAAAACATGTATTTTAGTGGGGGTTTTTTACATTTAATTATGAAGTATTTTAGAATTATTTGATTGAAGAATAAAACACACTTATATACTATTTTCTGCAGACTTTGTGATTTATTCAAGAATAATGATAAAATAATTGTTTAAAGACTTATAAAAATGTGTTTTTATTAACATGGCTTGTCACTAAATAGATTAGTTAGGAAGCAATGTATTTATCAAAAACAATGCAAAGAATTTAGAAAATAAAAAGTATTTCCCATTAAAAAAATTGGGGGATAATGCAAAAAGAAAAAAAATGTTTTAATATTTTGGAGATATATAAGCTAACCTTAGTTACGGTACAAAAAATTTTATATTGTAAAATAAAAGATAATGTGTTTAATAAACGTTACCAGCACATTATCTTCAATAAACCACCCTTAGTCTCACAGAAGTATTAAGTTATTTATAAGTGTGAAGAGAAATTTTTTTGTTTAATTCAATTCTCAGTTACTGTTATTATATTTTGCAAAAAAGAAACCCATCTTGTTACTTTGAAAATAATGGAAACATACAAGTTCAGTTAACAAAAAGAGAAAAAGTCACACGTCAAAAAAAATTATTTTTTTTAAAATAAAAAAAATAAGAAGAAAAAAGAGCAACGCCAAGTGGATCTAAGAGATGTCATTTATCACAAAGTGTGAAAATGCTTATCTCTCGAATCTAATCCTACTGTGGTCCGTACATTTGGCCATTAGTGTAGATGCCAGGGTCGGAACCCTCTACGTACTGTAGGTGAGTGGGATACACTGTCTGTCCCCCTTGCTGAATTGTTATTGTCTCCTGCCCCCCTTGTTCTCCAAGTTGGTGATCAACTGCTGATGCTAAAATTAAAAGAGATTCCAGTTACTTTATAGGCATATTTTAAATAGACAAAACTTTGAACAATTAATTGTACAAATCTATACAGATCTGAGCTATATATTTAACTTGTAGATATAATAATAGAACCAAAAAATGGCAAAGGATTAATTTCATTATGTTCAGTTAATTTAAATTCTTTTTCATTATTGTTATCTATTGAATATGAAAATATTTTTAAATTTATTATGCAATATAGCTCATCAAATATTACATAAATTCAATTTCCTTTTCTTGTGTTGTTTTATTATTAATTTCAGACATAATGTTATCTATAAACATGCAAATAAATAAATGCTTAAAGAAATACTGCTTATAATTTACTCTTACTAGTAACAATAAACTGTTGGCCACTATGTGCTTGTGCTGGTTGTATAATGGTTGTTTTTTGCCCCTGCTGGACTCCACCTTGGGCATTGGTACCAGATGTTTTAACAACTGTCCCATTCTGATAATAAAAATATGTATACATAGATCACACAAATTTTCATAAGTAATTTTTTTTTAAAGAAAACCAATATTTTTTTTATAAGTTTAAACTGTAACTATTATTTAATTTTAAATTCCTGGGGGAAATCGTAATTGTTTGTGTTATAAAACTTATAGATACGGAAATGATTTTTAAAAATATTTCTTTCATTAATATTTATCCAAATTTCAATAACACATACTAAAATCAGTTTTAAAAATTATCACAAAGGTTTAAATAATAAAAAGTTCATTTCGATTACAATTTTACTATTTTGACATAGTACACATCAAATTAATTTGATTAAATGAATACACAAAACATCTACTAAAAATACAAATCAATTGTTTTTTAAAAAAATCATTTACAATTCAAGGCTTTTGAGCATGGCAAGTAACTAGAAAGTGTTATGCAGGGGAAAAATATGTTTTTTAATTTTGTAAATAAAACTAGTAAAGTAACTTATTTTAACTTGTCAAAAAATAACACTGAAAAATTAAATATATGTATAACTCTATTTAAATCAAAAGTATCTTCTCCAATGAATTTATATTCCTTTTAATAAAACAAATACCACTGTAAATCTTAAAATGTATAAGTGATTAACATCTAAAAGGGACTAAAATATGGTGGTTTTTAAAAATTAAATTTGTTCCCTATGCAGAATTTTAAAAAAATAATGTCAATTTAAAGAAAAATGATCTCTTTGACAATGCACACATTGGAGCTGTCTTTTTTATTAAAGTTTCAAGAAGACTAATATTCTATAAGAAAAGAAAAATAAAGCCAGGCCTCGTAACTCTGGTTGTTACCAGTACATTATCAAAAACGGATTTTATCAAATAGTATAATTAGGCTACTGGGGTTTTATTCATATGGACCGAACAAAAGGCTGGAGAAGATTACGTAGTCTCAAAATTTTCCTATACTTTGCTCTTAATTACAACTCATTATCATTCTGGCGTTACGAAAAATTTTGTTTAAAAAAAAATAAACTGTGATCTGATCTAATATTTATTTGAGTAGGAGAGCTATAAGAAAAACACAAAGCTGGTGTTAAAGCTTCTATAACATTATTATTTTATTATTTGTGCATTTACTATGGTAATGTGTATTTCTGTTTGATGTCATATCAATCTTTGAATCTGCTGTGTCAGCTGATTTGAAGGCAGCTATGGTCATAAAAAATCTAAGATCACCTTTGGCGCATGTCTGCAGCTATCTGACTTTGTATCACAACACCCCAGGCAATTTTTACACTACCATGAATTTTCATTGCCCAAAATCCATACAAATATACATGGAGGAAATTTTAAAATATTTCCATTGTTGGCTAAAAATTCAGTGACACCCTGACCTATGAAGAGGAACAAAAGCAGTACTTGCTACAAGTCCTGGGAAAAATACACCCAAAAACCAAATAGTAGCCTTAACAGTTTTAATGAAAAATCATCTACATAATTAAAATAAAATAAAAATGACTATGTGACATTTTCTACTGCTGAGAAATAATTAGAAAGGATTTTCCCCAAAAAATATTTATAATGCTTTTCCTGTTTTCATTATGAAAAAATGTAAGCGTAGATGGATGAAATTTTTAGAATTTATTATTTTAGTGTTACCCTAATAGTAATAGAGATAAAGAAAATAAAATGAATAAAGATACATAATATATGTAAGGACTGAGTTAAAATTTTCACACACACATAAAAAGATGTGCCACACCACCCACTTACCCCATCAGAAGTAAGATCTAGACCAAAAGCCTGTTGTTTTAAAATTAATTTTTGTTAAAATAGTGAGCTTATTTGAGCATTTAGCCCATTTTTGTTTAAAGATTCAACTATAAAAAGTTGGAAAAGCTTTTCTTTTCAAGATTTCTTATATTAATTTTAAAAGATATTTATATTCAATTTTTGTCTGCAGTAGGAAAACAGAGCTATTTAAAATAGCATATTCAAAGGTAGCTAACTCAAATTCAAAAGCAGGTACAAACCATTTAAGTTATTTTTTTCTTTTGTACAGTGTAATTTCTATGACAGTACAAAGTAGTTTAAATGACTTTAACAAGACTTGTGGTAAATCCTAAGGGAATCAAAACTCATGGAACTCAATAACTTTTAAAGATGTCAGGTCTAATCTCTTAATCAGATAAATTTGATATTATTATTCAATATAATGTTAAAAAATATGATTTATTTACCTGAACAGCTGTTGGATTCATAACTTGCAAATCTGTAACATAGGTCTGTGTAGCCATTTTTCATTTAAGACGTTGAAAGTAAAACACTAAAAAAAAATTGAAGACAAATAAATAGGTTTATTCAAAATAATAATACATGCCAACAACCATGGAAAATAACATCATTCTGACAATGACCATTATGAGCAAGGGTTTTAAAATTTACATAACAGAAAGTCTGTTTCCTAAAATGCACTTTCAGTTTTTTCATTTAGCACATGAAGATATTTATAAGATATAACAATTATAAGTTTATGTAATTACAGAAATGCCAAGGCAGCTAAGATTTTTCATTTATTTTGACACCCCAATTTGCACAGTTCTCTTGTGTAGCTTGATGTAGTTCGTTGGCATATTTCCATCTCGCAATACGATGGTGCATCACTTTTTGTTCGGGTTGCACTTTCTCGTGTGGCTATGCAGTCGTATGCTTGAGTGACAGTCTTTACCACAGCTTTTGCACAGGAATTCTGTGCTTCCCAATGTTTTGGCCTTTTTCCTAGCACTCCTGTCTGTAGCCTCCTCCATCCTGCACTCTTCAGCTATTTTTACGCCCTCTTTTACAACAGTGCACCACGTAGATCGGTCTTCTGCCTTACACTCCCAGTCGCTTGTGCGTATTCTGGCTGCTTTCATATCCCTTTGGCGGACATCTTTAAATCGAAGACGTGGGCGACCTGTCTTCCTTTTTCCCGATGCCAGTTCTCCATATAGGAGGTCCTTCAGGATGCCGCCAGGGCTCATTCTTTTTACATGTCCTAGCGTCTTTCACTAAGGATTGAGAACATGCTTTGTGTATTGGCACGCGTCAGGACCTCACTATTTGGCACTTTGTCCTGCCATTTAATGCCAAGGATGTGACGCAGGCACCTCAAGTGGAAGCTATTAAGCTTGGGCTCATGGTATGTGTAAGTGGTCCATGTCTCGCTCCCGTATAGCAGCGCACTGGTGACGCAGGCTCTATAGACACACAGTTTGGTTTTCTCCATTAGCTTGGTGTTTTGCCAGACCTGTTTATTTAGTTAAGCCATTGTGGCAGCTGCCTTGCCAATTCTACTGTTTATTTCATCCTCGACGGACAGTGTATTGGAGACTTTGGAGTGAAGCTGTCCACAACCTCCCAGATTTCATTTTCGACATTGATGGTAGGAGGAGAACGGGTGTCTTGGGCCATGATGTTTGTCTTTTTCAAGCTGATTTGCAGACCAAATTCTTTACAGGCGTTGGAGAAGCTTGACATGAGTTGTTGCAAACCAGTTTCTGTGTGTGCTGTTAGTGCCGCATATCTGAAAAGAGTAGCTCACGTATTAGGACATTTGTCTTTTTGGTTTTGGCTCCGAGGCGGGCAGTGTTGAAAAGTCCTCCATCAGCTCTGGTGTGTAACCAGATTGCATCACTGCTATACTTGAATGCATATCGAAGCAGTTAAGAGAAGAATATTGCGAACAGTGTTGGTGCGAGTACACAACCTTGTTTAACTCCGCTGCTGACTGGAAAGGCTCCTGATGTTAGCTCCATCGAACTGCACTGTGCCCTGCATATTTTCAGGGAACTGTCTGATGATGGCGAGTATATGTGGGGGGCAGCCGATTTTTTCCAAGATTTGTAATAGCCCGTTGCGACTGACTAAATCAAAGGCTTTCGTAAGATCCACAAAGGCAATGTATAATGGCATCTGCTGCTCTCTGCCTTTTTCCTGGAGCTGCAGTATGGTGAACACCATGTCTATGGTAGACCGACCAGCCCGGAAACAGCACTGAGATTCTGGATAAACTCTGGGGTCTAAACTCTACTGTAATCGTGTTAGTATGACACAGGTAAAGGCTTTACCTACATTACTAAGGAGTGAGATGCCACGATAGTTATTGCAGTCACTTCCATCGCCCTTGTTCTTATATAGTAGTTAATAATAATAAAACTGGATGAACATTTATCTATAAGTGATCCATGGCTTTAATAGATTTTTTAAAACTTGTCAAATATTTATATCTATGGCCCATATGGCAGAATGTCTCCCAAAAGACAGTTAATCTTTACATTTAAGACTTGATTCAAACAATCAATTTTATGTGATTGTAAAAATAACATTTAACATATTCTTACAATAAAATATTCCAATCCCCATCATAATAGAAAATAAAAAATTGTTTCTATCTTATAATAATATTGTCATGGCATTTTTAAAATTTTTAATTTCAAATTTTATAAAAAATAGAAGTATGAAACTAAATGGTGCTGTAGAACAGAAAATATAATCACAAATTCCATGTGCAATTGTAGGTTAATTGTGTCATATATGTGTGGACTAACTAACAATGAATGCTGCCACTGACAAGAAGAGTAAAAAATGTTTGCCTTTATAATGCAATTATCCTTCAACAATAAAAAAAAATATTATAAAACCTAACAGTGTATTTAAATTAATTAAGACTTTTAAAAAATTTAATAGATATCAAACTATTAAATCAAGTTAAAGGCATATGATTAAGAAAGAAAGCTTCTCTCATGAATATACTATTTAAAATAGTAATAGCAGCAAATAATAAAAAGATAGTAGGATTTTATTTAGGTAAATGGGCATGGGCTCTTAGGAAGTTATGTAAGGTGGGAGGTAGATTATTATTTAATTGAAAAGACAAAGGATAAAAATATTTCTGCCCTATTCTTTCTGCAATAATCATTTGTCACTGGACCTAGGCTTAGGACAGCATCCTGTTTAAATACAACCATGACCATTGCCATTATCTCATGGATCAGTTTAATCTTTGATCAGCCAATGTTTTATTACAAAAGCTATCTGAGTATTGAGTATAAGTTTAACTTATGTATTAACAAATTCATAAGTTTAAGTTTAACATATGGCAGTAACAATATGGTCAATATGGATGACAATGACAACAGACAGGGACCATCACTAATTTAGTATTTATTTAAATTCTTGAAAGATAATAATTGGGAAATCCGTTGGTACATTTAATGAAGTTTGGTAGTGTCAAGTCTACTGACAATTTGTAACATCTCATTAATTTATATACACTAGGCATACTTGGACACAGAATCAATTACCGAAAATGACCCATTTTAAAACTAAATAAAGCCACGAGGCAACTGATTACACTTTGAAAACTGAAACGAAGGGATCTGCTTTCATATTATAAACAATTAACAGTCTTGTGTTTTGTTTACATACAATACCAACAAAGGACATGACGGTTTATTTAATACAAATTTTCTTTATTATAGAAGAGTGGGTCGTAGATTTATTTATGTAAACATGGTTATTTGAGTTGTGTACTGAAGAACTACGATTTCAACAACGAGCGTTCCGATCGGCCATGTTCAAACCGACCTTTCGACATTCCCGAAAGATTGTTCAAAAATAAACGTCGTCTTCAAAATAATACTAAAACAAAACGAAGACAAAATAAAAACAAACACACGATTTCTTTTTTTCCACACACCAAGCTATAAACGAACGTTAAATTCACCTTAAGAGTTGTTGATGGGAAACAGTCGTCACAGATACCGTGTCTATGGCGTTTATTCCTACGGCAACAGTTGCCAGAGTCTTCGCGTCAGCATAAGCAATATTCATACTCTGACATCCGGGAACTTTTATTTGTTCATTCATTTTATACTTACATAATTGTTTAAATTCAATATTTAATTACGAAATAGTAGTATATATTTTATAATAAGTAAAATGAACTGTCTATTGAAAATTTAGAATTGATAATTTATTTGAAATGTGGAACCCTTTTATTTTGCGGAATGCGCGTTGACATGAAACGGTGACATACACTTAGGCATGCTGGGGCAAGTTGCTATCAAGATGGCGGTTATTTTTCGCCAGGCTAGCGTGCTTGACAACTGAACCTCGATTCGAGAATTTTTGGGGGTATTTGTTTGGAGAAAACGAAGTTCGCGTAATTTAAAGTATTTAAATGAAAATTCATTAAACAATAACTTACTTGACTTATTAATCCACTAATATTAATCTTAGTATTAGTTAATCTAAGATAACAGCTGAAGTTCTAAATTTCAAGATGACTAAATGCGGTCACCGAGCAACGATTCCAGTTGCCACTGTAGAAATGCGTTGCGGGAGAGGTGAAGGCCGCTTGACGTTGCGCCGCGTTTCGCGCCGCGGTGGCAAAGTGCCAAATGGTGATTGTATACTTCGTTGTTTTCATAAAATAGTGTGTGGTGGTTATGTATAAACTTGATTGTCAATAAACTTTGAAAATTTAATATTATGTGAAAAATTAAATAATTAAACATTTATGATTAGTTTTCATCATTGTCAATGAAAAGCATTGGGCATTGGGGTGGGAAACAACGCCTAGAATTATATAATGCTATACTATAACTATAAGATAAGAGATTTGAAATGTTTGAAAATAACGCTGCGCCTATTTGAGTTTGAATTCCTCCTTCTTCCCAGAGTTATTACATTATATTGATTATCGCAACTCCAAATTATATAATTTTTAAACAGAAACTCCAAATGTACACACACACAAATGCTATGAGTTGGACAATCATTGACAATGCATCTATTTATATGCTTTGCACAGATTAAAGCGCAACTTTAAATAAAAGTTCCACTTAAATATTTGATTGCTGCAATTTATTTAATGACGTTTTCAATGGCTTCACACGTGTTGCCATATTAGAGTGTAGCCTTAGGGGCCGTCCATAAATGACATCACGCGATTTCGGCCGATTTTTTACCCCCTCCCCCCCCCTCGTCTCGGGTGTCGTCACAAAAAGTTAGACCCCCCCCTCTAAAAATACGTCACAAAGCTTTATTAAAAAAAACAACAACATATTTTCTATTTGAAAATAAGTATGTTTCAAATCACTTTTATTGTCATTTTAAGTATTTATAATTTATTTAGTGAAGGTCTACATCTACATTGTAATATCGTAACCCGTGTGAAGCATTTTTTAAAAACTTTTAAACGTTCTTCAGAAAACGAACTGTGTTAACATCCTTAGATTATATTTTATTTAAATACATACAAATTAAACATTGACTATTAATCATCGCGGTTAACGTCTTTATTCTAGAAAAAAAATTATTTGAAAATAATATTTTTTAAATGTATTTTTAAAAAATCCCTCAATTGACTGACGGGCATCCCGTAAGAAAGAGGTCGGCGAACAGGGGTAAATAAAGTAATGGGGGTGAGACTGCAATCAGGCTTTTAAATAGGTAAATTTATGATATAAAAAACAGGGTATTAGTAGGCCTGACAAGACGTAACACAACAGCGAACGTTTCGGCAAAGAGCCTTCCTCAACGGACAAATAGTACACACATGAAACGAAAAACACGGAATAATAATAAAAAAATAAAAAAACACTTAGCTGCGGTGAAATTTAATTTTCGTGTCTTGATAGCTTACGCCAAAAAAAAATGTTTTAAAGTCATTAAAAAAATTGTAAGCAACCAAATATTTCATTGGAAGTTTTATTTAAAGTTACCCTTTTGATGTGACGTCACATTTATTCAACCCCCCTCCCTCCCCCTCGTCACGCATCGTTACAAAAGTGTGACCCCCTCCCCCCTAGGTGCGTGACGTCATTTATGGACGGCCCCTTACACTAAATACATACTTAAACTTAAATGACAAAAAAGTGATCTAAAACATGCTAATTTTTAAAATAGAAAATACGGCTGTTGTTTTTTTTTGTTTTTTTTTGGGTGGGGGGAGAGATCAAAGCTTTGGGACGTCATATGTGGGGCTAAGCTTTTGTGACGAAGTGTGACAAAATCAGCCAAAATCGCGTGACGTCATTTATGGACGGTCCCTATGACCATTTATTATCTAGCTTTGCACTAAATTGTTGTCTTTATCTTTCCCCCTCTAGTTATTAAGAAAATAAAATCGGGGTAAGGGGTAAAAATATCTAAGGTGTCAAATAAAATTAGAAACGAAATAGATTATCGAAGCTTCTTAAAATTAAAATGTATTAAAGTCGGCGCAGACGTATTAGGAGCACTGAATTAAGCCTCGAATTGAATGTAAGGGGCCGTCCATAAATGACGTCACGCGATTTTTGCCGATTTTTGACCCCCTCCCCCCCCTCGTCACGCGACGTCACAAAAACTTAGACCCCCCCCTCTAAAAATACGTCACAAATCTTTGACCCCCCCCCCAAAAAAAAACCCACTTTATTTTCTATTTGAAAATAAGTATATTTCAAATCACTTTTATTGTCATTTAAGTATTTATTATTTATTTAGTGAAGATCTAAATTGTAATATCGTAACCCGCGTGAAGCATTTTTTAAAAAAACGTTTAACCGGCCTTCAGAAAACGAACTGTGTTAACATCCTTAGCTTATATTTTATTTTAATGAATACAAATTAAACATTGACTATTGATCATCACGATTAACGTCTTTGTTTAGAAAAAAAATTATTTAAAAATAAAATTTTTAAAATGTATTTTTTTTAAAATCCCTCAATTGACTGACGGGCATCCGTAAGACAGAGGTCGGCGAACAGAGGTAAATAACCTGAACTGGGGTCAAAAAGGGAATTCTTAGGGGGTAATGCAGACTCATTTGGGACAAATAACATCCACTACAATCCGCTAGATATATTAAAATACGTCATGTGTACGTGTACGCTTGGAACATATGCCCATTTATTTAAACAGGTTCCTTCCAGAAATGCATTTTTTAAAAATTTGACAACTATGTAGATTTCTTACCTACGCACTATATGAAGACACCTAAATCTACCCTACTTTCATTTATATTGACACGAGTGACAATAATCTTAATCCACATGACTTGTCTTTATCACGTATCATTTCTGTGATATTTAAAATTAATGCCTTAAAAACTGAGCTAAGAAGAAAAGTTGTTTTGTTCTCCTCTCGAATTGCAATGTCAAGAATTTGATGCATTCAATAAAGTTAATGAATACTTGACTAATTTTAAATGGGCTCATTTACCATTATATCTAGAACAGTGCTTCTCATACTTTTTAGTATTGCGGACCAGCAGGAATTTTTTTCCATTGTACCAGGGACCGGTGCACTATTTTCCCTGCACTGACAATTTTGTCTGTCCTTTTTTGAGAACATCTGCGGACCGGCAGCGGATGGCCCACGGACTGGCATCGGTCCGCGGACCACCACTTTGAGAAGCACTGATCTAGAAGACTAGAATGGCCAGGGGCGTTTTATCAAAAACCATCGAACAATTATATCAAACTTAAAACGTTTTTAATTCTATCAAATAGATTCCCTACCCCCCCTCCCCTTTTAAAGAAAAAGGATATTCCGTGTCGTTTTGACTTACAATATCTACACATAATCCTATTCAAATCATTTTTAGACACTTGTCATGCTTGTAAAAGTCACCAGTCACCAGTAGCATTTTCGTGTGCTAAAGACGCTCCCCCAAATCCCCGAGTCACGTGAGCAGGACCTAGAGTCTGTAACGCATACATAAACGTGTATATTTTGTGGTAACTGGCATGAGAGAACCAAACGGAGCTGCGGTTAGATCACAAATGCTTTGATGTCAACATCAAACGACGCAGTGTAACAATTTCATATGTTATCTTGTGGATTCTCAAACTTAAGGATTATAATTAGATTTAATTTTCGTGTCTTGATAGCTTACGCCAACCAGCGTCTGATGGCCTACCGACCGTCACATTGAGAAGCACTGTTGTTTTTTTTTAAAAAAGAATTTTTAAAAAAAGAAGAAAAAAAGTCATTAAATAAATTGTAAGCGACCAAATATTTCAGTTGAAGTTTTATTTAAAGTTACCCTTTTGATGTGACGTCACATTTCTTCAACCCCCCTCCCTCCCCCTCGTCACGCAACGTCACAAAAGTGTGAACCCCCTCCCCCCCCCTAGGTGCGTGACGTCATTTATGGACGGCCCCTAAGCTAAAAGAAAGTATAAAATGATAAATTATTAATAAAAGATTTGAAATTATTAAACTTTGTCTTAGCCCAAATCAATATCTTTGATTAATTTTTTTTAAACTATGTATTTTAAATTCCCTAAAAGGTAGGCACACACACAAAAATTAATATTTCTTATACCGCATTACGCCAAGCAAGATCGGGCTTTTGTGGAGATGAGCACTGTGTATGTATGTTCATTTGAAAATACTTTCTGCCATGGAGTTTCTTTAAGTTGATTATTTTAATATAAGTTAATTCATGTTCAACTTTTTAAGTGCGTACTTGAAAGTATTTCTTTTAGAAGCTTGCATTTTCTAATACCCATCCTTTACCCCCCCCCTCCCCACACACACACTTTTTTCACTAGACCAAGTTTGGTTTCAAACATCTTTGGAGCCGTCCATAAAGTACGTCACGCTATTTTTGACAATTTTTAACTCCCCCCTTCCCCCATCACAAACTGTCACGAATCTCTGAACTCTAAAGTACGTCACACTTTCGAACAAAAATGTTGTTTTTTATTAACAAAATAATCAAAATTTAATATATTTTAAAACACCGTGACGTCACACATGGCCGGACCCCCCTCCCCCTGTCACTTTCTTATACCCCCTTCCCCCGTCTGGAGCGTGACGTACTTTATGGACGGGCCATTAGTACTTTTAATTTGATAGTGACACGGGGTTAAATAAAACGTTCGGTTAAAAGTCACAATATCGGTATATCGGGTTGGTATCGCATGGTGCGGTAAAGTCAGCATGCCACTTCCCATTCACCCACACTTTTATAAGGGATTTCTTCTTGTTGAAGTAATTCCAGGGTATAACGAGGAACAAATAAGATTTTAAAATATTGAATGACTGTTATAAAGTAAAGCCACAGGCATTTATTAATCAAATATATATATTTTTTTATTGAAGATGCATCTTTCTTGGGCTCCAAAATTGCACAGCTGTCAAATACTTGATCGAAATCAACTTTAAACAGTACAGACGCTCTTGTTGCAAGTTCCATTGAACAATGAATTTCAAAACATCAAATATTGAACAGTACATGACTCTTTTCAAATTCTGTAACATCTTTTAGAGACCTCTCACACGTTTGCCTTGTATTACTGTTAGCCTATGTAAGCTCCCATTTTACGTACCACAATTAGCGACATCGATTCATTGAAGTCTGCGATGTGCAAAGAACATCGTCCTCAAGAGCACCCCTTACTTATTTTTTTTAAAAAATATATTTTTAATTGTAATGATCATGTGATTGCTACAACTTTTAAGTTTTGATGGAAATTTATTCTAAAATTTTAGAAACACTTTTATTTAAAGAAATTACCCGTAAAATAAAGTAATTTTTTTTGGTCAATATTTTATGGTTATTGCTAATTTGTTGGATTTTCTGGATGTCAGCATGTCTCTCTTTCAACGTCCAGATGGCGTATAAAAAAATTGCTCAACAAGTACATAACATAACATTATATTTAAAACATGTGTCATTACAGCAGGAGACGTGAGTAGGATTATTTGTCTGTGACTCCCCCCCTCCTTCAATTTAACAAGTATAATTAGATTTCCGTGACAGTCAATGGCTAAGGGAGAGAAGCAAGATTTGGGGGGGGGGCACATTCTCTCTTTTTAAAATAAAAACGGGCGGCATTTTCCCCCAACTGCGAAGTTTTTATCGTGGAAAGCAGGGCCGGTCACACTGGGCCCCACGCTTTCATAG
Source organism: Ampullaceana balthica (assembly GCA_944989445.1). Classification (NCBI taxonomy): domain Eukaryota; kingdom Metazoa; phylum Mollusca; class Gastropoda; family Lymnaeidae; genus Ampullaceana; species Ampullaceana balthica. Next base: position 1,950,647 of record CALYLW010000153.1, on the reverse strand, counting down.
TTTATAGCCTATCTTAATTTTCACTTATTATCCTTATTAATTCATTACCCCTACCCAACCTGGGCCCCACGCAATCCGTTTCGTTTACTAAGCCGCATAGGACGCCGCACTTGCTAAGACCGGCCCTGGTGGGAAGGATCAGCAAAAAGCAATGTTCCACCACAGGAAGCAAAAATCTTGGCTAGTAAGAAACTCATGACCACTACGGTGACCAACATTGTCAGGACTAAGACAACCAGTCCACAGTCAGACAACCAGTCCGCAGTTAGGCAACCAGTCCACAGTCAGACAACCAGTCCGCAGTAAGGCAACCAGTCCGCAATAAGGAAACCAGTCCGCATTTAGACAACGAGTCCACAGTAAGACATTCAGTCCGCAGTAAGGCAACCAGTCCACAGTCAGACAACCAGTCCGCAGTAAGGCAACCAGTCCGCAATAAGGAAACCAGTCCGCATTTAGACAACCAGTCCACAGTAAGCCATTCAGTCCGCAGTAAGGCAACCAGTCCACAGTCAGACAACCAGTCCGCAGTAAGGCAACCAGTCCGCAATAAGGAAACCAGTCCGCATTTAGACAACCAGTCCACAGTAAGCCATTCAGTCCGCAGTAAGGCAACCAGTCCACAGTCAGACAACCAGTCCGCAGTAAGGCAATCAGTCCGCAATAAGGAAACCAGTCCGCATTTAGACAACCAGTCCACAGTAAGCCATTCAGTCCGCAGTAAGGCAACCAGTCCACAGTCAGACAACCAGTCCGCAGTAAGGCAATCCAGTCGGCAATAAGGAAACCAGTCCGCATTTAGACAACCAGTCCACAGTAAGACATTCAGTCCGCAGTAAGGCAACCAGTCCGCAGTAAGGCAACCAGTCCGCAGTAAGACAAACAGTCCGCAGTAGTAATAAGACAACCAGTCCGCAGTGACTTTTTGACATTTGTTTTCTCTCCGACAATCAGTTAAATTACATTAAATTCTGATTGTGTTACTGGATGGTGACTTTGTTCCTTTTAAAACTTGTCCACACTTTATATTGGTCGGAATGAAGCATGGGGCGATAGGACGGCGGGCTCAACTTTCTGGTAACTGCAGCTACTAGTAGAACACCTTCATACCTGCAACCACTGCAACGACCCAGAGATAGATTCAGGTCATACTTCGTCGTAAACAAAGGTTCCAAAAATTTTGAGCTCTGGCTACAGGTGGCTAGGGGGACGAGTTGTAGAGTACTTTTTCATGGAAATACAACACATGGCCCGAGCACGCGGTTCAAACCTTTATCTAAAGCACTCCCCGCATCGATTCTTAAAAATGTGCCATTGTGATTAAGAAGAAAAAAAATGTTGCCGGTTGGTGTTTGAGAACCTCTTTCACTTCCAATTGTTTACTGATTTCTCTATCTCAGACGTGTTATCTTAAATTTCTTCTCATTACGGTAACACGGTGTGTTTGGTGTGTGTGTTAATGGGTGTGCGTGTGTTTGTTGGTATGCGTTCATGTGTGTGTTTGTTGGTGTGTGTTCATGTGTGTGTTTGTTGATGTGCGTGTGTTGTTGTGGGTGTATTCGTGTGGGTGCGTGGGTTTTTATTCGTGTGGTGCTTTTGCGTAATCTACGTTTACCTAACCCTATATTCACAGCCAGTGTCATCTTTGTACAAGACACTTCAAATGTTCACTAACTGGTGCTCTCTGTATTTCCTTTTCATTCCACCAAAAACTAGTGTGCATTCTTGCAAGATTAAACTAAACCGAAATATATTTTCATGCAAATCCACAATTTTTCTGTTGTGCTCCATATTTAGTCACAGAAGAACAATAATATTTGAGCAATTGACTACAGTGGTAGGAATCTTAAAAATCTTATAGTGATTGAAGCCTTCATGGCCTGCTTCCAGTGCCCTTCATCAAACAATGAAACAAATTTATAAGCCCCAAAATAGTGTTTTCAACATTAGTTCACCGTTTTTTTTAAAAAAATGTAATGACACAAGTCGTCTATCAATATACATAATTCCTGTTGTCTGTATGGATGTATAGGCTATAGATGTAATGCTGTTAGGTGGCGCTGAGTTCGATTTTGTTTTATAGTGCTGCACCAAATTACTGCACCAAAAATAACACTTTTCGGGCGTTCCGCATAAAATTGTTCAATATGATAATAAATGAATAAAATAAAATTAAATAAAAGTTCTGTATTACATTATTTATTATTCTGATGTGTATCTTTTTCAAAATTAATAGATTTCCGCTGAAATGTATTCATTTTGAAAACTTGCGTCATTTTTTACGGTAATATACTAGTACAGTAAGAATAGCTAAGCACTGAGCGGAAAGTAATGGCTCTTCTTCTCCTCTCTTTTTCTTAATGAGAATCTGCCATCACGCACATGATTAATTATGATATTGATATCAACTCAAAATAAAGAAATTTAAACTAATTACCTTTGATAAGGTTCTATGATCTATTAACTTTGTAAAACAAGTTAAGCTTGATAAATAATAACTCCGGGAGTTGCCGATAAACGGTTTGCTTCACCAGGGGCCAGAGGATTTTGGTTTTACTCACAGAATAGGACCACCCGTAGCTGACATCACATAGGACAGTGTACGCTGTCCACATTGAAATTACATTAAATGCAGACTTGTCCATGTATATCTTAGGCAGAGTTACCATCATATTAAGGGTTGCACGCGAAACGAAATGGGAGAAATTGGTATCAAAATATAAGGGGGAATCGATATAGGCTAGTATAAGTATTACGATATATGGGAGTATCACTATATAAATAGGAGTAAAGTAAATTATGACGATGCATGGGATAAAGTAACAGTATATATATAGGATCTTACCTGTTATAGACGCTCCTTCTATACACAAGATTACTGCGTCCTACACTTATCCAGTATAATATACTCTATATGGGAGTAGGAATCATCCACTGTGTACCTAGTAGGGCTGAACACCAATGTTCCCTTTAAGCTGCGCGGCTTCCCAGATACCTGACCGACGCCGCGCAGCAGTTTAGATTACCGCGCAGCCAATTTTGTAAAATATTGAACACGAAATGGATGCTGCGCAACTTTGCACAGGAGCTTTCTTACTTTGCACACGGACCAACGAAAATGAGAGGGAACATTGGTGAACACCCCAGATAACAATTTTATTAGTGTAAAAAATCCTCGTCATCACAATCAGGATTCCATCCCCATTCATTTAGACGAGAAGCCGCACCAGCTACGCCCGGCATAATTATATAGGGTAAGGTTCGGAAACCCTCAAATAGATTTGTGCCAGACTTTTCATTGTATTCATCTGTTAGTACAGTGCTTAGAGGCTAGATGCAACAATTTCTTTAATGAAAACTACAACATAACGTCAGAAAAATCGTCCACGAAAGATAATAGGGTCGAAAGATGAGAGCGCATTTATTTCTTGCATTCAATTTACTGTATACTATTGTGAGTTGTCTCTCCCCCCCCCATCCTTTTGACCATAATACAAATCGAGGTTTATATCCACGTGGACTGATGAACATAAGCGAAAGTCTTTATTCACCAGTAAATCACCAGGTTATTATTTTATGTATCCCCAGTTTATTTTACGGTGTTAAATTATATTTATATACTGTATTAAAATATCACAGGTAATGGGTTTAAAGGTAGTAGATATATGACATCAAATTCATGTTGATTCCGATGATCCAATAGCTTTGAAAGGAATTGTTTTCAACAAACTTTGGTTGTATCAAAATATGGGTCCAGTATTGTTGGTATTTTAGGGGGCTATCTATTATAAATCCATGCATCAGAGGTGTGCTGTAGGGGTGGGTCTAGATTTCGTATAACAATTTTAAGTTACTAGGGTGTAAAAAATCGGTGTGAATAAATGTCCACCTTAATATCAGGTACTCTGTATCTGTTGAAGTTACTTTGAAGATCTGCCGCTGGATGCCGTCCACTGGTCAAGTTTCCTCAAAACACACACAAAAAGCTCTGCTCCCATTAACTATTATATCCCGTTTTTTGTTTCACTTGTCTATAGACACTGACATCTGAGAAATTTTTTTATTCATTGTATTTTTTTAAAAATAAGACCAGAATCAGCAAAAAAAGTAGAAGGCATTTTTAATAGACCTACTAAAACAACACAAAGAAGAAAAAAAAACCATTGAATTCATATTTCATTATGAGATTCTCAGTTTATTACATGTATGTAGGTTTACATCCTTCCCCCTATGGACATCTCTGCTGTTAGCTCAAATTAAGTATTTTAAAAAACAAAACGCTTGTCATGACCAAGATAACAGTCTCACATAGCCACAAGTACAGCAGACTTTCCTTATCTAGTCTTAGCCTGATAGACATGACTCAAATATCACCTGCCCTCTCTCTCTCTCTCTGTGCTCACATTGTTATTATGCTGGCAGGGGAAGGGTTCAAGTCTCAGCTCAAGATCTCAAAGTTTGCTGTTCTAACAAAACTGAAATAATAATGATGGTGGCTAACTCATATGAGAAAATGCATATTGATGAAGCAGGATGGTGGCTAGTGTTACAAAGGTTAAAAATAAGTCTAACATTTCTATCATGGCATAGGTACACTTCTCATTCATGTCTTTTACTGCATCTTTTTTTCCTTCAACAGGGTAATCCAACAAAATTGGTATTTGTGATATAATATATTATACTTTACAAATGAAGTAGTGGAATAGTTAGATGGATCTTTTATAGAATTACTAAAATGAGAAATAATTTCAATGTACATTTATATATGGTGTAATAACAGGACTTATAAATTTAGTGCCATTGCTCTAAAACAAAATATGTCTTCATGACCCATATTGTTTTTTCTTTCTTAAAATCTTCAAAATGCTTACAAATCAAATCTAATCAAGCATTTTTCTGTATGTATGAAATTATTTTCATTATTATTTACACAAATTGTTTGCTTTCATTTTGACAAAGAGCTAATAGCATGCAATTATCAGTAACTAAGACTATGTTAATACAATAGGAAAAAAACAAAACATTTTGCTTAAAAATAAAAATAAATAGAGTGTATTCAGCACCAAATAATCCTAAATAGATTAAATAACTTATACCATTTTTACATCAAATAGAAGACATTTTTGTCAGCATAAATAAATAAGAACATTAAAATGTCATTTTGCATACACAGAAGCCCCAGGATACATCAGTTAACTAGAAGATACATGAACAAATAGTGCATTATCAGAATAACATCAATTGAACTATTTCAAAAACTGGTATCACAGCCCAAATCTAAATCCCTTGGTCGTGAGACTGGTTTCAGTTCTTTGTTTTCCCCCAAAATCAAAGAAATGCAGTCTCACAAAGCCAAGTTTTTAGTAACTGACTGTCAACAGATCTCCAATCTAATTCATCATTTCTTAAACTTAAACAAATTATATTTTAAAAAAAAGACAAAAAACACAGTTAAACACAAGCTGGTGACTTGTGAAATTATTTTCAGAAGAATTCATAATTATACAGTGAAGATACAACCGTCAGAATTAAGACAGGCATAGTTATTAGAGTTCTGCTTACCTGATGGTATTGCAAGAGGTAAAGGTGTAGATAAAAGTATGACATGGTAGGAAAATAAGCTATCGTTTGCTGGTACACATATAGGAAACAACAGAAAAAAAGCTGCTGAGAGAAAACCATCAACTTATATATTATATATTATACCCTGTTGTCAGATGAATGACTGATCGTATCAGAAGAATATCCTCAATGTAAACATTGCTAGAAAAGAAAGATACTGCTAATCACAAGTCAAGCTATACAAAAATTTAAAAAAAAGTTTCTTTAGTGAATACATGACATTCTATGAGTAAATAAATCTGACAATGTTTATGTTAAAAAAACAGGTAAAAATTTTCTATGATATTAAAAAAACAAACCCAAATCAAAACAATGGCTATGAAAGAAAATATATTTAAAATGAAGCTGTACAATTAAAATGTGTAAAATAAATTATTCTGAAAAGCAAAGGTGCCAGCTGATCAGGGATAATATTACTGGCGAGGTTTGGACGCGGATGCAAGTTTTCTGAAATCTTTGTTGGATACAGAAAATTTTACCCCGGCCCATGATCACTATTTATAATGTAGGATCAAGCTTCCTTTAATGTAAGAAAAATGATGTGATATGTCAGCTCATTCATCGTATCAGTTCAAACTCAAACAACAACATAACACTGGTCATCACAATTAATATGAATCTTAAATTAATATAAAACTCTTGGGACTCTTCATTTAACTTGCCAAAAATTCTGGACAAATGTTTTACTTCACCAATTTTATATACAGTAAAACTAATAGGATGAAAAAATGAAATTTAAAAAAATCTGGCATGCAAACTAATGACAATACAATAAAGCTACAACCAAAACGTCAATTGGTCCATGGATGGCCAACTTGGCACATATGTTACAAGGAATTTTAACATCCTCACGTCTCATTCGTAAATACGTGCCTCTTCCTTTTGTCAACTTTAGTGAACATAAATTATTTCACATAAGACAAAAAAAAATTAATTGGTAATCAATCATGATTATTTAATTGATCTGTCATTAAGAATATTTACATCTTATGGTCAACTTTAATTCTTTAATGTTTATAACCCACAATAAAACTCTCTGAAAGACTTGGGACACCACCTTTAGAGGCAGTATAGGGAAAAAAAAAGTAATTTATTTCAATCTTGTTTCTATGACACTGGATTATTTTTTCTTTGTGGGGGAAATTTTCGGTATTCTTGAAATTTTGGTAGTTGTCACAGTTGGCATGGTAACATTCCTGGTTTGTACGGTGTGGGTCTGGTAGGTAACTGTTGTGTCGCTTCGACCTCCAACACTGCGCTTTTCAGACTGCACGGTTGTGAAGACCTCGTGGTCATCCGATGCCTCACTTCCTGCTCTGCTTGTGGGCCTGCTTCCGTTACCGGTACTGGCTCGACTAGTCCTGCCACTTGCTGCAAAGAAATAAATAACTTTTTGTAACTAATGTTTCAGCTATTTAGATATCAAAATTAACAGTTTGATTTTTGCACACGACGATGCACACTATCCTATATAATAAAAGGTAATGTTCGATAGCGATTGGTCCCTCAAACTCCTACAGCCAATCACTGACGGAGAAAAATTAAGTCTCATTTACATATTGAACAACGTTCAAAACGAGTTATTTTTGGTGCAGTTTTTTTTTCCAAGAGTTTATTTTGAGCGGTGCGCGTTGGGATTTGTAATAAAAATCTTTGTATTCATTATAACTCTGGACAGATGGCGGTGTCGGGGGAGGTAGGGTCTCTGGACAGACAGGGGTGGGTAATGTTGTTATAACTATAATGTATAGTATTTTTTATTTTTGACTGATACACATGAAGACCTCAAGGGAAGAAACGGCTATGTGACATTTTTTATCCCTTGTATGTGATAGAGGATAAAAATTAGAATGTTCCGAATGAGGTTTTATGATAAAATTAGGTATCTGAACCTATTAAAAATTCAAATCTATTTACTTTATTTAAAAGAAATATGTATAATTTTGAACTTTAAAACTTGAATATCTAAAAACTACAAAAATGTGACAGCCGTTTCTTCCCCTGAGCTCTTCACATGTATGGCCGGTCGAGACGGCGGGTCTCTCGACAAACTGTGGTGGAGGGGATGTAGGGTCTCGCGACAGACCGCGGTGTGGGGGAGGTAGGGTCTCTTGACAGAACAAGGTGTGTGTGTGGGGGGGGGTAGGGTCTCTGGACAGACGGGGGTGGGTAATGTAGTGATGTCCTTCCATGAACTTCACAGGTCACCCTACACTTATTCCCGTCCTTGGACGGGCTTGTTACTAGTATATAAATATAAATACAGTGGAAACAATTGAAAGCAGGTCCATAAATTCAGAGTGGGCTGTGATAAAGGGTTGCATGAATTATGATGGGGGTTTAATACAAACAATTCATGTAGCTCTCTAAAGCATCTTAAAAATCTATCTATATAATTCTCTACGTCGCCCAACCATGCGGGAAACCACCATGCAAGTATGTGCAACCGAGCATGACAAATGACCCTCGCTGGGGTCGATCAATGTTTCGAGACCAACAATGGTCCTTGCGTTCACTTGCATTGTTTCTTCACAGAATAGCGTGAGATTTGTAGTGTACTGGTTATCACGTCCGCCTTATACGGGGAAGGTCCTGGGTTCAAACCCCAGCGAAAACATTGTTTTTTTAATTTAAAAAATGTCTGTTTGTGCCAGTTCTTTTACCCCTTTATTGCCAACATGGCTGTCCCTTGCTAGGTTCGGCAAATCACAGTTTATGGTTGGCAAGCTAATGTGGTAAAGAGTGGTGGGCAGGTAGATAACCACAGTGCAAATGTCTCGAAACAAACAATGTGTCAGAAGCCCCCTCCCCCCCCACGACGTTCACTCACGTTGTTTTGATTTATTCGTGCTGTAGTTTGTGTCCGTTCTTTCTCCACTTTCTTTGCACTCTCCATGAGCAAGTCTGAGGCGTATGCTATGCAGCGGGGCGTCTAATTATCTATATATTCCATCCCTGTCTCATTAGAGGACTTGTTTTAAGACAAACAGTGTTGGAATTTTCACAAAATTATCAGTCAGTATTATTGACTTCAACTGATAGCAGTTTGCAAATGATTGCTGATATTTTACTGTAAGAATATTCTTCCTGGGACAAGAAATTTGATACTACTAGACGCCCCGCGGCGTAGCATACGCCGCAGACTTGCTCATGGAGAGTGCAAAGAAAGTGGAGAAATAACGGCATGTAACTGAGCGAGTTGGTTTCATATTGTAACCTTTTCATTGTAAATCACATAAAATAATAAAATATTCATTAACAACATAGCTATTGAGCAGACTTTAGCATACATCTTTTTCGTTTTTACAATTACAGGATTAAAATATATATTTAACATAATAATAATAATTATTTAAAAAAAAATAGTTGAAATGTGAATCCTATTTCTGTAAGCTGAATAAACATTTAATGAAAAATAAGGAACAGACAAATACCTGGACTTTGTAAGGTTCTATAATGAAAAGGTAAATACCTGGACTTGGTAAAGTTCTATAATGAAAAGACAAGTACCTGGACTTTGTAAGGTTCTATAATGACAATGACAAGACAAGTACCTGGACTTTGTAAGGTTCTCGGACTACGGGCCAGGTCCTGTGTGACTTTGTGTTTGACAATTTTGGTGCCGTCAGGTTCTGTGTGTGATAGGATCTCATGCACTTCGCCGTCAGGAGAGGTTTTTGTTGTTTGTTTCCATGGTGACTGGTGCACAGTCTTCTCACGGATCTATGAACATCAAATGTTGATCAAAACCCCAGAATATCTCATGGAATGAAACAACTGTTTATATTGGGCAATACCTTGAAAAACTTTTGCTTATCCGCTTCTGAAACTTTATTTTTTGTTTTTCTTTGTATCTAGATACTTTTAAGTTATAAAAAAAAACATACAACATAGAATTAAAAATGCATCTGTAATTAAATATAGAACAAATAGACAAGTATAAGCCTGATGGATGACCTTCACTTGTAAACCTAGTTTTATACTTTAACAGATCAAACGTTTCCAGGGCACATAGACATATTCAATTGTCTCACTATTTAGCTACTGTCTGTAACAAAACATCAAACTGATCCTACCGTGGCCCTTTAGATCTATTAATTTTTTGTCATTATTTAGCTACTGACTGAAATTACACTTACTCATATTTTTTAATAAGAACTGTTGTTTACATACAAGCGCATCTTGCAGTTGCCTATTACTAACTTAAACCCCAATGCCCTGATTTCCCCACTAGTATTTAGTACCTTAGTTATGGGTCCACTCGCTGTGCTGTTGGAGCGACCAGAGTAGGACGATCCACTGGAATGGGAGCTTCCAGCTGGTGACTTGGACACGAAACCTGCCATCGATTGGCTTACACCCTGGGCTAATATGAAGTTCTCTCGTAGTTCAACATTTGTGCGACCCTTGGCTGCAGGGAAGAAAATGCACCAAAATAAAATTAGAACCCTTCTGAAATGATGTTGGAAATAACAAAATGGAAACCAGCAAATCTTAATTAATGTTAGGCTCGGTTGTCAAAAGTTACAGTCCTATCAGAGCAGAGAAGAAATACATTTAGAATTAAGTCATATAGATACAAATTTGAGCAACTAGAACAAGATTTTGTATCAATTCTGATGTTGACGTGGTTTTCATACACTTAATACTGTGTTTAACTTGTACAAATTAAGTTAACATTTAGTGAAACAATTTCATAAAAATATTTTTAAATATAAATGTTTTAAAACATACTTGTTAAAAATATAAATTACAAGGGTGATTTTGTTAGGCTTTCACTTAACAGATAACAATAACTGGGTGCAGCAGTACAATGTTATTGTATGATTGAATGATCTAAAGTATGTTACTGACCAACATGCATTCTAGACTATTGACTTCAACAGTGGATATAACCCCAAAATATAAATTCTAAATATCAAAAGGTGTTAAACCTGGGTTGGAAACATTTCTGTTCATATATTAACTTCTATTTCTCACTATCAACTAACTAATTCAACAGTTCTCAAAAAATGGCAACAATGAACACATATCACAACAAGGGCAGATAGCAACAGTGTCAAGACTGCATCTGTACTGAATGTTGCCATTGATGTTCGATTACGATGTGCTCTTTACTGTCAATATCCTATACACACAACATTACTGTCAATATCCTATATACACAACATTACGGTCAATATCCTATACACACACCATTACTGTCAATATCCTATATACACAACATTACTGTCAATATCCTATATACACAACATTACTGTCAATATCCTATATACACAACATTACTGTCAATATCCTATACACACAACATTACTGTCAATATCCTATATACACAACATTACTGTCAATATCCTATATACACAACATTACTGTCAATATCCTATACACGTAACATTACTGTCAATATCCTAAAAACACATTACTGTCAATATCCTATACACACAACATTACTGTCAATATCCTATACACGTAACATTACTGTCAATATCCTATACACACAACATTACTGTCAATATCCTATACACACAACATTACTGTCAATATCCTATACACACAACATTACTGTCAATATCCTATAAAGACAACATTACTGTCAATATCCTAAAAAAACAACATTACTGTCAATATCCTATACACACAACATTACTGTCAATATCCTATACACGTAACATTACTGTCAATATCCTATATACACAACATTACTGTCAACATCCTATAAAGACAACATTACTGTCAATATCCTATAAACACAACATTACTGTCAATATCCTATACACGTAACATTATTGTCAATATCCTATACACATAACATTACGGTCAATATCCTATACACACAACATAAAATTTCATTAAAAAGCAGTTGGATGTATTTGTATAAATTTCCTGTATTTTTAAGCAATAAATTTGACAAACCAACAATGAGCTCACTATAAAACCAAAAAAAAATACATTGACATCAAATATTCCAGATATGACAGTACAATAGAGTATAAATTGACAGAGCAGTTAATAAATATATTACTGATTAAGAGGGAATGTTAGCTTTAGTTGAAGAAGGAGTGATATCCAAACATAACTCAGTCAAATGGATGAAAACGGATAGAGGCAGTGATAAAATTCTAACCAATCTCAACACACACACACACAGAAATGAATGCTTCCCTTAAACACATTTATTACTGTATCGACCAAAAACAATGTTTATGTGGAAAATCTAGATCAGACATTTTCAACATTTTACTAAACACCTAAACACACTTGTAACCTTAATTATTTTATTTCATTGACACACCAAGTTTAGAGAACAATTATTTCAGTCAGAAATATAAGTATTTAAATCCCCCCCCCCTAGATTATGATAATTATATTTCTATATGTTTACACATCATGAAGTCATAATATTTGAAGTATGGCTCTGAAACCATTAGCTTTGATTAAAAAAAATTAATAATAATTTTTTCAAAATGAACCTGTGTGTTTCTTTTTGAGGCTTTGTTCTACAATATTCTTTCACTTCACAGACATTGGTCTACCAGATCATCTCATCTCACAGACATTGGTCTACCCCATCATTTCACTTCACAGACATTGATCTACCACATCATCTCACAGACATTGGTCTACCACATCATCTCACTTCACAGACATTGGTCTACCACATCATCTCACAGACATTGATCTACCCCATCATTTCACTTCACAGACATTGGTCTACCCCATCATTTCACTTCACAGACATTGGTCTACCACATCATCTCACTTCACAGACATTGGTCTACCCCATCATTTCACTTCACAGACATTGGTCTACCACATCATCTCACAGACATTGATCTACCCCATCATTTCACTTCACAGACATTGGTCTACCCCATCATTTCACTTCACAGACATTGGTCTACCCCATCATTTCACTTCACAGACATTGGTCTACCACATCATCTCACTTCACAGACATTGGTCTACCCCATCATTTCACTTCACAGACATTGGTCTACCACATCATCTCACTTCACAGACATTGATCTACCACATCATCTCACTTCACAGACATTGGTCTACCACATCATCTCACTTCACAGACATTGATCTACCCCATCATTTCACTTCACAGACATTGGTCTACCCCATCATTTCACTTCACAGACATTGGTCTACCCCATCATCTCACTTCACAGACATTGGTCTACCACATCATCTCACTTCACAGACATTGGTCTACCACATCATCTCACAGACATTGATCTACCCCATCATTTCACTTCACAGACATTGGTCTACCCTATCATTTCACTTCACAGACATTGGTCTACCCCATCATTTCACTTCACAGACATTGGTCTACCCCATCATCTCACTTCACAGACATTGGTCTACCCCATCATTTCACTTCACAGACATTGATCTACCACATCATCTCACTTCACAGACATTGGTCTACCACATCATCTCACTTCACAGACATTGATCTACCCCATCATTTCACTTCACAGACATTGGTCTACCACATCATCTCACTTCACAGACATTGGTCTACCAGATCATCTCATCTCACAGACATTGATCTACCACATCATCTCACTTCACAGACATTGGTCTACCCCATCATTTCACTTCACAGACATTGGTCTACCCCATCATTTCACTTCACAGACATTGGTCTACCACATCATCTCACTTCACAGACATTGGTCTACCAGATCATCTCATCTCACAGACATTGATCTACCCCATCATCTCACTTCACAGACATTGATCTACCCCATCATTTCACTTCACAGACATTGATCTACCCCATCATCTCACTTCACAGACATTGGTCTACCACATCATCTCACTTCACAGACATTGGTCTACCACATCATCTCACAGACATTGGTCTACCAGATCATCTCATCTCACAGACATTGATCTACCCCATCATCTCACTTCACAGACATTGATCTACCCCATCATTTCACTTCACAGACATTGATCTACCACATCATCTCACTTCACAGACATTGGTCTACCACATCATCTCACTTCACAGACATTGGTCTACCAGATCATCTCATCTCACAGACATTGATCTACCCCATCATCTCACTTCACAGACATTGATCTACCCCATCATTTCACTTCACAGACATTGATCTACCCCATCATTTCACTTCACAGACATTGATCTACCCCATCATCTCACTTCACAGACATTGGTCTACCACATCATCTCACTTCACAGACATTGATCTACCACATCATCTCACTTCACAGACATTGGTCTACCACATCATCTCATTTCACAGACATTGGTCTACCAGATCATCTCACTTCACAGACATTGATCTACCACATCATCTCACTTCACAGACATTGGTCTACCACATCATCTCACAGACATTGATCTACCACATCATCTCACTTCACAGACATTGGTCTACCACATCATCTCACAGACATTGATCTACCACATCATCTCACTTCACAGACATTGATCTACCACATCATCTCACTTCACAGACATTGATCTACCACATCATCTCACTTCACAGACATTGATCTACCACATCATCTCACTTCACAGACATTGATCTACCACATCATCTCACGTCACAGACATTGATCTACCACATCATCTCACTTCACAGACATTGATCTACCACATCATCTCACGTCACAGACATTGATCTACCACATCATCTCACTTCACAGACATTGATCTACCACATCATCTCACGTCACAGACATTGATCTACCACATCATCTCACTTCACAGACATTGATCTACCACATCATCTCACTTCACAGACATTGATCTACCACATCATCTCACCTCACAGACATTGATCTACCACATCATCTCACAGACATTGATCTACCACATCATCTCACTTCACAGACATTCATCTACCACATCATCTCAATCCACAGACATTGGTCTACCAGATCATCTCATCTCACAGACATTGATCTACCACATCATCTTATCTCACAGACATTGATCTACCACATGATTTCACTTCACAGACATTGATCTACAACATCTCACTTCACAGACATTGGTCTACCACATCATCTCACTTCACAGACATTGATCTACCACATCATCTCACTTCACAGACATTGATCTACCACATCATCTCACTTCACAGACATTGGTCTACCACATCATCTCACAGACATTGATCTACCACATCATCTCACCTCACATATATTGATCTACCACATCATCTCACCTCACAGATATTGATCTACCACATCATCTCACCTCACAGATATTGATCTACCACATCATCTCACTTCACAGACATTGTTCTACCACATCATCTCACGTCACAGACATTGATCTACCACATCATTTCACTTCACAGACATTGATCTACCACATCATCTCATCTCACAGACATTTTACTACCACATCATCTCACTTCACAGACATTGATCTACCACATCATCTCACTTCACAGACATTGATCTACCACATCATTTCACTTCACAGACATTGATCTACCACATCATCTCATCTCACAGACATTTTACTACCACATCATCTCACTTCACAGACATTGATCTACCACATCATCTCACTTCACAGACATTGATCTACCACATCATCTCACTTCACAGACATTGATCCACCACATCATCTCATCTCACAGACATTTTTCTACCACATCATCTCATCTCACGGACATTGATCTACCACATCATCTCACTTCACAGACATTGATCTACCACATCATCTCACTTCACAGACATTGATCTACCACATCATCTCACTTCACAGACATTGATCTACCACATCAACTCACTTCACAGACATTGTTCTACCACATCATCTCACTTCACAGACATTGATCTACCACATCATCTCACTTCACAGACATTGTTCTACAACATCATCTCACTTCACAATAGGTGACTACTATACCCATGCCCCAGATATAAATAAAATAATAATATTATTTAAAATTAAACATTCTAAAACTGTCTACAATCTCAACAAAAATGATAAGTGTTGGGTGGAGTGAGAGTATGTTGAATATATTTTGAACGGACTACTGCTAATGGTCTACTAGGCTGGCAGTCAGGTCAAAGGAAATGACAGACGGCACACTACAGCTTGAGAAATAATTGACCCAGATAATGTCAAGTGGTTACAGCTGTGTGATAAACATGGTCAAATACATGGACATCCATCACAATTAAAGATTTTTTTAAAGGTATTATGTGTAAAAACAAGCAGATGTGATAAATTCCATAATCTCATGTTAATATTTTCTATTACTGTTTTAAGTCAGAGGCACACATAAACATCACCATCAGCTTGGAAGAGAATATTCATTGGTTTTAAGTCAGGCGTGTTTTAATTATTCAAACTTATTGGTTAATATTACATTTAAGGTCAAAAATGAAACAAAAAAATTTATTTGTTTGAATTTTCATGCTCAAAATGTTCCACATTATTTTAAAGTATGATCAAATAAAAGGTAGCAATCCTTGAACCCAAAAAGCAAAATATTCAATAACCAGATTATGTCAACATTTAATTTTATGTTAAAAAGAAATCTGATAAAGTTTCATAGAGAGTGAGTTGACACAACAGTGTGACTATTAGCAAACAAAAAGAAAAAAAACAACAGTTAAAATAAAACAAGGATTGGAAGAATATCTGAAGTGTTGACTCAAACTGAAATATACGAAAAAAATAATGTTAAAATTAAGAAACCAAACAAACAGACACAAAATGCCAGTGTGTAGCCCAAAAATAATAATAATCAAAAAAGCAAACCAAAGAAGTTCAATCAAGATGACAAATAGCCACTGTGGAACCAAAATAAATGACACAACATTGCAGGAAAGGGCCACAAATCCACAGGGGGAAAAAATGTTAAGACTGCAGGCAAGGCAATTCTGCACATGATGCCTATAAAGTAACGTACATTCTTCAGTGCTCTGGTGGAGGTACCGACGTTTAAGGCGGAACTGCTTGCGACGCCATAGTCCAACTTTAAAGAGAGAACAGTTTGGGTTCATTAAACGACTGAATGCAAAAAAATGAAGAGAATTTTAGCATAAATTAACAAGATTAACAGCAGATACAATGATTAAATTGGTGATGGTCGATCTCGATTATTTTATTAGAATATAAATTCATAGTAAAAAAATTTAGCATACTTTTTTAATATCACAAATTGGCATAAATATTTAACAGTTGAAGAAAGTAATACAGATAGATCACTCCTATGGCTTTAACCCATGAGTTATCCTCTTGTTCGTTTTTAATGCTAAATTCTGAAAATCTGAATGTATTTAATTGTACCAGGTAAAATGAGCATACATTAAAATTATTCCAATGTGCTCTAAGGTTACTGTAGTTTAGGTATTAGATAATGTAGTGCCATCAAGAGACGAACAAGGGACAAAGCAATAACTTAATAAAAAGAATTAAATGGGTTAATAATGATAAAATTTAAAAACTGAGCATAAAATAAAATTTAAAAAAAAAGAATATCTTCTCTAATTTAAACTTACTCCACAAAACATGAACATAAATAATGAAATACCATAGAGGTTAAAAGAAAGCTCACAGTGATGAACAGGGATAATAACAAAAACAGAAGCAGAATGACAAAAATGGAATCTAGTTGAGTCACATTAGTTTCACTAACATGAGAAGATGGTATCTAGTTGAGCCACATAGAGGTTTCACTAACATTAAAGTGAGTGCATTTTGTAAGATTGTGTCAAGAAATAAGCCTGGGTTTTATCAGTGATAAGAAATCAAGTGAGACCTAAAGAATAATAGACACAATCAGAAAGAAATGACAGAATTGTTTTTAAAGATACATTCACACTGCAGTTATTTTTGAGCCCAAAAACATCTGTAAGAAAATGATGACAGCGCTGTGCAAGAGCTTGGCCTGCTGATGCATAATTTTTGTTTCTATTTATCAAAATTAAATGTATGCCCTGCCCTAACACAACAGAACACAGCAACCTTGGCTGAATATGGTGATGATATCAACAAAGTCTGCTTTTCTTTTAAATATCATTCCATCAGTAACCAACAATGCAAGTATAATTAAAAAGTAATATTAAAGAAAGCTTTTAATAAAAATATGAATTTTCCTTTAAAAGTTTCATATTCTTGCACACACTGATAAAATCAAACTTTAAATTTAAGAAATTTCATTTGACCAAGTACAGAATAAGGTTAATAAGTCAGGTGACAACATTTGTAAACAAGCCCAGTAGATATTATTATTCATTTTTTTATGACCACTCCATTTTCTACTGGTTGCTATGCCAACAGCATGTCAGCTGGTGATAAGCCATACACACTGATAAAATATGACATGATTTCTGAATATTGCAAACAGATTGTAGTGCTCAAGCACACAAAATATTTGAATACAAAACTTGGTCTCCCTAACCCACTATATTTTGTTTCTTTTCAGAAAGTTCACAACACCATAAATAAACCTGCAGTGTGAATGCACCTGAAGAAATAATGAACATAAAATGACTGACTATTGACATAAAAAATATAAAGAGCTTTCCCAAACACACATAAAAGGCTAAGATGACATGAACAGTGAAGAGAGCAAATCAGTTCCTACCAAGTGTCACATAAATCAGTTACAACTGCATATTTTACATTGACTAAACGTTTCCTAACATTGATTTAGTTAAAGAAATGTGAGATTTGTCTCCAAGAAAAGTTGACAGTAGAAATGAGTGACAGCATGGAGATGATGGCCCCAGGTGGAGTGATGTCAACATTGCTGTATCACAACCTCCTGGCTCTTTGAGGCTAACAGAGAAATGATCAATCTCACCGGAAGCACTCGTTTTGTCCACTGGACACACTTCATCTAAAGATGAAGCCTTTCTGTCCCATGGACACAATTCAGTGAAAGACAAAGTTTGCCTGTGCCGTGGACACAATTTAGTGAAAGACAAAGTCAAGACTGTCCCATGGACACACTTCAGTGAAAGACAAAGTCTTTCAAAAAGACAAATTATTTGAGCATGACTTGATATACTTCTATTAAAAAAAATATTGGCACACTACATGATATTAAATACAGCTTGTTAATGATTTTCCTTATATTTAACTTGGTGACATTCTCTTTAATAAAGATGTGACAACCAAAAATAAACAACAAACAACAACAATAAATAAACAGCTTATGCAAAGCTTCTTAAAACATGTTTGCAAATTGTGGAGATTATAACCATGTGTTTGAAGGCATAAACTTGTAAGATTTGAAAGAAATGTATATACATGTACAAGATTAACTATTGCTTTTAAATCATAATTTTGGTGGGCAATTTAACAGAGCTTTTAAAAGCTTAAGGTTTACTTTGAGGTTAATTTAAAGAGACTAGTAAAAAAAAAGGTTATCTGGCAGTGAGGTTTGGCCATGCAAAAGATTTATCAAGATGAATTTCAACTAATGGGAAACAGCTGAATGCATCAAAAGAAATGGACCGATTTGTTATTCGGATTACTATATAACTATATTTCATTGAGTTATTTATTTAGTATGTGTTTTGCTAATGTAATGAGTAATATTAAACTGATCCACACAGTCTTAGACATGGCATTTTTTAAAAAGTCATTCTCAAACTACTTAAGTGTAATAGCCAAAAATAAAAATAATATAAGGATAGTGTGCATATTTAGATGATTCTGTCCAAGAAATAATCAATGGAAAACTGCTTATGGCAACACTCTGCTTTGCAATATATTGTCAATAATTTCATGTCTCACTTAGATCATATAATATAAAGACCTTATTTATCAGAAATAAAAATTTAACATATGAAAGAATTTAAAAAAATTATATACTTTAAGATAAAAATGATGAAATAAGGAATGGTAATACAGATAAATAATGGATCTTTCAAATAGGACATTTGACACCTGCGTAAGATTTCACCTGATGGTAGATCACATTTTTCTAGACTTGTTTTGATAATATATTCACTTTAAAGATTTTCCATGAATTATCATTTACTTATCTTATCTTATTATATATTAGAGTCAGATTTGTGTGTCTTATGCTCATCCATAAAGACATCTTGTTGCAAGGAGAAATAAAGCTTTATTATTTACTTAAAGTAGAGTCGCTTCCCTGATTTGATTTCAATACTTACGTTAATTGAAAAAAAAAGAAAAAAAAAGATAATTAACAAAAATTAAAACATTAAAAGCTGGGAAGCAAACTTTTTAATTGAAAATAATAGTTTGAAAATTTGAATGCTTTCACATCAAACAAATTTGTCACCTCACCAATTAGACAATCTAAATGAGATAAAAGAAAAGGGGGAATGTAGAGGAAATGAGTAAATCCAGTTTTAAATTTAAAAAGTTAATGGTAGAGAAAATAAACGGAGACTGTAAAATAATACTGAATAGTAAATATTGCAGTTTTAATGCCAATGGTTGGATATCACATGTTAAAGGACACTATCACCAGCTGGGATCAAGAATTAAACAATAATAAAAGTCTTCTATAAAATGGGTTGTTAACCACCATTATTCCATGAAATATTTGTAAGTTTAAATATTTATGACAAATGACTCCTTTATACACGAGCCAATGATCTAAATAAGGGTTAGTGTTAATTATAATTTTACATTTGATGCATTCTAAGGCTTTACAAATGTGGCATTTAGTGTTGGAATAAAGTCACATTTGTAATGCTTGATGAAGCTGATAATTGGTGTTTGCATGGGGAGCAGGTCCATGTATGTTGTAATCATGGGATATAATTGTGAGAGAATAATGAGAAGCCTCTGCTGATGAATAAACATTTCTCTCCTTGCTTCCTTCATACTTACTACTACGGGGAGTCAAGAGACGTTTGAACTCTGAATTGTTTGCAAAACATATTTCAATTAGTTCTCTCCTCTTGATCAGAGGGAAGTAAAATAGGATGTTTTACCTTTGCATATTTTACAAAACATCTCAATATACTTCTTCATGCAGCTCCTTTGCAATACCATAAACCAAAAATACTCATACTTCATCTATAGGAATTTTTTAATTAAGAGGAGGGAGAAAATACCACGACACCATATAATTATTTAATCCATGTTTAACCCACAGTAGAAAAGGATTTCGAAATTTATTAAACTTCAATGTTTAAAATTGGGATTTATTCCGTGATTTATAGTATTAGTTTTATGGGTATAAAGAAAAATTAGCCCAGATCCCTATGAAATACTAAAATGGGATACAATAAAGATTATGTTACCAGCTATTTCAACAAACTCTGGCCATGAGAGAAAAATGATTAATTATACAGTCGAACCCACTTATCTCGAGCTCGGTTATATCGACCACCCTATTATGTCGACGTTTTTTATTGGAACCGCCAAATTCTCTCTTTGTCTTAGCATTTTCTCATCGGTAATGTCGATTCTTTTATGTCGCCGAAACCTAGTATCTCGAGCACAAAAGAGGGCCAAATTTGCAACTTAACTCGATTTTCGTCGGTTGAAAATAAAGGTTTGTATCGAGAATCGACGGTGGTTTTTATATAATTAAATAAAAAAATTAATAAATTATTATTCTTTTAAAAGTTTGTTGTTGTTGCTTTGTTACCAGTAAGATAAGTGACTGTGACACTAACACGCGCGTGACGATGAAACTGATTAACACAGTACTGTGTCAGTACACACAGCCCACAGCGTGCTGTGATCAACGGTCAAGGCCACAATAGTTTTATTTATATTACAAGTTTGATTGACTGAGGAAATTCGAGAGCGTTCTGATAGTAACAGATATCCTGCACGTCAAAAGCATTAAACTTAAAATTACCATATTGATATGTTTATTTTTTTTTATTTGCTGATTCGACGGGCATTGCAAACGCGATCGGCTGTGACACGCGCCATGGGACGACGCGAGGCGAAAACTTTGACCTTTTAACGCATGCGCAGACAATTATAAACTGGTAACTTTTTTTAAAATTATTAAATGGAATCGAAACATGACAGAGACGTTATCAAAGTCCTTTACTTCGGCATAAATATATATACATCAAAAGCATTAAACTTAAAATAACCATATTGATTTGTTATTTGTATTTTAAATTCGCTGATACGACGGCAAACGCGACTGTGACACGGCGAAGCGTAAACTTTAACCTTTTAGCGCATGCGCAGACAATTATAAACTGGTAACTTATTTTTCATTAAATAAATGGAATCGAAACATGACAGAGACGTAATCAAAGTCCTTTACTTCGGCATAAATATAGATACATGTGTATATATATGTATATATATATATATAAATTCCCGATTAGTCATAACTTTTCCCGACTTTCAAGGCCGAGAATTTATTTTTAAGAATTCCCGACTTTTTCCCGTTTTCCTGAGTGGGAACCATGGTTATAGTTATATTTAAATTTTAAACGGTCCTTAAAAACGAACGGTCATTACATTAATTACAACCTTAGACTTAGGAAAGAGTGAAGAAATATTAGGGTTCCGATACGATTCCGATAAATCATCCCATCACTAATTAACGCTAACTAATTAATCATGTACATAAAGAAATTTCAAGCACATGTTAATATTTTGCCGCCATATTGATTTTCCTTTATCTCGATCATCGGTTATGTCGACGCCATTTTTCATACCCCAACGCCATCGACATAAGCGGTTTCGACTGTAAATGTTGTCACACTTAAAAAAAAACTATAGGCTTTGATCCAAGTCCTTTGACAAGAAAATAATAAAAAATACAAGTCTGTACCTTAATATCTTGGATTATTTCTAGTTATTTAAACAAAGCCAAAGTTTTGATAGTCAATGTATACGCAAAGACTTTATACATACATTTTGACACAAAAACTCTATATACACAATGGAGATTAAAGAATCATGAAAAACTTGATTCTGTGATACAATGAGAGTTACTTTTTGTTTAAACTCATGAAGAAATTAACATTTTTCTAGCTAATTATTGACAAAATGTACACATCTTTGCTAGTGATATTACTTGAAACGAAAACACAATTTCTTTAAAACAACACAATATAATAAACGAAACTTTTAAAAGATACAATTAAACTAATAAATAACAAACGATAAATATTTTGATAGCAAGATGTGAAACTGAAAATTTCTTTAAAAAAAACAAAACCACAGCTGTTCTTGTAAAACTTACCTCGACACGGGTCGTTCTTGACTAGGAACTCATCCAGTGCTATCCAGCCGCCTCCAACTCTGACCATCACAGTACTGCGTAAGATTCGCACTAGACGTAGTTTCTGGGAGTCTCCAAACTGGACACAATAAAGAGATTTCATATAAAGCAATTATTTACCATGATTGATATGATTTCTGGGCTAGATTCTAACTTAACAACCCTCATTTAAATTAGGCTAAACAACAGAATTAATGTTTTTTTATTGGGAATAGTGCAGCAGGCCCTGCGACTATAACTTATTACTTTACCTAAAACACAGAACCAACAAAAAAAAATTAATTCCTAAATAAGATTAAAGTTGTGAATCTGTTCTCACCCTGTATTTGCCTTCTCCAATCTTGTGTATTTTAAATTGCTTGACACAAGTGCATTTAGACACCTGTCTCTTGACTTCATCCATGATCTTCTCTGATTCTGTTTCTGGCTTGGGCTGGTGAATCAAGCACAATAAAATGGGTTTAGGTTAGGCCATTCTTCTGTAAACAGTGTTTAGATTAAAAATCCCTTTAGTCAATGCTAGTAACCTTGGGATATAACCACCGAATCCCAGTAACCGCGTGACTACTCACATCTCGGTCTGTTTTAACCACCGAATCCCAGTAACCACGTGACTACTCACATCTCGGTCTGGCCTGAGTGCTGCGACAAACTCCTTGTAGTTGATAAAACCATCCCTGTCCTTATCAAATATGTCTGCAACTGCTTCCATCTCCAGTTTAGAGGTGGGGAATTCTAATGGAAAGTCACAACACAATTACTGGGCCTCTAGCAAACAATGTTTTGTGGATGTGCTGTACAAATATAACCTGTCAACAAATTTAGTTCACAATTCCTCTCTTACGAAGTTAAGCTCTAAAAAAATTGAACAATTATTTTTGGATTGGCTACTTACTGGACAAAAGAATGCCGTCAATAAACTCTTTCCTTGTTACTCGACCATCTCTGTCCCGATCCTGGCGTCGGAAGAAGTCCATAATTCTGGCTTTATTGTGGTGCATCCACCTCAAGTAGCGCTTGCGCCAATCTTCAAATTCAAAGTTCTTTAGCCTTTCAAGCTGTGAAAATGACAATAAATTAATGATGAAAAGACAAAATTCAATGAGCATAAGGATAATATACTTAAAATACAAAAGTTTTACATACTTTTTTGGTTTTTGAATGACTGAAACAGTACATTTTGTATTGAATTTTTGATTTAAGTAAAAACTCTTTACATTGTTTTTTCCCGTATTTACTAATACTATATTCACATTTGAAAACATCTGTAATTGGGAATAATGATAAATATAGTTCTAATTATAATAAAAAATATTTAACAGTTATTAAGTCATTAGATATTTGATACATAAAAAAATTTATGTAAAAAAAAATTACTTCCTGAGACATAATTGATATATTATTTAACAAATTTTAATAACTTTTTCAACTTTCATAATTTTCTTTCCGCTCATAATAATAAAAAAAAGTCAATGTAAGTTTACAATTTCAAATTTTGACCTTCTTTTAAAAATGGAAACAATATTAGTTCATTATATTTTACTGTGTATCTGATCAGTAATTAATTTTCTCACACACATTTAGGATGTGGTTAGTTTACACTGTGGTAAAAAGACAATATTAAATAAAAACTGTTTCACAAGGTCGCTACACATTTAGACAATGGTAAAAAACTTTTGGAAATGAATTATTTAAATGCTGTGCTTTAAAGATGAAATAAGACCAACACATCTCTTTATAAAGGATGGTAACCTATACAAAATTTATTATAAAAGTAAATGCCAAAATATTTTAATGTAAAAAAAATTATCTGGTAAAGTAAAATTGTCTGATTAAATTGCACTCTATTCCCCATAAATTTAGCAGGCCAGCAAAATTTAAATACAGTCGAAACCGCTTATGTCGACGGCGTTGGGGTATGAAAAATGGCGTCGACATAACCGATGATCGAGATAAAACGAAATCCAATATGGCGGCAAAATATTAACATGTGCTTGAAATTTCTTTATGTACATGATTAATTAGTTAGCGTTAATTAGTGATGGGATGATTTATCGGAATCGTATCGGAACCCTAATATTTCTTCACTCTTTCCTAAGTCTAAGGTTGTAATGACCGTTCGTTTTTAAGGACCGTTTAAAATTTAAATATAACCATGGTTCCCACTCAGGAAAACGGGAAAAAGTCGGGAATTCTTAAAAATAAATTCTCGGCCTTGAAAGTCGGGAAAAGTTATGACTAATCGGGAATTTATATATATATATATATATACATATATATACACATGCATATATATTTATGCCGAAGTAAAGGACTTTGATTACGTTTCTGTCATGTTTGATTCCATTTATTTAATGAAAAATAAGTTACCAGTTTATAATTGTCTGCGCATGCGCTAAAAGGTTAAAGTTTACGCTTCGCCGTGTCACAGTCGCGTTTTGCCATCGTATCAGCGAATTTAAAATACAAATAAACAAATCAATATGGTTATTTTAAGTTTAATGCTTTTGATGTATATATATTTATGCCGTAGTAAAGGACTTTGATTACGTCTCTGTCATGTTTCGATTCCATTTATTTAATGAAAAATAAGTTACCAGTTTATAATTGTCTGCGCATGCGCTAAAAGGTCAAAGTTTACGCTTCGCCGTGTCGCAGTCGCGTTTGCCATCGTATCCGCGAATTTAAAATACAAATAAACAAATCAATATGGTTATTTTAAGTTTAATGCTTTTGACGTGCAGGATATCTGTTAATTAACTATCAGAACGTTCTCGAATTTCCTCAGTCAATCAAACTTTGTAATATAAATAAAACTATTGTGGCCTTGACCGTTGATCACAGCACGCTGTGGGCTGTGTGTACTGTGTTATCAGTTTCATCGTCACGCGCGTGTTAGTGTCACAGTCACTTATCTTACTGGTAACAAAGCAACAACAACAAACTTTTAAAAGAATAATAATTTATTAATTTTTTTATTTAATTATATAAAAACCACCGTCGATTCTCGATACAAACCTTTATTTTCAACCGACGAAAATCGAGTTAAGTTGCAAATTTGGCCCTCTTTTGTGCTCGAGATACTAGGTTTCGGCGACATAAAAGAATCGACATTACCGATGAGAAAATGCTAAGACAAAGAGAGAATTTGGCGGTTCCAATAAAAAACGTCGACATAATAGGGTGGTCGATATAACCGAGCTCGAGATAAGTGGGTTCGACTGTACAAGCATTTTTAAATAAACATGAAATATATAAATTTAAAATAAGATGAACTGGAAACAGTGTTAATGGGTAATGCACTAACACAAGAACATTAAAACAAGCAAATATTTTTTAAGGTTAAAAAGTCCATGTTAACATGTTCAGAACTCAAAGTTACTTCTTTTGAAAGTGAATTTTAAGGACAATGGTGACTTATTTGTTACAGAAGAGCAGATACATTTTTATAATTAATGAAATCCCTTTTAATGAAGCAACAAACTCTTTAAATTTTGTTCCTGTGTTAAAAGATGCCTGAATGAGTTAAAATATTATTTAGCTGAAAACACTTTCCTTCATGAAATAAACAAGTCATTATGCATTTTATAGTTATTTAAAAAAATGGACTTTTGTTATTAATCACACGTAAATCATAATATAAATTTACTTGACAACCAAAATGAACGTGATTTCATGTTTAGAGTCAAAGAAACATGACACACAAACCTTAGCATCACATTCTCCAATCTGAGAAAAGTCATGCAAGTCACAAGGATGTATAAATTAAAGTCATGCAAGTCACAAGGATGTATGAGTTCTATCTTTTATACGGAATAAATTTAATATTTTAAATTAAAAAGTAAATTCAACTGGGCCACTGCATAGTGTTAACATATGAACTAGTGCAATAGATGACAAGTTGTAAGTTAGATACTGTTTGATGAACTTTTGCTGTCTGGGCAAGGATTTTTTCATTTCCTTATATTTTAGATCATTTCACTCATCACTTAGAATAGCTTAGGATGATGGAATAATTTCAATACAGTCGAAACCGCTTAAGTCGACGGCGTTGGGGTATGAAAAATGGCGTCGACATAACCGATGATCGAGTTAAAACGAAAACCAATATGGCGGCAAAATATTAACATGTGCTTGAAATTTCTTTATGTACATGATTAATTAGTTAGCGTTAATTAGTGATGGGATGATTTATTGGAATCGTATCGGAACCCTAATATTTCTTCACTCTTTCTTAAGTCTCTAAGGTTGTAATGACCGTTCGTTTTTAAGGACCGTTTAAAATTTAAATATAACCATGGTTCCCACTCAGGAAAACGGGAAAAAGTCGGGAATTCTTAAAAATAAATTCTCGGTCTTGAAAGTCGGGAAAAGTTATGACTAATCGGGAATTTATATATATATATATATATATATATATATACACATGTATATATATTTATGCCGAAGTAAAGGACTTTGATTACGTCTATGTCATGTTTCGATTCCATTTATTTAATGAAAAATAAGTTACCAGTTTATAATTGTCTGCGCATGCGCTAAAAGGTCAAAGTTTACGCTTCGCCGTGTCACAGGCGCATCAGCGAATTTAAAATACAAATAAACAAATCAATATGGTTATTTTAAGTTTAATGCTTTTGATGTATATATATTTATGCCGAAGTAAAGGACTTTGATTACGTCTCTGTCATGTTTCGATTCCATTTATTTAATGAAAAATAAGTTACCAGTTTATAATTGTCTGCGCATGCGCTAAAAGGTTAAAGTTTACGCTTCGCCGTGTCACAGGCGCATCAGCGAATTTAAAATACAAATAAACAAATCAATATGGTTATTTTAAGTTTAATGCTTTTGATGTATATATATTTATGCCGAAGTAAAGGACTTTGATTACGTCTCTGTCATGTTTCGATTCCATTTATTTAATGAAAAATAAGTTACCAGTTTATAATTGTCTGCGCATGCGCTAAAAGGTCAAAGTTTACGCTTCGCCGTGTCGCAGTCGCGTTTGCCATCGTATCAGCGAATTTA
The DNA here is from genome assembly GCA_944989445.1 of Ampullaceana balthica. Taxonomy (NCBI): domain Eukaryota; kingdom Metazoa; phylum Mollusca; class Gastropoda; family Lymnaeidae; genus Ampullaceana; species Ampullaceana balthica. Next base: position 1,922,781 of record CALYLW010000153.1, on the reverse strand, counting down.
AAATACAAATAAACAAATCAATATGGTTATTTTAAGTTTAATGCTTTTGACGTGCAGGATATCTGTTAATTAACTATCAGAACGTTCTCGAATTTCCTCAGTCAATCAAACTTGTAATATAAATAAAACTATTGTGGCCTTGACCGTTGATCACAGCACGCTGTGGGCTGTGTGTACTGTGTTAATCAGTTTCATCGTCACGCGCGTGTTAGTGTCACAGTCACGTTACTGGTAACAAAGCAACAACAACAAACTTTTAAAAGAATAATAATTTATTAATTTTTTTATTTAATTATATAAAAACCACCGTCGATTCTCGATACAAACCTTTATTTTCAACCGACGAAAATCGAGTTAAGTTGCAAATTTGGCCATCTTTTGTGCTCGAGATACTAGGTTTCGGCGACTTAGAAAAATCGAAATAGCCGATGAAAAAATGCTAAGACAAAGAGAGAATTTGGCGGTTCCAATAAAAAACGTCGACATAATAGGGTGGTCGATATAACCGAGCTCGAGATAAGTGGGTTCGACTGTAGAAAAGAAGCAGACAGTTTCTTTAGATGGCCAACCCAATAATGATTGCAGATACAATTTTATGTCTTAATGATGAGAAGTTTCTATTTGGCATGATCTTGTGTGCTATGTATCAATATAAAAAAATTGAAAAAAAAACAAATTTCATTTCTTTTAGTGGTATTTGTGGATTTGAAATACCAACTGAATTTAAATGACAAACAAGCCTACAGGAACTTCGTCAGATACAATTGGATGATAAATACAACAGCTCATGCTTGTGATATCTCACATTTCATCATGCAATAAAATAAAATATATAATGACTGCCAGTGACAGATCCAAGGGGATGCTAAGAAATGGGTAACTGCTAATTGTGCAGTATTTTTGTTGAAAAAAAACGGTAAGAAATATTTGTAGTTTCACCCATTTTGCCCTTATTCCATTAATTCTCCAGTTCTGTTAAGGGATTTATCCCTGACAGCTTTGTATGATGCAAATCTGAAAAGGCTTTGAAAATTTTTCCTACTTACTTCATTGAGGTAATCAAGTGCATCTTGAAGTTTTCTCTGTCTCTCCATTGCCATCAGCCACACCTGTCTCCACTTATTGAACAGTGCTCCCACACGTGGGTTGTGAAAGCCTGGCTCTGGTGTACGACGACCAGAATGATCAGGCGTGCGTCTGCCCGAGTAGTGGTCCGGTGTTCTCCTTCCGGAATGGTCTGGAGTCTGCCTGCCCGAGACATCTGGGGTCCGACGCCCAGACACGTCGGGTGTCTTACGACCAGACACGTCGGGTGTCTTACGACCAGACACGTCCGGTGTCTTTCGTCCAGAGAAGTGATCGGGTGTCCTCCGTCCAAAATGGTCTGGTGTACGTCTCCCATCAATATGATCAACTCTGCAGGAAATTGAAAGATGATGATGAGACCTAAAATTGATTAACGGAATGATTATGAACTACCAGATTTTTAATTGTTTAAATATCAGAAGTCCCTCTCGATACCTGATTGTTGGGATCTTTGATCTGGGAGTCATTCTTCCACTTCTGTAGACGGGAATTTGGGATCCACCCTGAGAATCTAATCCCGCTTTTTTCTTGTCTGCTTTTGTCAAGCGGTCAACATCCGGTTGTTTGGATGAAATCTCATTTTGGAAGCCCTGTCAAATAACATACAAATGTTATCTCTATAAGTGGATTGAGAAATTCTACATTATAGTAAGTCTGTATTTTGAATGCTTTAAAAAAAATTTAAATTTCAAATCATTACGCCTCTTAATAATATACAATAAATAAATGATGTTAATCAGGTCATAATATAATGCCATTTACTGTGATGTAACTCAGTGGCTATTGCTACAATAAAATCTCTACCTGTTGCTGTTGTACAAGAGATCATTACCTTCTGCTATTCAGTGGTCATAGCTATAGCTACACATTACACATATCTCTGCTTCCTGCTATTGAGTAGTTATATATACCTGATGCTGTGCTATCAAGTCCTGAATGATCTGTAAGTCTCGTGGAATGGTATCCTGGTCCAGGTCCGTCAGCTTAATTTCTGCACCATTCAACCAGGCAAGAAGTTCATCTAACAATATGTTGTTGTTTCTAGCAGTGGCCAGAGCCTCTGTTAATCTCTTCTGGCGTAGTCGACTCAAACCCATCAACTGTTGACATGAAACAATCGAAGAGTCAGTGGGACTGACCGAGGTATTGAGTGGGGCTAACCAAGGTATTGAGTGAGGCTAACAAAGGTATAGAGTGGGGCTAACCAAGGTATTGAGTGGGGCTAACCAAGGTATAGAGTGGGGCTAACCAAGGTATAGAGTGGGACTAACCAAGGTATTGAGTGGGACTAACCAAGGTATTGAGTGGGACTAACCAAGGTATTGAGTGGGACTAACCAAGGTATTGAGTGGGACTAACCAAGGTATTGAGTGGGACTGACCAAGGTATAGAGTGGGACTGACCAAGGTATAGAGTGGGACTGACCAAGGTATAGAGTGGGACTGACCAAGGTATAGAGTGAGACTGACCAAGGTATTGAGTGGGACTGACCAAGGTATTGAGTGGGACTGACCAAGGTATTGAGTGGGACTGACCAAGGTATTGAGTGGGACTAACCAAGGTATAGAGTGGGACTAACCAAGGTATCGAGTGGGACTAACCAAGGTATCGAGTGGGACTAACCAAGGTATCGAGTGGGACTAACCAAGGTATAGAATGGGACTAACCAAGGTATTGAGCGGTGCTAACCAAGGTATAGAATGGGACTAACCAAGGTATTGAGTGAGACTGGCTAGAGGGACTAGGGCTCAGATTAAAGAAGTTTACAAAAGGAACACCAGGGAGGTCAACATAGAGACCAAGAAATGAAAATCATCACTGAGCACCATTCCAGCCGAACAACAGTTTTCGAGAGTCATTCAGAGCCCTCACTGAATGCCAAAACTAACTGGCAGTCATGGTACTATGTGAAGGATTGGGTTGTAAGCCACTTGACGATGGGTCAATACTCCATCATCTCTGGAAGATTGCTTAACATCTCTCTTTATCTTATATAAATATATTTAAATCCCCTTTCCGACTATATTAATAAAAAGGAACAGAACATGGCCAACCTCCTCCCATCTGGTCCTCAGTACACCCAACCAATGCTTCATGGTGGAGACGGCATCAGGGTGGCACCTCTTCATGATGTCTTGTCCTATGTTCAGTGTTTCTCTCAAGGTGGCCTCCTGTCTAAGCATGGACTCTTCAAATTTCTGTTTGGAATAAATGTCATGTTGCAATTAAAAATTAATTGGAACTCAATTCTGTTTCCTTAATGTTGACAAATATCCTGATACATCACTGGGATCCATGAACCAACAACTGGTACCTTATGGTCCTCAAGCTGTTGAATGATCAGAGCCTCCTCGTCTGGTAGGGGACCCTTGAATCTCAACTGTCTCTCAGAGTCTGCCAGCCAGTCCAACAGGCCGTGGGCTTTCTTGTCAAACTCTTCAGCCTTAGATAAGATAGACATAAATTTGGTCCATCAGCCACACAAGTTTGGTCTCATACATTGTACCATCTTTTGTTTTCACTGTGGTCTAAGGATTTTGTTACAGGTCAGTACAAAGATTTCAATATTTTGCAGCTTTTTGCTTTCATTAAATGTAATTTTCTAAGGAGAGCTTACTGTTTACTGTTCCACGTTAAAAAATAAATATTTAAAAGGCTAGATAACTGAAGTAGTTAGTGTGCTGCCTACCAGCCTGTGAGCTTGTTCTAATCTCTCCTGTTTGCTGACACTCAGCTTGCAGGTCCTGTCCCACAGGGCGGACAACTCTATCAGCTGAGACTGCACATGGGACATGTCCTCTGTTGACTTCTCAATCAGTTCTTTGGCTGATTTCTTCACAAACTGTACTGTGTTTGACCTGGCACCAAGCTCTTGTTGGAAGGCCTGTGTCAATCAATAGAGTCAACAATCAAAACTCAAGGAATAAACTTACTCCAAGCTCAGTAACAATAATATATTAAAGCCCATTTTTCCCTGATCTATATTACTTCTACTTCTGATATATATATTACTATTATATATATATTATATATTATTACTAACATATTTTATTTCAGCTTTAAAATTTGTGTCCTGATTTTTAAAATCTATAAAACCTTTATTTACTAGAAAGGGAGGGAAAAGTAATGTTTAGTTTCTCTTCTTTTGTAAAAAATATTTTACTTTACGATGTCTCTAAAAAAAAATAAAATAAAACCAACTATTAAAAAAAATAAAATAATAATGACCTTATGAGCATCAAGGAATCCATTGACTGTATCCAGGTCGCCATGGACAGCTGTGTCCTCTGCCAGGGAAGGTTCCATCTTAGCCAGCCAATCCAGCAAAGCCTGTAGGGCTTCTGTGAACTGACCAGTGACCAGCAGTCCTTCCTCCAGCTTGCGTTGTCTGTGGGATTACATAAAATGAAATGTGAGGGAGAAGAGAAGCTAGAGGTTCTTATATGTAAAATAAATATTTCCCAAACTATAATGGTGAAAATTTTTTTTGGATAAAACTGAGGGACACATTAACATAAGAAAATAATCTATAAACATAACAACAGTTTAAAATCATTTCTGTAGCATTACATTACAATAAAACAGAACACAGTAAGTCTTATTTGATTATCTTTATGGCTATATTGTCTTTTCTTAGACAGAGAAACCATATTCATGGTTACAGGATGTCTTATTTCACAGATGAACGTTGTTTGGACCAACCTGTCCACCGATTTCCCACAGACGGCATTCCATTTGTTCTTCAGGTCAGTCAGCAAGGACTGGATGGCTGGTTTATCATCAGCTGGGCACCTGGTCTGCAAGGCGCTACCCCCTCTGTTGATACCGTCGTAAACAGGCTGTTTGGCACCGAGCCTACGCTGGAACTCCTGAGAATAGAATTCATTTGATGGACAATTAACAACACCACCAACATGAACGTAATCTGCAGCTGACATTAGACTGACAGTGAATTATCCTACTTCAGCTTAGGGATTCATGCCATTACCTTGTGCTTGGCAATCTGGGCTTTAATCTTCTCTGGCTCATTGCTGATGGTTGTGTCCGAGTTGAGGGCTGCTTCAGCTTCTGTCAGCCACTGAATCAAATCTTTCCACGAGTCATAGAACTGGGGAGGAAAGCATGGGTCAGAGGGTGAGCTTAGTGGAACAGACGTGTGCCTAGAGCAACTCAAACCTCCCACTTGACCAAATTGATCTTTATCTTCTTGTAGCCATAAGGGGTCCATGATCAATACTCTGGTCCTTATGGCTCCAGTGGGTGTTGAGTTTTTGTAAATGCATCCGTGAAGATGTTTACTTTTGTAGGGCTGCTATATTCTATTGATCCCGTTTTAATCACGTGAGACAATGTGTCTGTTCTAAATTAAACTTCATTGTTAGCTCTATTTTTAAATTCAGGGATTAATTTTAAGATTGACAAAACTGGTTCTGCCATTGCATCAATTATACACGATGCTTCTTAAATCTTAATGATACTCTTCTACGTGCTTAAAGCAAACATCAGCAAATGATAGAAAGAAAAACAACAATCTAGAGAAAAGATGAAACATTAGTATATTACACAAAGTCTCGCTCACCTGTTTAGCTTCCTTGTAACCCCTTTCAAGGTGCCTGGTCCTCTCAGCACTCCTGGACACTATCTTCTCCCACCTGTGCTGGACACTGGACAGCAGGTTCTTGATGAGGATGACGTCCTGCTTTTTGACTGAAGTACTTCAGGTGTGTGCCCATTTTGTCAAGGGCAAACATGGCCTCCCTGTGACCACTCACATCTTTCTGGAGCAGCTGGAAATAAAATAAGAAAACAAGTCAGTTCCTGGCACTTTTCAAAACTGTCTTTTGATTGGCATTTTGACATTTAGTACATACTAGTCCAATTTTGTAATTCACAGCAATTTTACCAGTTATGAGTTTAATTTTTTTTTACTTAACATCTAAAAACAAAACAAGTCATTTATTAGGTAGAAATTCTTCACTATGATTTTTGGATATTACATTTCCAAGAAATAAAATAAAATAAGGGAGTGTTCATTATTTTATTTATTCATTATGTCGGGGGGCTAAAGGAAACATTCATTTAGCCGAAAATCTGAAGTTGGCTCCTCATTTTCAAAGGGTTGCCACATTTGGCCTTAAAAAATTGCAAAATGAATTCCGCCATGCTATAACAGTAATTAGAACTGATCAAATCTAGTCATGGTCTAAACAACACACCCTGTGGTCCTCTATCTGACGTGTTACTCTGTCCACCAATCTACTGACAGGCTGAAGGTTGTTAAGTGTCTTCTCTGTGTCAGTCAGCCAACCAATGAAGTTGTTCAGTTCAGCATGGAAGTTTCCAGCCAGACCAACAGCATCTTCCAATTTTTTCTGTAAGTAAAAAAAAACATGATGCAATGTGTCAATGTTTGGGAGTGTTAAATACTGTGATAAAAGTATCCTAAAATATTGTCAGTTTCAGTTCAGCATTATCCATCATGTGTATTAGACATCAAAAAGTAGATTTTGGTCAGTTCAACAATTTGAAAACTAAAAATCAAAATCACTGCTATAAATGAGATAGTTAAGAAAAAGAAAGAAAGTGCATTTGGTTTTCTGTTTCACTACAGAAATAGCCTAAATTAAAATGAACTTCAAGTGAAGAAGTCGGTTTGACATAAAAAACATTATATTTTTTTCATGCCCTTTAATTATGTTAATTTGTACCTAGGAGAGTGGGGAAGAACTGATTAGGATTCTTAAAAAGCATGTTAATGGAAAGGATTTTTTGTTTTACATATCAAGTATATGAGTAGTTTATGTACTGCTCCATTATTTGGCAGGTACAAATATTTTTATTTATCCTATAAAGTTTGAAACTGTATTGCACATTCAAAAATAGGACTTGCTTTAAAAAAACAATTAAATTGAACTTAAAATTTTTTTTTCTTCCCTCCTACCTTTCTGTCCCCAGCCCTGTTCCGTAGATGTTCCCACCTCTGTAGCAGGTTGGACATATTGTGTCTGATGCTGGAGGCAGGGGCTCCTTGGCTCTTGACAGCTAGTTTCTCAGACATCAGCTGGAGGCTCTGTACAGCCGGCTCCAGGGCTTCCATGTTGGCATACACGTCCTGTTCAAGGACACAATGATAACTTTCAAGACTCTTTTGTAATGGTACAAGATTGTAGGCGCGCATTTAAATTTTGAAAAAAAGTAAAGTCTGTGCACTTTGACAAAAAGTGAATAGTGCTAAGAAAATTATGATAAATTTAGATACCTTGCAATTTGCTGCAGAGATTTCAGATTTGTGGAAAGCATAACATAAATCTATAGTTTAATTTTTATTATTAAATAAATTTATATTTTATTTATTTAACTACACTGTATAGTTTCTCTCAATAAAATAGCAAAAAGCTAAGATTTGACCTTAAATAAATTCTCTAGTTATCAGTAATTAATCTAAAGACAAAATGTTGAGTCTCTGAATGTCCACTGTGTCCAGTCTCACCATGAACTTCTCTAGCTGGTCCTTGGCAGTCTCGGGCAGCCCACCAACAGGCTGAGATGTGATCATCTGTCCATCAAGGTCACTTATCTTCAACAGCATGTCTTGTAACTCTTCAGTGAAACCCCGAGCCTGGTTCATGGAAACAAGCGCCATCAATGATTATGTGTGTTGGTAAACCTTCATGTTAACATCCACTAAAAAAATTTCTGAATGCGTGTGTTCAGAGACAAGATGTTTATGATTAACTTGATTATGATGTCATGTGTTTAAACTAAGTTCTCAACAACAAAATTTGAGACTTACCTCCCTCCTAGCTGCCTCTAGTTCAGACTGCTTATTGCCAGATTTCTCCTTGACCGCCTCCCACTCCACCGCCAAGGCTTCCATCTTGTATTTCATTTTAGCAGCCTCTGGGCCCTTCTCTTTGGCTATTATTTTCTTGCTTTCTTCCATAAGCGAGTTCAGACTTTCTTCATGGGCCAAGATGTCGTTATTTAACACCTATCAAACAATGATAAATAAATAACATAAATTTGAGAAGCTTTCTTTCATATTTTTCTGTCAGATGTTGACAGCAAACAAGTGATCCAAGGTTTGCTATGTTAACAGCAAACAAGTGATCCAAGGTTTGCTATGTTAACAGCAAACAAGTGATCCAAGGTTTGCTATGTTCATGAGTTTAAAGGTAAGAATAACTTTAATTTTAATCTTACATTTATTTTAAGTTTCCAGTGATAGACTATGTAACGATATGAGCCCAAAAAAAAATAAAATGAAAAGATTTACCCACTTAATGATAAAAATAGAATGAACCAGAACATAGTAGAATATAATGATAGTAAATAGCTAATTTTTTTTTACTGAGTGTAGCCCACTCTATTTCTAATTACCCTTAATTTGGCCAGCTCCATTTCTATGCACCTAGAGTTTGACCAGCTCTATTTTTATTTACCATGAACTTGGTAAGCTCTATTTCTAGTTTACCCACCCTGAGTTTGGCCAGCTCTATTTCTATCAGCTTAGGATCTCCATAGATGATCTCCAGCTCTTCCAATGTGAAGTCTGCTGTCTCAAGCCAGGACTGAAAGTCTTTGAAAGCCTGGTCAAAGTGACCCATGCTTATCAGAGCCTTCTGAATATCTCTCTGAAAAATTAAAGTTTAATTAATGTGAAATAATCATCAAAATTTAATGTTAATTGGAAACCTTACAAATTATTTAAATTTGTTTTATGAATTTTTTTCATTTTTAACTATCGCAAATGCATGTTTAACAATAATTAATATGTCAAAGCTGAGAATTTTTTAAAGTTACTGTAATTTCTTTCCATTTTGACAGGATGTGCCATAAGCTTATAATGCTTACCTGTCTGTCTCCAATGTCTGACTGAAGTCCCTCCCACCTCTGATTAACTTCTGCCACAGGCTCCTTGACCACAGCTGCCTGCTCCACTGTGCAGTCCTTGGACATCTCCTCTGCCTGCTGGTTCAGGGCCTCCACTGCCACATGTTGTGGGTCTACTATGCCTTTGAAAACCTGCCCAAATGAAATTCACAGCATTACTGCTTGAGCTACAGTCCCTCAATCTACAAAATATCATCCTGTCTGTGTAGAGATTACTTGGAAATGACTGTCAGGTTTAATCACCTTTGACTTGATGTGAAAGGCCAGGGGCTTATCTAAACTTAAGTCAAGAAAAAAACCTTTTATAGTTTATGATTTAAAATTTTTTTATCGTCGAGTCCCAGACATGGTTGCATGCAATAGAAGCCAGTTATTTTATGACAGTGGTCAGCAGTAGTTCAACTTGTTTAAAATAGTGTGCACAGCAAATGTCAATAGACCCTGATATGGAACCCTGTTCTCCTGGTGTTTGGAGTCTTAATTTTGTGTGCGTGTAGCCTATCAATGGAGAGGGACCTACAATAACGTGTCTAGGGACCTGGTGTAAATGTCTGACCTTAATGTCATTCCACTGAGTCTTGATGTCCTCAAACTCTGCAGCTACGGGCTCCATCTCTTTCAGTGTGTCCTCGTGTGTCTGCAGCCAGACCAACATCTTCTGCAGCTCGTCTTGGAAGGTGATTGCTTTGTCCAGAGCCTCGTCCAGATGTTTAGATCTCTTCTCCACCTGTCAGAGCAACACATTTTCTCAATATTAAAAACTAAACAACTTGAAAATAATTTAGTTGTAAAAAATAAATTTATTTTAGAAACAATTTGGAAAAAATATTTCATATTAAATATAATGCCAATAAACATTATTGTGGTTATGAATTAAAAGTTTGCAACAGCTCGTTATAGCAGAGCTACCAACTGCAAGACAAGGAGGGTCAGTTGATAGACAGTGTAGCTATCAAACTGGACCGTAGCAGTCAGAATAGAGTGTAGCGGTCAGACTAGGGTGTAGCGGTCAGACTAGGGTGTAGCAGTCAAACTAGAGTGTAGCGGTCAGACTAAAGTGTGGTGGTCAGACTAGACTGTAGCAGTCAAACTAGAGTGTAGTGGTCAGACTAGACTGTAGCAGTCAGACTAGACTAGGGGTCAGACTAGAGTAGGGGTCAAACTAGAGAAGGGGTCAGACTAGAGTAGGGGTCAGACTAGAGTAGGGGTCAGACTAGAGTAGGGGTCAGACTAGAGTAGGGGTCAGACCAGAGCAGCGGTCAGAAGTTACCTTATCATTGATGGCATTGAGGGTTGACTCTGTGTCGTCCAAATTCTTCTTGACCTCTGGTCTCTCAGGCTCGCCAATCAGGGAGATGAGCTGGTCACCTGTCTGCTGGAGGTCCTCTAGGTCGGCCTGGGAGGCTATCAGGTCTTCTTTAAATGCCTGGAAATGGCAATGGTCAACAAATGTTTTCAAAGAAACAAAAAAATTATCACTTAGAAAGAGTGTTGAGTTCTTGAAATAAATTATTGAGCAACAAATAACCATTTATAACTTATTATAACAAACTAGAGACAACTTGCCAAAACACAAGCAGTTAGTAATCATGACCCAAACAACAGTGGTGGCGTTGCTTGAACTTTCATGTATCAATGTTTCTTGACAGGACATGCCTCCAAGTAACACAAGTAACAAACTTTAACAATACAGGAATCCCAATGATTAGTAAGTCACTTAACTCCCCCCCGCCCCCCCCCATGAACTTATATTAATATTTCTGTAAAACAAGAGTAAATTCTATGCTCTTAATGCCCCTTGTGATAATGTAAACAAATCTTATTTAAAGCTGATTTCTTAAATTTGATATGGGTTATTTAAAGTAGCATTACTCTGAGAGACGAAAACAAACCAACAATGTAGCCAGGAAATTAATGTGTTTAGTGTTTTGATTTTTATTTGATGTAAATATTTGTGCCCCACTCACCTCTAGTTCCTCCTGCTGTTCTCTGATGACCTCAGGCACCAAGCCAGGTTTCTCCTGGCTACTCAGGGATTCATGCAGGTCTTTGATGTTGACAGACAAGTTGTTGAGGTCCTCCCAGAACTTCTCTGCCACCCCTAGGGTATCGTCGAGGGCTCTGCCACGATCGTGGCAGTTGTTTTGGATGTCATTGTAGAGTCTGGTGAGCTCTTCAAGTTTCTGACGAACATCTGTTGAGATCATTGCACAAAAACTTTGTCTTACATTCCGAAATTGGATTCATGTTGATACAGTACAAACAGACGCAATGAGGCACCTCTGGTGTTATAGAAATAGAATACTTAATGCTTGTAATAAAAAACAAATATTTAAATAACTAATGGAGATGGAGACTCACACCATGCCGGAGAGAGGGTATGTGTCTATTTCCTAAGTTACCTCTGATTAGGTCCTGGTTCACATAACAAAGCTTTTCTCACTTAAGTCATGTCACATTTTGGATTTGGATTAAACAAAGATAGTGACAAAAAAGAGTGAGATAATAAACCAAACTTAAAGAAACCAAAATTGAACTGACCTCGCACAGCTGGGTCTGTGACATCCCCAGCTTGTTTCAACAGTTCATCGGCTGCCTCCTTTACAGACTCCAGGGCATTGGATCTCATCTGCATGTCCTCATCAACTGTCTACAATACGTTTTGGGAACAAAAAAATAGTCAGTACCATTTGAATAGTCTCACACTGTTATATTTGAATATCAAATTCAGTGTCTAAGGACGTTTAAAGTGTATGTTTATTTTAAACTGTTTCAGTTCCTAAGGTCATGTTTTCATAGGTAGTTAGTCAAGCTTTATGCACATAACAGGTGCAAGATCTAGGTCACATGATCACACCATCAGCTTCCTGTCTTAATAGCTTTAAATATTTACTTCAATTCTAACCCTGACCAATGTTCCCTCTAAGGTTCGTTTGCCAAGTGAAAAAACTCTAGTGCAAAGCATCCACTTTTTCTGCAATATTTTACAAAATTTTCTGTGCGATAATTCTAAACTGTTGCGAGGCGTTGGTCAGATAAATGCGCAGCTTAAAGGGAACATTAACCCCGACCACAGTATTCTTTGAGTTGACATGAACACCTTACCTTATTTTCATCAATCTGTTCTCTTATTTTATCTGGGTGTGCAGAAATGGGTTCAGCATTTTGTAAAGTTTCAGCTGTATTGGTGAGGCTCTCCAACATGTCCTCAAGTTTATCAGTGAACTAGAAAACAGGTACAGTGATAGCAATGAATTATATTGATACCAAGGATTTTACTGTCAAAAGAATGTTTCAAATATAAACTCCATGAACATTTTAATTGGTGTTATTGTAAAGTGTTCTGTAAGGAAGAGATTTGTGTGAGGTTATCACTAACTGACGATGAAGGATGAGATTTGCGTGAGGTTATCACCAACAGACGGTGACTTACGTCTGCTGACTGCTGCATGGCGGCATCAATGGAGTTGGACCTCTCTCTGACTCCGTTCCTGATCCCCTCCACCCTCCTGTTGGCATCGTCAAGTTTGGTCTGCACCTCCTCAGCAGCATCGGGGCTGATGATCTGGACAAGTGCTGAGCCTGTCTTGTTGAGTCTGTCAATCACTGGCTTGTGGTCAGTGACATCTTGTTTAAGAGCCTGGACACACAAAAAAATGTGTTAACTATTCTAAGATATAGTGTTTTTATATATTCTGTGCATAATGGAAAAGGAAGAAAAACGAAAAACTTCTATAAGATCTCCAAATATGTCTAAACTTTAAGTTGCGAATAAATCTATATTAAAACAACATTTATCTGTTCTTTATACCTAAGGGTAGTATATTAAGCTTGTGGTTTCGTAAGGCAATATCTAGAGCTTTGTAAAAATTATTAGAAAACTGATAATAGAAGGACAAATCAAAGTTCGCTTTTGTTGCATTCCAATCAAGACCATACCAAGGTATGAACTAGTTAAGTGTTCCAGACATATCAATGTTAAACAACCCATGCAGTCCAAAGCCACAGTTTGTCTTCAATCTTAATTAGAGACTGAAGGAAATGGTGTTCACAGCAAAACTCATATGTACACATGAACATACAAGATGTAGGGGGGAAAAAAGGTGGATCCCGGCGGAACACCCCACCCATCCCCCCTCCCCACCATGTGCATGTGGTTTACCTTGATAGATTCCTGCTGTTTCTTGACCTGGTTGCCATCTACGGTCATCACCTCCAGGTCAGCCAGTGTAGGCTCAACTTCCGCCAGCCACGTGACCAGGTCTTCATGTGTTTCCTGGAATGACTTGGCCAGGGGCAGGGCTTGCTCCAACTCGCTCAGCCTCTCGGCTGCCGAGGAGCTCAGGGCGTCGGATTTGTTTTTCAGGTCTTGGATCTTTTCTCTGATCAGGCCTTCGTCTTCAAGACTGGAGTCTCTGAGGAGCTTCTTGCCTGAAGTTATTGCATCTCTGGCTTTGATCTTTTGGTTGGCAACTTCTTCATTAAATGCCTGAGATGGCAAGAAAGAAACATTAGCCATTTGATAACTGTAATTAAAAAGAACAAGTAACACATGTTACCAGAAATGGGGGATCCTATCAGAATTTATGTAACTGCACAATTTTACCTTTGTCTCCGCAAGCTGTTTCTGTAACTCTTTTGGATTGGATGGGATGGATGGCATGTTCTGGAGGGTTTCCTCCCCTTTGTCGAACCATTCCAGGAGGTCATCTAGTTCATAGAGACACTGAAAATAAGAACAGCACATGAGCACCCAGTCAACTCACAGGATCTTCATACATTCAATACTAAAGTAATTAATCACATCTTTCAAATTTTTAATTAATCACATCTTTCAAATTTTAAGTATATGTCACATTTTTCAGTTAGGCTAATTACAACCAAAAAAAATGCTGATCTAATATTAGTCAAAATTATAACAATCTGATAGATGCAAACATACCAGATCTTTCCATGTAATTTATCTAACTTAAAAAAATGAAAACACTGAGTAAAGATGGATGTCTTTGTACCTCCTGGGACTTCTCATGGGACTTCTTGAGCTTCTCAGCCTTCTTCTCTATCTGTTGTTTCAGTGCCTCGTATCTCTTGTTGTCCTTGTTGATGACGTCCTCCACATGGAGCCCAGCGTCTCCCGGGGCCACTTCGGCCAGCTCGACGCCTTCATTGTTCAGGACTTCAAGATACGGCTGGATGGCCTCCAGCTGGTCTAGCAGGCCCTGTTTGGTAAGATCACGGTAATGATTTAAAAATAAATTTTTAAAAAAAATATCAAAATTAACTTCACTGATTAAAGTTTAAGATTTCTAACTTCTCATCTCACATATTACAGATGCTCCTTCTATACAGAAGATTATTATGTCTTAAATTTTATTTTAGTTTTGAATTTTGTTAGCTTGTTGATTTTCCTGATTTGTTTAAGCAACCCATTCCATGCCAGAATGATGGATGGGAAGAAGGAGGATTTGTATGTGTTTCTTCTTGGATGTGAAAAATATAAAGTTTTTTTTCCCCTTATGTCTATCTGAGGGTTGTATTAGATTCTTGTTGTGTCTTATTTCCTAATTATAATTTAATGCCTCATGTATTATTTACCACTTTACACTTTGTTCTTCTATTCTCTACTGTTTCTAGGTTTAGTTATTTAACTAATGGAGTTACCCTTTTCAGTTGTGACAAGTAATGAATCTTGCAGCACTATTTTTTTAACAGTCATCTGTCATTACATTATGGCTTTGTAATCAATTTAATTCCTTGTGAAAATAAATGTGCCATAATTAGAATTGGGTTTATTGAGATCATTATGAAGTTATAATATGATAAAGCTAAAAATTGATAAGTAATGCTATTATGACTGCAAGAGACAAACCAGGTAAGAGGTAACTAAACAAGAGCTGGCCTGGCTTACCTGAACCTCCTCTTCAGCATCAACTCCAGTTTCTTTGCCTCTGAGTTCGGGCTCCACCTTGGCCACCCACTGGATGAACTTCTCATGAGCCTCCTGGAAGTGCTGGGCTAGGGGGAGGGCTTCTTCCATCTGTTCCAGCGAGTCATCCACTTTGTTCTTCAGGTCGCTCAACTGTTTCTGTATCTCATCAATCTTTATCTGGACTATAACAACATCTTCTCCTGAAACAATCGGGTCAAAAGGCTTCAAGTTATTACCCATGATACATTGAAATGCTGCAGAAAACAAACTTATAGGATTGGATCATATTTTTGAATGTCAACACTAATCAAATAGGGTGTTCACAAATTAAGACTTCACTCACCTTTACAGAAATCTTGCAGCTGTTTTCCAAGAGTAGCTAGTTCTCTGGCAGGACTTTCATGCTTGGCTATTTCTCCTTGCAAATTCTGAAACATAACAACATTTTTTTAATCATGATTCATAAAGATACTTATAAAGACCAGCCAAATGGGTATCATTAGTTTTTCTCTTAGTGAAAATTTGAGTTCATGATTTTAATTAGTGGCTGAACAAAAAGTTTTGAATTCCAATTATTGAAAAAATAAGATGACATGCTAATATTGTAAAGTCTAGAAAACTATTTTACATCTAAAAGCTGAATCTGATCACTGTCATATTTTACTTTATTGTTCCTGTGACAACAAATCCATATATTTCCAAATATTCTTAAAATCAAGTCATCCCTAACACTTCTTTGACCAATAATATTTTCTAAGACAACACAAGTTACCTTGAGATCTTGAATTAATCGCTCTATCCCGCCAGCGTCAGGGGACCTGGGCTCAAGGGAGGCAAACTTCTTATTGCTCACATCCAGCCAAACGGCCAGAGGTTCATGGATGTCTTGAAACTGTTTGGACAGACTGGACATCTCCTCAATGATCTTCATCCTTTCTGTAGCATTGCTGGTCATGGCTGACCACCGTTTGTCCAGAGACTTCAGTTCACCTTCCATCTTCTTACGTTCTGGCCCATCTAAACCAGACAGAATCTGTTTGCCTGACTCTTGAACTGAGGCCACACTTGGTGCCCTGTCTTCAATCATTTTCTGTAGAAGCTGTCAACAAATGAATCAGTTGGGATGTAGTGTTTGCAAGTACAACTGGACTCAAAAATGAACATACATAAGCAATATTTAAGATGTTCTACCTTTTGTTCCTGCAGCTGAGCCTTTACAACTCTGAACTCAGGAGAAGCTGGTTTCTGATTGGCTATTGTCTCTTCAGTCTCGGATAGCCAGGTAAGCAATGATGCCAGGGCTTCCTTGAATTTGCCTGATTGGAGCAATGCTTTGTCCAGATTTCGCTCCCTTTCTGACACCTTTTAAAATGACCAAAGTTTTCTCAATAAAAAAAAATCAAGTGAATATAAAAACAAAACTAATGCCTTCAAATTGTTCACATTATGCCATGAAAATAAAGTGTAAGAATGTTTAAAATAGTATTGTTTATAACAAAAATAAATACTTATATAAATAGAATATAGACTATTTTTGTATACAGATTTTTACTCAGTAGCATGGAACCGAAAACAATAATTAATTGCCATTAGAGAATACTAATTAAAATGGTTGAAAACATATCTGTTATGAAAATGTTAATATTTACCAGTGTTTTTATCTAAACTTGCTTCCTTATTACCTTCTCACTAAGTTCAGACCATCTTCCCTGTAGACTCTCCAAGTCATCCTCCAGTGCACCCGTATTGACACCTGATGGCAGAGACTGGATCAATCCCTGGATTTCAGCATTCAGAGTATCCAGTTCTTTTTGAAGAGGATCCACTTTACTCTTGTGGAAATTCTGTTGAGAAAGCCGGTCCATGAGCTTTATATTTGAAAACTTGAGTGGGAAGGTTACAGACATTTTCCATGCAACATTTGGGTGTTACAATTATTTTCTTACATGGAATAAAATACAACAGCAGTTTACTGGCAGCACTTAAAAAAAGCAAAGGGATATAATCTGGCTCTGCTGTAAATGTAACCAGCCAATCAAGACTTGGAAAATATTTCGACTTTTGCTTTAACCTTCCTGAATGAAGGCATTCATTTAATTAATTAAGATTCATCTCTTCTAAACTAAAACAAAAAAATCATAGCCTGAACAGGTGATGACTTGGTTCCTGGTTATTTGGCTTCAAAGATGACCAAAGCTCATTGCCTTTTTCCAACAGCCATGTGCACACAATTTTTCATGTTAAGACCATTGTTATTTGAATAAATGAATTCTTCATTCATTGGAGATATCAACTTTTGCGGATCTTTGATCTGGTTGCCATGACAACCCACCTTTAATTCTGCTTGCTGATCTTTGATCTGGTTGCCGTGACTACCCACCTTTAATTCTGCTTGCTGGTCTTTGATCTGGTTGCCGTGACTACCCACCTTTAATTCTGCTTGCTGGTCTTTGATCTGGTTGCCGTGACTACCCACCTTTAATTCTGCTTGCTGGTCTTTGATCTGGTTGCCATGACAAAAAACCTTTAATTCTGCTTGCTGGTCTTTGATCTGGTTGCCGTGACTACCCACCTTTAATTCTGCTTGCTGGTCTTTGATCTGGTTGCCGTGACTACCCACCTTTAATTCTGCTTGCTGGTCTTTGATCTGGTTGCCATGACAAAAAACCTTTAATTCTGCTTGCTGGTCTTTGATCTGGTTGCTATGACTACCCACCTTTAATTCTGCTTGCTGATCTTTGATCTGGTTGCCATGACTACTCACCTTTAATTCTGCTTGCCATGACTACCCACCTTTAATTCTGCTTGCTGGTCTCTGATCTGGTTGCCATGACTACCCACCTTTAATTCTGCTTGCTGATCTTTGATCTGGTTGCCATGACTACCCACCTTTAATTCTGCTTGCTGGTCTTTGATCTGGTTGGCATCACTGCCCACAGGTTTCATGGAGTCTATGGTCGAGACCGCACTGTCCACCTTCTTACGCAGGGCTTTAAGAGTTTCATTGACCTTCTTGACTTTGTCCAGGTTGCTTTCAATCTCTGCCTGTCGCTGGTCAGCCTTGTCTCTGAGACGATCCCTTTGGCCCAGAACAGCTTCCACCTGTGACAATCAAGTTAAACAAGAATTGTTGCGGATATATTCACTTGGTTTAACAATGTGTTTAGGCCCTTTGCGTTGTGTTTATAGCTGACCCCTGGAAGGGAATTGGGGCCCCCACCAGGTATAAACAAGCTCCGAGTAAGCTCTAATGGAAACATTAGGGATCCCCTACGACCTTCGTTCATGGGACTTACTTTTTTTTTATAGCTAATAATAATAATAATTAGGTGACAAGAAGAATTTTCATTAAACAAATAACCTTAACTCTCAAACATTTTTGGAGACAGAGTAGCTTGTTGTTTCTAAACTTGATGACACTAACTTGAATAATGTTTATTAATAAAGACCACTCATTAATATAATTTTAAAAAATATATAATTTATTCTCCTTATCAATTTATGGCATAGTCATCCAAACCATGAAAACAATAACAAATTATATGAAATAAAAAAAAACACCAAAAATCTTCTGCTCTTGTCTCTCTAACAATAGTTTGTCCTACAGAACCTTATCCAGCTAAGGCTAACAGTTAACACTGGCTCATAGATGAGAAGGACATTCCTAGTTATACAACTACACATTACCTGGTTGTTGAGCTGGTCAGGGTCAGACACAAAGCCAGCAAGTTGTAGGTCTCTGGCCTGCTCCTTCAGGTCAACAATGGGCTCAGTTTTGTTGGACAAGTTGCTCTGGAACTTCTGCTCAAATGAAAAAAATAAATAAACACAAATTATTACTTCTATACTTTTCCTACATTTTAAACAATGATTACTGTCACTTAACACGAAGTCAAATCTTCACAAACCTTCATTTCTGCCAACTGCCCATCTAACTCATCTTCATCTCTTGAGACTGGTGCAAACTTGGACAGTTCATTATCCAGATCAAACAGCTCTGCTGCAACCTTTTTCATCATGTCCTGGGGGAAAATTCATCCATTAAATTTATTAGATCTTTCAACATAAACTATAAAATTATAATGGATCTTTTAAAATCCTTGACATCTTCTGGTGAAGCACATTTTAATTTCTTCCCTCCCAAATGAGAAACTGGTGCTGCCTCTTATATAGGCATCTCGGCATGTTCGCCATTCACATCACTTCAGCCACTGGATGGCTAGTATCCTCACCTGGAATTGACCGACTATCGAAGATCCTGTCTCCATATTAGAAAGTAGTTCTCCTATTTCATTTTCCAGCTGAGAATGTCTTTCTTTGAGAGCTTTCAGGGTATCTTGTAGGTTACTTGGGTCAACACCATCATCTTGGTCCAGGCCATCAACCAGTCCATCAACATAGTCCAGGTTGGACTGCAGGCTGGTGATGTCCTCTTGAAGAGCCTGTTTACAAATTCAATCAAATATAACGACTAGGGTCATAAATTCTTATTGGATTTTTAATTAAAGGGATTCCTTGAAATCCCTGTGTATCTTGTTCAGATCCTGTATGGTGATTGGAGTAATTAATGTCTTTTGTTTAAGGGTACCTGAAAACATTTTTTCCTTTCTTATGATCAGATGCATGCTTTTGACTCAGCCACGGAGGTGAGTGGCTAAGATGGACTGCGAGGGGGATATACAAGAATGTGTACTATTACAGTCTACGAGAAGACTTGCAAATGATTTTGGAGGAAGGTCTACTAGGATAGTTGAGATGAAGTCATATAACAGTTTGAGACGGTGAAACTCAGGACTTATTTATTTTTTGTGAATAGAACATGGCCTCTGTGACATTCATAAACCATAAACTGTGGTGTGTGAAATAGAAGTGAGTTTCATCCTTAAAATCTTTGTTTGCTTGTCAAAGTGTTCTGTGGCACAGAAGGACCGTTCCCTAGACAACAGTCTATGACACAGTGAGATCTATTGTTAATGTTACCTTGTATTTCCATATCATATTAGATAAGAAAAAAGACTATACATGGGATTATTAAAACAACTTGATTTGGTTAAAGGTCTCCTTCAAAAATAGATTTAATTTACTTGGGTAAAATGATGCACATTACCTTAATTTTGTCGATATGTTTAGGGTCCCGGGCTGCAGTGCCCATGTCCATGTGAGCGGCCAGTTTGTCCTCCCATCTGGTCAAGCTGTGCCGAGTGTCAGACATGTTGTCTTCGATCTCTGCCAGGCGGCCTTGGAGATCTTCCAGGTTTTGGGATTTCTCACTCAAACCTGAGAAACAATTCATAGACAGGAAATAATGAAAACCCCGACAAACTAGAAAACGTCTACAGCGTCACTTTGAATTATTGTTAGAATGGCTTCTAATTCCACTGCTTTAAAAAAACAACAAGAAGCAATTCAGAGAAGCTTTGTTCTCTTCACAAGCCTCATTAAGTTTTGCTCGGTATCCTAACCCAGGTAACAACTAAATGCCATCCACTGACCTGCACTGATGGCCTCCCATCTTTTGTTCACTTCATTCCTCTGTCCCTTCAGGTCACCCTGGGGGTCCTCAATTGTCTCCAGCAGGGCATCTGCCTCTCTGTTGAAGTTGTCGTAATCATGTGACTTCTTCAAGAACTCATTCTGTAGAGCCTGTAGACCACCCGGGTTGTGATTATAATTGTGTCCATATTAGAGGAATATTAAATCTCTACAATCAAATATTTCTTACAAAAATAACAACATACCTGAATAATTGAGCTCGTTTTTTTTTATATTTGCCAAGTTAATTACGAGCTTTACAGAAATGTTCTTTAACCAACAGGAAAAAAAGTGTAGCCGTGTGGAGGCTTTAATTTAAGACAGGTCACAAAAGTGGGACTGAGGCAGTTGTCTTTATAACAGTGTTTATTCACAACATTGGAACTTAAGGTATCACGTTCACTTCTTTCTTTCTAGCACATCAAACTGTCATTTTCTCTTCTACTTCCTTTCTTCTCTCATACCACCTAGTGCATCTCGGTGCGGTGCGCATGGTGCGGCGCTGTGTGGGTGTGCACACTACCACATTATTAACAATCAATCTCTCACACAGACCAGGGGCAGTGTGTTACTGGCCCGCTGGCGTGGTGAACTCCAGTCACCTCGAGGGCTGGAGTGAACCTGCAGTGACCCGTGCCGGCCACTAAGGCGGAATTCTGAGGTTTAACTCTGGAGCAGACGGCTACAAAAGTGCAAAAATATTTTCAAGAATATATTTCTTGATTAAAATTGAGAATTTACAAGATCAAATAAGTTGGTTGAGGCCATTGTCTTAATTTGAAAATCATAATTCTTTTGAACATAAATAGACTGAATGATGAATTCAATGTAGCAGTTACCTGCAATTCTTTCATCTTGGCGACAACGCTGGCTTTCTCATAGCTCTCCGGTGCCATCTTCTTGAGTTTTTCCTCAGCTGTTCCAAGCCACCAGGACAATTTCTCCAAGTTTTGCTGGAAAGCTTGAGCATGAATGGCTGCAGCGCTTATCTTTTCATCTCTTTCATGGACCACTTCCTTGAGCTCCCCAAGCTCAGAGTCCAGCCTGGCAAGTGTGTCTTTGATGGCAATGGTTTCTGCCGTAGGGGATGCCTCGTGGATGAATTTCTGACCTTTGTCCAGGAGACTGCGGATTTCTTGCTCTTTCAGATTCAGTTCTTGTTTGATAGTCTTAAATGAAAATTGGGATGATATTTAAAATTCTAAATGTTCAAAAACATCTCATGACATATCAATACTATTTCTTTCAAATAATATAAGCTTCATGTGAACACATTTAATTTTGTTTTAAGCAAAAGTGGAAAAAAATTTCTCATAAAAAATCTCTTTGACACATAAAACAAATTAATAAAAACAAGAAACAGCATCCCCATGTCACTCCAAAATAAAAATATTTAATTTGTTAAGCATCCAGAGCTTCTTGCTATTCCTAAGTAGAATAACAATGACCTTGTTTTCCATGGCTTGTTTCTGAATTAGGTCAGGGTCACTAGTGAGGCCTGGTGAGTCCATAACAATACCAGAGGTGGTTTGAATCCATTGCAGCATCTGTTGGCAGTTGGCCTTGAACTCTTCACCTTGTTTAGAGGCTTCATCAATGGCATCAGCTCTGGCTTCTGCATCAAGATACAACAAAAATGGCTTGGTATGAGAAACAATACAGCTACTCTAGTGAGATACAACAAATGGCTTGGTATGAGAAACAATACAGCTACTCTAGTGAGATACAACAAATGGCTGGGTGTGAGTCTGATAGTGAAGATTTCACCTATATAACTACTCTAGATGTTCATTTACAAATAAAAGGTCATCTGAATGTTCTATAATTATTTCCCAATATTCTATAATTGTTCTTTTACAATGTTCTATAATTGTTCCTTTCTAGAATATTTTAATATTAAACATATGATTTTCAAGATTAGACTATGAAATTATAAAAATGTTAAGCGTTGGGTGAGTTTAAGGGTGTTAAAAGTTGCTTTGAATTGACTGAGAAATGCCCTGTTTGAATGCTTCAGACCCAATGAGCAAAGTTAAATGTTAGTCGGACATATTTTGCGCAACTAAAATTTAATCACAGGTCATAAAAATATTGATAAATGATAAATGTCAAAAAAATCTGTAAGATTGTGATAGGTCCCCTGACCTAGTTTCTTCATAGTGTCATTGATGTCTTTGTCCAGAGCTGTCATCTTGGTTCTCAAGTCTGATTTTGTGGCTGGGTCCTTGGCACTGTCACACAGCTGCTTGCACAAGTCTTTGGCTTTGCTGATCTGAGGAAGCTTGGTTCTCATTTCTTCTTCAAGGTCCTGATCAAGAAAAAACCCACAAATCATGAAATGACACTTGTAATAAATGTAAATTCCTCATATAAATTAAAGAAATCATTACTATGTTTATTTCTAATACTGCGTTCAGTTCACACAGGTGAGACACATTCTGTCATGACTATTCCATAACTAACCTGAAGTTCTTGCTTTTGAACTTTCTGTTTGTCAGGCTGGGAGCTGACCTTAGGAAGGGCGTCCAGTCGGTCACTGAACTCACCAAGCCAGTTGGCCAGGTCTCTTGTAACAGTTGAGAATTCCCCACTGAGTCCCTGGATCGAGTCTATACTCTTCTCTCTCTCTTGCAAACGGGCTGTAGAGAAATGGGACATTGCAGTAAGTTACATCCATTAAGAAATGCTTGGATTGCCAGCGAATGTTCTACAGGCAGATATGTTAATGGACTGCAACTCATGATGACAACATCCTCACAATGAAGATGTTGGAGATATTTCTGGACTCAAACAGGAGAGGAAACCAATCAACTAGTAATAAATAATACATTGCCCAATACCAAGTTTGTCTCAATAAATCTGAGTTATTTAATCATATTGGAGTCCTTCATAGTCTGATTCATTTGTAGGTCAGATAGCCTAGGTAATCTATTACCCTACCCACTTAGCCTAGGCAATCTATTACCTTACCCACTTAGCCCAGGTAATCTATTACCTTACCCACTTAGCCCAGGTAATCTATTACCTTGCCAACTTAGACTAGGCAATCTATTACCTTACCCACTTAGCCTAGGCAATCTATTACCTTACCCACTTATCCCAGGTAATCTATTACCTTACCCACTTAGACCAGGTAATCTATTACCTTACCCACTTAGCCCAGGTAATCTATTACCTTACCCACTTAGCCTAGGTAATCTATTACCTTACCCACTTAGCCCAGCTAATCTATTACCTTACCCACTTAGCCCAGGTAATCTATTACCTTACCCACTTAGCCTAGGCAATCTATTACCTTACCCACTTAGCCCAGGTAATCGATTACCTTACCCACTTAGCCCAGGTAATCTATTACCTTACCCACTTTGCCTAGGTAATCTATTACCTTACCCACTTAGCCCAGGTAATCTATTACCTTACCCACTTAGCCTAGGCAATCTATTACCTTACCCACTTAGCCTAGGCAATCTATTACCCTACCCACTTAGCCTAGGCAATCTATTACCTTACCCACTTAGCCCAGGCAATCTATTACCTTACCCTCTTAGCCTAGGCAATCTATTACCCTACCCACTTAGCCCAGGCAATCTATTACCTTACCCTCTTAGCCTAGGTAATCTATTACCTTACCAACTTAGCCTAGTAATCTATTACCTTTCCAACTTAGCCTAGTAATCTATTACCTTACCCACTTGCCTAGGTAATCTATTACCAAACCCACATTGCCTAGGTAACTTCTTCCTAGCCAGTGAATCCAATACTGTTCAAATAATCAAAATTAGGTACATAAAGAGAAAACCTCGAGCAGTCAGTGTAGATTTAAACCATATATTCATTTATATTATCACAAACAAATGTGCACAAATATTATTAATTGCAAGATTTAAAAGAAACAAACAAAATTTTCAGCATTTCTCACAGTAAAAATTAAATCTGATGATGAAGTGACAGCTTGATTAGGCATGTAAGGCACCAAACACTACATCTACACAAAGAAACAAAATTAAATCACCTTGTAATTTCTTCCATGACTTGCTGACGACATCAATACGTTTTGAGATGGCTGAGCCATCAGCTGAGTTGGTGTCACACCAGTCCATGATGGAGTGACCAGAGTTGACAAACTGCTCGTAGATGGGCTCCTGTGTGGCGAACTCTTCCTTCAGAACCTGAAACACAATTTAACACTGCACAAACAAATCTCTAAGCATTTTATAGTATGGGTTTAATGATTTTTAAAAGCATTTAGGTCTTGAGATTTATACCCCTGACAAAATTCCAATGTCAAGTTGTTTCGGAGGCCACTGACCTTGACCTGTTCCATTTGACTTTTCAGAAGTGAAGGCTCCATGGCCACGGGCCCAAGCACATCCAGCAGTTTCTCTTTCTGGCCAAACCATCTGGTCAGCTGGTCTTCATGTTCTCGAAAATCCCTTAAGTCTGTGACGGCGTCTTCCAGACTTTTACGTCTCTCCTCTGACATGGCCCTCAGTCCATGCCATTTGTCATCTGAATAAAATAAACAAGAATACCATGAAATCCTAGAAGTAAACAAAAAGCAGAGTATCAGATATCCTTTGGTGCAGACAAGCCATTTGTTTACATTAACACTTGGAAAGAATTCAATTACCCTTTCAATAATTCCACCAATTTTTTGATGATGAAATAATAGTTATTTGTAATATGAGCTATTGTATAACCAGGATTAATTTATGGAATTAGACATCACTTACTCCTACAGTTTTGAAGACAGGGCTTAAATTACTGCTTTAATTAAGAAGAAAATTTATGAGTCTAAGGAGATAATTTTGGTCTCGATAAAAGCTGTTAAAATAATAGTTTAACATATCAATGCTACATCAGCAGTTTAATTTTGGTGCTTATGAACAAGCATTTACCTTTATACAATGTAAATATCAAGCAAGTACATGGCAAGACCTACCCAAATCTCCAAGCTGTGCCTGTAAGGTGTCTAGTCCGGCTACACCAGGTCTGGACTTCAACAACTCTTGGGCTTTTTTACGGATGTCCTCAACGAGGCCTTCCTTACCTAGCAGCTCACGATGAAATTCCTGAATTCAAATAAAATTTCAGTTATGATAACACTTCATGAGTGTATAATAAATGTATCAGTATAAAAACTGACTCACAGTTTTTAAATTGAAAACAAAATTAAAGCTTTTAATAATACAAAAACATAAAGGGAACATTGCATTTGCTTTAGGTTACAAGTTTTGATGATTCATAATAATAATAAATTTTTTACAAGAGAAATAAACATTAACGATTAATAAAATTACTTTTATATTGGTTTCAAGGGAAAATTTTATTTGTAATGCATATGGAAAACCCACTAACCTCATGTTCCTTGAGTTTCTTTTTGGCTGCTTTCTCACTGGCAGGAATACCTCCAGTACCAGACTCACTCATCTGGCTGTCTTTGTCATCAAGCCATGTCAGCACATCTTGCATATCTTGGAGGAATGTCTTGATTGAGCCCAGAACATTCTGCAATTCTTGCTGGCGTTCCATCAATCTCTCCCCTATAATCTCATAGCGTTGGTTGATATCCAAGAGCTGTTGTTGGGTTTCTGATAAGTCTGGGAGGTATGAAGGTAAGATAATGATAAATCTTGTGGATGTTGGTTAGATAATGATAAATCTGGTGGATTATGGTAAGATGATGATAAATCTGTTGGGTATTGGTAAGATAATGATAAATCTGTTGGATTATGGTAAGATAATAATAAATCTGGTGGATTATGGTAAGATAATAATAAATCTGGTGGATGTTGGTAAGATAATGCTGTTAGGATAGTGTTGTTGCTGGGATTTCACTTAATATTATTTCAATTCTTCTGCACCTTCTACTTGAAAGCAAATCAATATCTTGATGAGCACTCCTTAAGTGAAATAATAAAAATATTTCAAAAGTGATGTCTATGACTCACTGTTAAGTGTGTATTAAGGTTTACCATCACTACTGCAGATTACATATACAGACTTAATTATTTGCATTTTAATGTATATTAACAATTGTTTAAATATGAACACTTTTTTAAGGAGTAAAAAAAAATTTGTATTATGTTAGTAGAGCATATAACTACAATCACTGAAATCTAAATGACTTTGCTAGATAATAAAAGCAAATAAATAATTTATGTTAGTTAACATTAATTTGTCTACGTAATAAAAAAAAATACATATAAATATATATTTTGTAGCGTTTTGTTTGTTTAAGTAAGCATCATATGAAATGAAAAATAAAATAATCTAATTAGAATTAAACTCTATATTAAGAGTTTTGCGAAAATTGAACATTATTTTAAAAGTGAATTTTGACTGTTAAATATTTACAGCCAGTTTGAGGCTCAAAAGTCTGTCTTCAGAATGAAATTAGTTCCTGGCAGGTTTTAAGAAAGAGCCCAATAACAAACATTATGTACATAAAACCCAGAAATGAAATACACAGTAAGAATACTTGAAACACTAGGTGGGAAAGGCTAGTATAAGGACCAAAAAAATCAATAAAAAAATAAATTTGATGGTATATAATACTCTTACATGTGGTGCTTAGTAACCTATATCATACCCATTATATTGGTGAACAGATAGGTGATGGAAATATAATTCAAGAATGCATAATGACAAAGTTTTTTACTTCTAGCTTTTTGATTGATGACAATGCTTCTAAATAACTGATGAAATTAATTTTGTAAATATCTGATTTGTTGGAGAAACAGTCTTTTAAATTGGGGAGGGGGATTTAAAAATTAGTCGAAATATTTGAATAAATGGAAAAATGCTTCAGACAAGATAAATATATAAAAAAAATTGTTGGTCATTTGCCTTTGTTTTATGGATTAAACAAGTTAAACTTTTAATCTTTAATAAAAGGGGAGAGAAGTATTGAAATTATGCAATCTAAAGAAAAGTCAAGGCTCTCGGAATAAAATAGAAGAATGAAAACGTTGATAGGCATGCAGTCAGTCTTACCATCCAACAAAATATTCTCTGATGAGCTCTTTCTGCTGCTTACACCACTGGACTCACTCGACATGGAAGTTTTCAGAGCAGAAGGGGACAAGGGGAATGTAGGGGAGGGAGTGCGCAGGCGGGGAGACATCAGTCCTGGGATTCGACGGGTGCCTAGAAAGTGCAAACATACAAGAAGGGGAAGGCGGAACTAAGAGAGTAAGAAAACTAAAAATGAAACAATTTGAGAGATTCATTACTAAACTAAGAACTCGGTCTATCACACCTTGGTACAGCCAAGGGAACGATTCAGTCTGATAAAAAATTGAGAGATCATGAAAAAAAAACAGAATCAACTTTGAAGCTGAGCTGTCAAAGAAAATTGTTATCTATTTTTTAAAAAAGGCAATTAAAAAATATAAGCTAATGTTTTTTTAATTTCACTTTTAAGTTGAGAATTTTTCCATTTAAAAAAAAGTGAAAGCATCTATTACTAGATTGTAAATCTAAATCATGACAATAAAGCAATCACAATCATATGCCCTGAAAGACACTAAATTCTCAGTACATATTTTTTATTAGCCAACTCTTACACAAAGCATGAATTAGAAAGTCCATTTTTAAAAAAAGATTCTTGTTAATATATCTAATGTAATCTAAATAAAATTGTTATTAAATGTTATAGGTTTAACTTCATAATGTGAGTTTAAATTTAAAAAAGGTTAAGAGCATAAGAAAAAATTACTTTAGAAAGTAAATAATCATTTAAATGTAAAAGAAAACGGATTAAGGTTATATATTAGACTTTTAAAAATATTACATGTGGAAGACGTAAATTTATTATATATTTATTTTTAAAAATGAAAAAAAACAACAAGAAAACCATATAACTAATAAATGAAAGGAATATTAGATTTGTTTTAAAAAACAACAACACAAAAGACTTACGACCCAGCCGTCTGATTGGGCTAAGTGGACGATCTCCTGAGCTGGTCATTGCATCAAAAGAATTGCCAAGATCATTTATTTCATCCACTTTAGGTCCCTGCTCTTCATATTCCTCCAGCATAGGCTGAAAATTTGAAATTGACACATCAGAGCTTTGAGCACATAACATCAGGGAACAATGGCACGCAATGAACAAAATAATTGTTTTATTTACAATTAACAATATGGTGGCACACAATTACTATGTTGATGGCACACAATTAACAAAATGGTGGCACACAAATAACAAAATGATTTTCATATTTATAGGTCTCCTTAGCTTATTTTCATGAGGTAAGTTAACCTGAGTGAATTTGACAAGACAATAAGTGATAAAGAAAAGGTTATGTTCTTTTAAAAAAAAGTTTAACTATACATTTGCCAAAGAAATGAACTTATTGAAAATCTTAAAATTAGCCACCGTTTAGTTACTTGACATCTTTGAAGTACTTACTTGCAGTTCAGCTATCTGCTTCTCTACTATATCCACCTCAATGGCAGCTGGCTCAAATTCATCCAATCTGGCCTCCATCTGGGCAAGCCACAGCAGCATCAAAGTCTTAGCAGATTCAAACTCATTCCCTTGTTTCTCTCTCTCAGCGATGTCAGCCTGCTTCTCTCCGAGAGCTGTGTCCAGTTCCACCAAGATTCTCTGGAGACCGGCCACGGCAGCATTTATTGATGCAGGGCTTCCCGTCCTGGAATCCTCTTTAAGTTCTTTGGCCACAGCTTGCAGCTCGGCAATCTCCTTCTCTTTTCTCTGTTTCTCCGTGGCTATGACCTCCAGGTGTTGGGAAGCCTCCTCAACAGACAGGGAGTTGAGATCGCTGGAGTGTAGGTCATCAATCTTAGACTGCAGCCACGAGTGGGCAGTGTCCAGCTTGTCGTGGAAGTGATTGAGTTTACCACTGATGTCCTTGAGGGCCTCGGCTCTCTGCTCACTTGACCCACTGACATTCCTGAACCTCTCCTCAATGTCTGCCAGCTGCTGCTCCAGGGCCCTGGCCATGTGAAGGTCGCCAGACTTTATTAGGTCCTTGGTTGCTTGTCTCACTGATTCTACAATATTTCCATGACTGAAAAGAGAATTTAGAATATTTTTTTGTGTGCCCAATTTAACTTTTGTACTTTCAATGTCTGACAGAACCAAGTGACAATTTAAATTTCTAATATGAGAACTGCTTATTAGCCTGACAAGTTAATTCCTTAATGGATTGGTTTTTAAAAATTAAAAAATATATATGTTTTTAATTTTTTCCTTTTAAATATCTAATCACTTCTCAGAATAAGAAACATTAATAATAATAATAATAACCCCCTTTTCAGACCATCACGGCCTACAAGTTTCATTGAGCCACGACTAACGAGCAAGGGATTGTGTGGCTAGCACAATGCCCCGCAGGCCTTGCCAGCACCAAGGCTTGAACCCCTGACTCTCTTTTTGCCTCGGTTCAACAGTCCAGCGCGCTACCGCTAGACCACCGCGCCCCATGAATAAAATTATTTTTAAAAATGCATTTTCTTTCATTGCTTTTGTGTAAAACAAGTCTATAAAAAAAAGTTATACATTTGTTTCAGTACATACTTCTCAATGTCTGCAGCAACAAACTTGAACTGCTGCTGTTGTTCAGCAATTAGAGGCAGCTCAAGACTGATCAACTGCTGAGTGGCCAGAGCAGTCTGGGCAGTGTCCAGCCATGACTGAAGCTCTGTGATGGCTCCCTGGACATCTTGGGACTGGGTGATGGTGGCTTGCAGTAGTTTAGCCTGGGCACTCACAGCCTCATTGACATCAGCATATCTCTTGTCAATTTCTTTGACATCTTTCTCAAGTTTTTGAACCTATGGACATTGAAGGCCATTACTAGCTAACAATGCATTGTTAATGAATATTTACAAATTTCCAGGCAGATTGTATGAAGATAATATGTAATTTTTTTTATTATCTCACTTAATCTAGCCTGTCAAGCCAAAACAATTTTTTTTTAACATTGCACACTAAAGTGTTAATTGCTTGTTAATTTGCACAATATTAATATTTCTAAAAAAAGTCATTTTCTTCTTTTATGCATATATTTTTGTATCCTCTTACCTGGTTCCTGTCAGCAGCTAAGCCACTCAAGCTGTTGGTCAGCTCATGTCCCTTCTTAAGAACGTCATCCATGAGACTGCTTTGTCCCAGCACCTCACTGCTGAGTGACTTGATACGATCCAACTGGCCACTGAGTTTGTCGGGGTCTGGGGTCCCGCTCTCCTGTTTGATGGAGGCCAGCTGGTCCTCAGTGTCAGCCAGCCAGGTCAGCATCTTGAATGCTGCATCGTTGAAACCTCTTTGTTTGGAACTTAGCTCAGACAGACTGTCACCAAAGTTGGTGCATCTATAGATAGGAGACCGAGAAAGAAAATTAATTTTCCTACATATTATTTAAGCGTATTTGCTATAAAATATATCTTTATTAAATATATTCTTATAATTGTAAGAACTTCAAAAACTTAAACATTGTATCTGGAACATAAGGCATGGATTTAGCAAATAAAATTATAGTTCTTAACATTTTTGGTACTTTATTGTTAATAATTTAATGGAGTGGTACACCCATGTTAAAAATGTACTCATAAATATTACATATTCATTTAAAAGCAACTTTACACAATTTTAGAGCTGAAAAACCTGGGTTAAATAAGATTGCAATAATAATGAGGCTTTTATTTAAATGGAAAAAAAGTGCTTAGAAGTAGGGGCGTGATACCTGTGTTTAAGGTCCGAGTAATCATCTGTAACTTCCTTCAGCTTATCTTTAACATTGTCTGCAGCAACATGGTCCATACTGATCAAACTGCTGCGTGCTGGACGTTGGCGGTCAGCACGGAATGAATCAACTTCCAGTTTATGGAGCTAAGTGGAAGAGAACAAAATAATTTTATTAAACATATTTTAAATTCCTAAATTTTAAATTTGTTTTATTTACACAACATATGTCTCTCTCATGTGTTACCATGTCATCAAGTTGATGATTAAAAGCACTTAAATAATTTCCCCATTAATTCTTATGTGGTATTTTCCTTTCCAAAATTTTGTTACAGCTGCTTGGATGGGGTATTGGCATGGAGATGAAAAGCCACAGTTAAGTTGGACTGGAAGGGAGTGATTGAGTCTGCCAAGGCCCCATATGGCACTGTAGCGTTAAAAATGAAGATGATAATATCCTTATAATTTTGATTTACTTAACAAGTGGAAAACACGGTATACTTCAGTAGGCTGAGAAGGTCAAGAAGCCAGCAACCAATTAAAATTCCCTGATCACTGCTAAGGAAATTATGGGTTGATGACTGTTTTTACTGGAAAGACATCCTAAATCCTTATCTCTAAGTATCAGCACCAGGATTAACACAGTAGTTTTAGAAAACAATGGATCAAAATTCATCAAGTTAGACTTTTAATACTTGAACAAAAAAACACAGGAGAGAGTTTTCAGTGTCTGTTTCTCTTATGAACTGTGTCTTACATGCTGTTAATATGATGCAGATAATGTTCAACTACCTTTGCCTCCTCCATGTACTTCTGTACTGACATAGACATGTATCTGATGTCTGCCTGGTGGGACATAATGTCACTATAAAGTTCTTTCTGTTTTTCTTGGAGAGGTTTCAAATCTTCAAATCTGCAAAAAGGTTTAAAATTTTTTAAAACGCTTTTAGTAGAAGTTTCCTATTTTTTTTTAAATTGAAAAATTTGATAAAAAACCAAAAATCAAGAACAAAAAATAAAAAAAGCATTTAAAATTCTGCTTCCCCAAAGATACAATGCTGTTTTCAATCCTTCTCATAAAATATCTCCCAACATATTTCACCTCTCTTAAATATTTGCGACTGAACCTGTGAGAGTGTAACTAGTAAAGGTGAGAAAAACGAAAACGTTAACATCATTCAAAGAACCTTAAAACGAACTCCTACTCCCTTATAGAAACAAATGATAGTTTCGAGTGATCTAACCTTTGCAGGCATTTTTCTTGTTGCAATAATTCACTGTTGGCTGATGACTTCCATGTGTTGAACTTGTTCATTTCCATCTCCAGCTTGGAGAGTTCCTCGTGTGCAGTCTTGAGATGTTTCATTCTTCTGTCTGAGGTCTTCACAATCTGCTCAACAAACAGCAACAGTAATCATGTCTTGAATGAACCAAAAGCTTAAAATAACTTAGTCAGTAAAGGCTTTTGTGAGAAATAAGGTGGTGTCACAAACATCTGGCATCATACAACAAAACTCAGAATCTGTATAGTTTTCCATTTTAACAGAATTCAATGATATAGGAGATTGAGTTAACGACCACAACTGGTCTAGTGGGACTCTCTAAATTAAACCATTTTATGGTTCATTGTTAAGATGATGAGGCAGATACAATAAGATTGATTTTGTTATTTTAATAGTCACTAGACCAATCAAGTATCCTCTTCCTCTTCGAAAACACTCTCAACATACATAGGAGACAGAAAGATCAAAACATGGATTGTGGGCCCTAAATATCTATTGAAAAAGAATTTCTAACCAGTATTTGTTAATTTCTATAAATTTTCATACAATAATAGAGGTAAATCGTATGAGTTTTAATTTCTAATAATAACTAATAATAGTTGAAAAATTAGAGTGGTTAGATGTTTACAAATTTAATCTGACCTTTTCTAATGCTTTCTTAAGACTTGCTGCCTCAGATGCCAGGTCAGTGACCTGTTCTGGGGTGAGCTCTTCTTGGTAGTGTTCAGTCAACTGCTCCGCCTGGTACACCAGAGACAAGATGGGTTGTTGATGGCCCAGGATCTCATCATGGAAGGCCTGTGGGATGAATTAGAAGATACCTGATTGCTTATGACTGTCACAAAATCATATTCCAAACAGTGTCTAAAATAGTCTTGAACAATAAAATAATAAATGGCATATGTCAAAAGACTTAATATATTAACAAGTTACGTTGAAGAGACTACCACACTAATGACAAAGTTAACATACTACACATAAATGGACATAAATGGAGCTGAGTTACCTTATGGGCCTGTAACTGACTCATGACTTTGTAAGATTCATCTCCCATTTGTGAGTCTTCTTTGAGAATTTGTTCAAAGTTATGCAACCTCAGCAGTTCTGCTTGCATGTCTTGTACCAACTTGTCATAGGAATCTCCCATACGACCCTATACAGAGCATGATCACAGATGTAAGACAATGATCCAATCTTAACGTAATAAACTACTCAAAGATTAATTTTATTATCATTTAGTTTTTTTACTCTCTGTGGTTAATTAAAGCTTAATAAATAAATGTTTTCTGAGAAAGAAAGGAACTCTAAATTAAAAAAAATAATTTTAAAAAATCACAATTTAAAATTAATGTTAAACCACAATCAAAATTTTAATAATGTTTATTATCATTTTGCTGAAAATAGCAGTTTATAAGTAATATATTTGATATGTCAAACAGTTATATGGAAATTTTATGTCATAAGAATCAAAACAGATTTCAAGGTGCAAATTAGTTGACAGCTGTGTAAACTGATGCTGCTTTGCTGTAAGGATAAAATGAACCAAATTTAATCCCATTTATCATGCTGATGAAATTATAAATTGGCAAACTCAACAAAGTAGATTGAACAAAATAAGGAGGTTAAAAAAAAATAATCATAACAAACCAAAATGACATGCATGCACAGATTTAAGTAAATTTCATTTGGTACACAAAATCAACTATTGCCATGATTATGCCCATGCTGGCACGCCACAAGCATTCTGAAGGAAATCTTAATAAAAAAGATGAATCCATAGCTGAAAATGTGTCTGACAAAATAAAAAATAGCATTGCACAATATCGTTAGTGGTGGTCCACTTTGGTTAGGAGAGTTACCATTTCATATACATGTAGTTTATTTTTTAAAACAAACACATGAAATGTAGATAGCTTAATAGCCATCCATATATAAATGATATATAAGAGAGTGTAATAGTTTAGAACTATAACATGCCCCCCACCTCCAACAAATTTTATAGGACCATCACTGTAAAGTTAGAATCACAAAAACACACCAAGACATGCAGCTCCATTTAGCACTGACCCACAAACTGGCCATTATCAAAATAAAAATTCCCTTTTACCCGTCAAGATT
Organism: Ampullaceana balthica; assembly: GCA_944989445.1. Lineage (NCBI taxonomy): Eukaryota > Metazoa > Mollusca > Gastropoda > Lymnaeidae > Ampullaceana > Ampullaceana balthica. The sequence goes on along the minus strand of CALYLW010000153.1, from coordinate 1,888,229 downwards.
TGAAAATATTGCCAAAATGAAAAATAAAATAATGTAACTAAACGAAAATCTGAAGCAGCAGAAGGTTTAAAACACAATAAATAAACATAAAAAAGTACAAATGTATGATAAGGTTAACTAGTCTATTTGTGAGTGCTTGTTAAATGAACTTATTTAGACTGTCTTCAAACAGTGCAAACATCAAATAGTTTAAATATGTTAGCACAACACTAATTTTTAGTATTCATAACAAGGCTAGGACTGGGATTAGGACTGGAATTCTAACTGACCAATATACAATCCTATCTAAGGTATGTTTGCTAATAAAAGCCTAATTTTATGTCTGTTGTGTTGCAGTTAGAGCTTTTCCTTCCATGAAAATGCCTCCATCTTGTCACTGTAATACTCCATGCACTTGGGACAAGTTTTTACAGGTTAAAACTTTCAACTAATTTAGTTTTGCATAAAATTAACTGGTTAAATTAGAAATCAACCATGCAATCTGTGCTATACATTATATCTCAGACCAAATAAAAATGTCCATGTTTTATGCACAGTCTGTCATTTGGTCACTCATGCAAACAAAAGGTTAGCAGGCTATATCCAAAGGATTCTTGCCACATCCAGGCTCATGCATGCTACCTTGCGCCTGTCCCTGGCAGTGGCTCCTGCTCTGAGATTCAGCTTGAAGAACTTGTCAGTGAGCCTGAGCGCTTCCAACTCCGGAGTGCTGGCCTCTCTGTCATCATGTGATGATGTGGGAGAGGAGGGTGAGCCTGGCGACACAAGGTGCTCCAGTGAGAAGCCAAGATGTTTGATGTGTTCTTGTTGATGTATCCCTGGAAGATGTGATGGAGTCCTGCTTGGAATTTCAGCTCCAGGTGCATCCAAAGGCAAATCTTTGATTCCAGTAGATGGCGTGGTTTGGTCTCCTGAACCCTCTAACCCAAGATCTATCTCAACTGGAGAGCTTTCAGTAACAGCACTAAATTCTACTTCAGGGGAAACATCTTTGAACCTAACCCTATGCCCTGTCTTAGCTTTGCTACTCTTTGGGCTATCTTCTCTATCTTTAAGAATATATTCTGTTGTCTCCTCTGATGTATCCTCTCCTGAACTCTGTGAATCATTATGAGACTGAAATCCAGATCTGTTTGAGAGAGCATTTTTATTTTCATTGATACCAACAACTTTAAGGGGTTCCTCTTGCTCTGCACTTATCTCTTTATTCCTCTCGTGTATCTCTCCTTGCTCTGCACTTATCTCTTTATTCCTCTCGTGTATCTCTCCTTGCTCTGCACTTATCTCTTTATTCCTCTCGTGTATCTCTCCTTGCTCTGCACTTATCTCTTTATTCCTCTTGTGTATCTCTCCTTGCTCTGCACTTATCTCTTTATTCCTCTTGTGTATCTCTCCTTGCTCTGCACTTATCTCTTTATTCCTCTCGTGTATCTCTCCTTGCTCTGCACTTATCTCTTTATTCCTCTCATGTATCTCACCATCAAATTCACCAACTACTTCACTGTCTGGTACTTTGTGGTCTGGTTTCAAACTTGGTCTCAATTTTTCTGTACCAAATAAAGCCTTGTTTTCTTCCTCTTCAACCTGATTGAAACCACCGAGTCCTGCTTCCATGTCCTTTTTGTTGCCCATCTGAACATGAATTTTTTCAGTGAGCGTCTCAGCAAGGTTGGTGCTGTTCTCTTCTCTCATGGCCGGGCCAACTTTCTGTTCTATTGTGATCTGTTTCTTCAATCCTTGTGATGATGTGATGCCAGCTGACAGATTGCCTTCTAGGATATCATCCTTGGATGTTAATCTGCCTCCCAAGTCTTTATTTTCATGTTGAATAAATGGAGCGGTTAATATTTTCTCATCTAAAATTTGGTCTATGCTCATCTTAACATTCCCATCGTCTGAAAGACCACCCACTGTTTGGTTTCCAGTGTCAGCATTGACAAGGTTATCTACTTGTTGATCTGAAACTGTTGAGGTGTTGTCCACTGATTTGGGTTGACTGGTTGTTAGATCGGGAGATATGAGAATCTCATCTCCGTCCACAGATGAACCCACAGAGACGGCATTCTCTAATGGCTCTTGGTACAGCTCAGGTACATCTGTCACTGATGGCTCCATAAGGCTTCCTGAAATATTATGCAATGTTGATCTTTCTGATACCTGATCAGATTTGGGGTTTTCCTTTGATGTGTCTGTCATACTGTCGTACGCCTTTTGTGAATTGATTAAACTGACCATGTCTTGAGGTGCTGGCTTGGGTGAGCTTTCAGTAATATCAGGTTGTGGAATGGTATCACAGGGACTGAAAGATTGGGCATCACTTACAGTCTTTTCATTGTTGATAGTGATTCTATCTGCTTCCTCTCCTTGTGATCTTTCCTTGAGCTCAGATTCTGCCATATCAAAAGCATCATTGATCTTTTTCGGAATAACTGATTTTACTTTCAACGGTGTGGTACTACATGCAAATACATTAAGCTCAGTAGATGTCTTTTCTTCCAGGTCAGATTCCACCAAAGAATTTCCTTCACCTGGTTCTAGTACGGTCTGATGACTCAGTGCATTTGTTTTATTGAAAGGATCAACAAATACTATATCTGGCTGATCCTTTGTATCACTGATTACTGACTGGGTCATTGTAGAACTTATGCTGGATGAGGGCCTGAGTAGAGTCTCTGTATGAACAACAGTTTTTTGAGACTCGTTAAGAGTCGAATTGGAGGTTAAACTTGGATTTACAGTGGCCTCAATGCCAACATTTTGTAAGAGCTCCTTTACAGTTGGTGACATGTCATCTTTTTCTAAAGGTGACTTCAAAGCTGTTTTAACATCTTTTTCTGATGGTGTTTTCACAATGGGTAAAACATCCCCTTCTTGCGATGGTATCTTTATGGTTGATTTAAGTTCTGATGGCGTCTTCACAACATCCACTTTTACCAATGATGAAATCACAGTTTGTTCATCCCCTCCATCCAATTTGTGATCTGGTGCTGAAATATTTTCATCCTTTTGGAAGTGCTCTGTATCACCTACAGTTCCAGGTTTACTGACTTTTGAATCAGACGGGAACTCTAATTTATTTTTGGACTTTTCTTTGCCAGTGATGTGCAAAGGCTTTGGCGGTATTGCTGGCTTGGAGCTTGAATCCAGTTTTTTAACAGCTGCAGCTGATCCAGAAACTTTATCTCCACTCCCAGGACATTCTGTAGCTGACTGTCCATGAGGTTGAAGTTTGGCCTTATCTTTATGAGTTAATTCAGCCTCACAAGATACTTTATCTAGCAGATCCAAGCTCTCTGATTTTCCTGGAAATGATACTTTATTATATTCATCGTTATTTGAAGTTTCTCCTTTTTTCGGTGTGCATACATCATCAAGCAGAGAAGAATGTTGTAAAGGTTCATGTGACCAAGAGCTAATGGGTACTTTTGTTTTTTCAATAGCTGCCACTTGGTTTTGCCCAATTTTTGTCTGAAATGCATTTTGTATTCCTTTAGCTGTTGGCTGATCTTGGACATCATTTAATGTGATTTGTTTGGCTTGTTTGAAAGCTGAACCTGTGCTGGTATTATCAAATGATTCATTCTGTGTTATTCCCGATGTTTCATCTCTACACTCAGGTATGGTTTCTGGCACAGTAGAGATTGTTCTAAGTGGCTTGGTAACAGATCCATTGATTTGAATGCAACCTTCCTTATTGTAAATACCATCTGTTATTGTATCACTGGGCTCACTGAGATGGGACGTCTGTTTATCTCTAATCAGTGTATTTTCATCCGGAAATAACGCTGGGAAATTTTCATGACCGGAACTTTTGACTTCATTGGCACTGCAGCTATCAGACGGACGTTTGAATGTGGGTTTCTTTGGAATGGCAGGTTTGTTTCTAAATTCATTGCTTTCAGTCAATTGTGTTATAGGGATGTCTGAAAGTTGATTTGCCTGAATGAGCTCATTTTCTGTTGAAATATGCTGAGTAGTAATCGGCTCATTCATTAAACTATTCTCTGAAGACGTATCTGGTTTGAAACAAGTGTTGTAATGCGATTGTGTATCAATAATGGCAGACTGCAAGCTTCCATCCTTAACTGATGTGTCCTCTTTTCCACATTTAATAGTAGCTTCTGGTGTGAGAGCACTGGGTTTGTCAACAATGCTATCTTTGTCAGTAGTTTCTGGTGTGACAGCACTGGGTTTGTCAACGAAGCCAGCTTTGACAGTAGGTTCTGGTGTGACAGCACTGGGTTTGTCAACAATTCCACCTTTGACAGTAGGTTCTGGTGTGAGAGCACTGGGTTTGTCAACAATTCCACCTTTAACAGTAGGTTCTGGTGTGACAGCACTTGGTTTGTCAACAATGCCACTTTTGACAGTAGGTTCTGGTGTGACGGCACTGGGTTTGTCAACAATGCCACTTTTGACAGTAGGTTCTGGTGTGACAGCACTGGGTTTGTCAACAATGCCACCTTTGACAGTAGGTTCTGGTGTGACAGCACTGGGTTTGTCAACAATTCCACCTTTGACAGTAGGTTCTGGTGTGACAGCACTGGGTTTGTCAACAATTCCACCTTTGACAGTAGGTTCTGGTGTGACAGCACTGGGTTTGTTAACAATTCCACCTTTAACAGTAGGTTCTGGTGTGACAGCACTGGGTTTGTCAACAATTCCACCTTTAACAGTAGGTTCTGGTGTGACAGCACTGGGTTTGTCAACAATTCCACCTTTAACAGTAGGTTCTGGTGTGACAGCACTGGGTTTGTCAACAATTCCATCTTTGACAGTAGGTTCTGGTATGAGAGCACTGGGTTTGTCAACAATTCCACCTTTAACAGTAGGTTCTGGTGTGACAGCACTCGGTTTGTCAACAATGTCACCTTTGCCAGTAGGTTCTGATGTGACAGCAATGGTTTTGTCAATAATGTTACCTTTGACAGAAAGTTCTGATGTGTCAGAACTGGGCTTGTCAAGAATGTCACCTGTGGCAGTAGGTTCTGATGTGACAGAACTTGGTTTGTCAACAATGCTGCCTCTGAAATTAGGTTCTAAAGTGAAAACATTAAGTTTGTCTGTATTTTTGTCGTCAATTTCATGTTTAACAATAGTTTCTGATGGGAGATTTGGTTTATCTGTCATCGCGTCAAAAGTTGCATCTTTAACAGTTGGTTTAGGTGTGACTACCTCCTCAAATTGGTTGTTGATTGGAATGTTATTTGTCTCACTGTTCCCTAAAGACAGCTGTCCTGCATTTTTGGTTTGCAAGTTCCTTTCCTCGGTTCTGTTTTGTGCCTCATCTTGTTGAGCCCCTGGTTGTAAAAGTTGTGCAACATGATTAAGGCCCTTTGTGTCCAGATCCTGTGATTGATTCGCTCGACAAACGGTCCCAAACGTTTGGGCCACTGGCTTGATCACTGTGGTCCCTGGCTGCTCTTGTCTGGAAGGTGTAGTCTCATCTTCCACAAATGACATGCTGACACCAGTTATAGTCTTGATGGGCTGGATTTTATCAGTTTTAGACACACCTTGACTAAGGTCATCACTAAAAGTCATTTCCGAATCCCCAAGTTCCTTGCCACCATTAACAATTGCAAATTGTTTTTCTTCCTTCTCTTTAATGGAACTCATGTCTTTTCCAATATTTCCATTGACTATGCCTATCTTTGTCATTTTACTAAAAGCATCAGATCCATGATCAATTTTGGAGATTTCTTCCTCTACTTTTTGACTCTCACACAGCCTCTTTGAAATTTCTTGAATATCACTTCGAATCAAGTCTTTATTTAAGACTGTCAGCATTTCCTCATTTCCATTTGTAACATTTGTATTTTCTTTGTTAGATGCAGTTTTACCTGCTGGACCCTCTTTCAATGGTAATTTTGAAACTTTGGTATCTAATTCCTTCACATTTTGTGCATCTGATCTCTGCTTATGTCTATCTTCCAAATCTGCCTGCTTTAATTTGTCTGTCACGACAAGCAATGTGCCTGTTTGGATTGAAGGTGGGCTGTCTACAGTGTCACTTGATTTGGTAGGCACAGGTCGGACAGTTGTGTTGGATGATGACTGGGAATTATCCAGATCTGAATCACTAGAGACATTCCCATTTTGAGAAAATTCCTCATCTGAGTCCACTGGTGTCCTGTCTTCATCTTTATCTGTGTTTTCATAGCCACTGATTGGTGACTTTGATTTAGTCCTTGTGTCGCTGACATTTCCAGCAGATGTTGAGGTCGTACCATCAGTAAAAAATGCCTCATCGCCTACTCTAGCCACATTAGTCATTTTAGAAATCAGAGTAGGTGGCTTCCGCTCACTGTTTTGTTGGGCAAAATTTAACCCTTGAAGTGCTGATGAGCCCTGCAGATCATCGTTCCTTCCAAGGCAGCTCAAAACTTTTGGCCCACTTGGTTTATTTAAAGCAACAACATCAACGTGCCTTAGTTCATTAGCCTGCTCCAATAATGATCTTGCTTGAATTGGTGATGGTCTCACTGGACCCTTACGTTCATCAAAGTTTTCTTTCCTGGCATTTTCGTTTCTGGATAACTCCCCTGACATAGGTGATATCAATGATCTATGCGGTCCTTGCAAATCTGGTGACAAAAGTCTGCTGATAGGCACAAAAGGTAGAGATGCACTACGCCCGTTTGGCCCAGGAGATGGGGAGGCATGTCTACGTAAGTCAGGGATTGGACTGCAAGACAGCTGCCTAGAAGGATCTTGTAAGCCCTCTCTAGTGCTGGTGCTCACAATTAAACCTGCTGATATGGCATCCTGAAAGTTGATGCTTTCTTTTGTAACTGGATGAATAAAAACACCTTTCTGGGGATCAATGATGTTCTTCTTGATGGCTTCTCCAAGAGTAACAATGCTTTCCTGGGTCATGTCCCTAATTTCTGGATGTTGAACGGTAACAATATTGTCAACAATCAGATCCTGAAGACATCCAATGGTACCTGTATCTGGGTGGACAAACTGGCCAGAGAACTCAAAATACAATCCCTGGTCAACAGCACTGTACAGAGACAGCCCTTTAGGACTTATAATAAAGCCCTTTTCAACGGCTGAAGCTAAAGACATGGTCTCTCCAGTTTGAGGGTTTTTGAAGTCTCCAGTCTTCACGTCAATCAAACCCATGCTGGCAGCTCTACGTAAGGTTATGCCCTGTACAGAATCAGGGTCGATGACCTGAGAGTTGGAGCGGTGGAGAATTCCGCTGGAGAAAGCATCTTCCAGTTTTCTCCTCCCATAATCAGACATATCTTCAACATGAATCTCCACAGTATTCCTAGGACTGTACTTTTCTTTGAAGATCAAACCAACATCCCTCGCCTGTTTGAGGGTGAGTACAGTGCCCGTGCTGTGATCTAGAAACTTCCCACGCTCTGCATCAATGACTCCTCTATCTATGGCTTCCCTCAAAGTCATTGGTTGCTCTGCTGTGGAGGAGATTATCTCTTTGACATTATCATTAACAAGACCGCACTCTATGGCCTCCCACAGATTCAAAATACGCCCGGTTTCTGGATCACAAAAATAAGAACTGGCATCATCGTAGACCCCCTTTTCAACTGAGTTAAATAATGAAAACGGCTTCTCCTCAATCAGCTGCTTCCTAATGGCATCTTGAAGCAGTGAGTCTAGAGAAGCTGACAGCTCATCTGAGGGAGGGCTCCACCTTGACTGTAGGTCTCTCATCAGTTCTTCTTTCCTAGATGCTGCATAGCTTTCATAATGATCCTCAAGGTCATTGGTGCTGTGGCTTCTCTCTGTTTTTAAATAAGCCTCCACTTTTTCCTTAGCATTTTTGTGAATGCTGTCACTGCAGGAGCTCTGACTACGTTCATAACATATCCTGAGACTGACATCAGTATTGTCATCATTGTCAAAATTTACAGGCAAGGAGGCCTCACTTTCAGTGAAGCTCACGTTTAAATCTTCAGGCAATCTGTGAACTGTTGGTGGACTGTCTGTGGAGATTTGGGAAGCATCACTCGATAAGTCTCTGATGCATTTTATGTCTGGGTTTCTAACTGGCAAACAGACCAAAGTTCCATCATATCTAGATTGTTCATCCATTGAAAATGGTTCATTTATGTTTTCAACGACACCAGCCTGCAGAGGCAGGTTATTGATTTGTTCAGAAAAATTCTTGCCTTCTTGTTGAATATTGCCTTCATCACAGTAATCTCCAGATTTAAACCTTATGTCAGAGTCTGTTATCCCTGCAGTAATTTCACTAGAGCAACTAAGAGTATTGTCTTCATCTTCACTAGAGCTGCCATCAATAGGCTCTGATTCTAGTCTTGTTGCTCTCTGACTAGAGTCACATGAATCAACTTCCATTGAACTCTCAGTGTCTTTGGAAAATATGGTCAAGGAGGATTTCGACGAAACAGGTGAAGAGTACGGCTCAGAGGCAGGAGAATATAATTGTTCAAAACTGTCAAGTGAAGACATGCTTCTCCGAAACTCCTCCTCTGTTTGCTTGTGTTGAGCAACAAGCAGACGTTTGGTTCCAACAGCTTCAGTAAGGGTGAGGGGTGTATTTGAAGCAATGTAGCTGCCAGTGTTTGGATCTATCAGGCCTTTGTCGATGGCTTGCTGCAGGGTGAATACACCAACCTCCGGGACAGCCACCTGTGGTTTCTCTTCATTGATGACACCACTTTTGATGGCTTCAGCCAGGGTCAGCTTCCTGCTGGTAAGTGGGTCAATAAATCTAAGGTGAGTCTCGTCATAGAGACCTGAGGATAAAATGTCACCAAGAAGAAATCCTCCTTTGGGAATCTCAATTAGAATGTTTTTGTTGAATGCAGACACTATGTCATGAGAAATTCCAGTTCTTGAGTAAACCAGCTTGTCATCATCAACAAAAACTATTCCTTCATGAATAGCATCGTCTAAAAACATGTACTTTCTATTTTCATTGACGCTCACCAACAGCTGTGAGACATCTGCCAGTCCAATTTCAATAGCTTTCTCCACGGACAGTGACTTTCTGGACAATGGATCCATAATTTTCCCATAATTTTTCTGCAGAAGTCCAGCATCCACTGCCTGTTGAAGTGAGAGTGAAATTGATTTGATGCTTTCCTGAAGTAAGCCTCTGTCCATTGCTTCTTTGAGGTTGAGAAGCTCATTTGTTTCTGTGTCCAACACCATACCAACTTTGGTATCAAGAATTTTTTGCTCTGTAGCCTGATCAAAAGTAAGAAGTTTTTTATTCATGCTGTCCAGTATTTGCAAACTATCTGGATCTGAGATTCCCTCTGATACCATTTCTCTGAGAGTTCTTACTCTGCCTGACGAAGGATCTATGAACTTGCCAGTCTTCCAGTTGTACAAGCCTTGTTTAACAGCCTCAAGAAGGCTTTTTTCTGGTATAAAAGCGTCCGAAAATATGAGGCAGTTATCAAAGGCTTCTTGGAAGGTGATACCCTCATCACCTTTGTAATTTCTAAATGCCCCTGTTTCAGGGCAAATTAGACCCTGACTTATGGCACCGTCAATAGTTAGCAAGGTTCTAGAGTTGATGTCTCTGACAGATATAGTCATGCGATCAATGAGATTTGATTCAAGTGCATCTTTGAGATTCATACTGTATTGCCCAACCGGATCTTTAAACAAGCATTTGGAAATGTCAACCAGATTTTCATCCACTGCTTCAAGCAAAGACATGGCAGGTTGGCTTGTTGTATCAATCATGATTCCTTTATCAAGTCCGTCAACAATGTTGTATCTCTCTCCATCAAAAGAGCTCAAACAGACTCCAGAATTCAAGTCCACGAGGCCTTTGTCCACTGCTGCCTCAAGGCTCAACACGTCTCCAGTTTTGGTATCTCTGACTTTGATTAGATCAACATCAACAATACCCTGGTCTAGTGCTGTGATGAAATTAATTTCTTCATTTGTGTCTGGGTTGACAAACTGGTTGGAAGCAACATTAAAAAGACCTTCATCCAGAGTTTCAGAAAGGGACAAGTGCAGCGGTGCCTTGGATTTCAAAATAAGACCTTTCTCTAGAGCAAAGTTTAAAGCAATGGGTATGCCAGATGAGTCTATCATTTTACCAGACTCGGGGTCCAGCAATCTTTTATCCAGTGCTTCTTTCAAAGAAAGAATATCCCCACTATATGGGTCCCTTACAAGAGAGTCACTGTGAATAAGTCCTGCATTCAAAGCTTTGGATAAGGACATAAAGCCTTCTCTTGACATGATGGAGTTTGAAACAGGGTCATAGATGCCACTGTTGATAGCCTCATCTAGTGTTAAGCTGCATTTCCTACCAATAACAGAACTTCGGCGCCTTGACAAATATGATTTTGGTAATCCTAGGCAGTCTGAAATGGACTGTAGCTTCCCTCCAGGTAATAGCAGTTCCAGCGTATCAATATTCAAAATGCCATCTGTAATGGCTTCCTGCAATGTGATGTTTCTGTTCTCATGTTGGGTTAAACTTGAAGCAGGGTCAATAATGCCATCAGCTATGGCTTGTGTGATAGTCATGGATTGTTTGGTTTGCGGATCTATAATTCTTCTCTCATCAAAATCTAATATACCATACTCTGCTGCCACTGAAAGCTCCAAAAACGGTCTTGGTGTGTTGCGTACTAGGCCCCTCTCTTTGGCTTTTGCAAGCGGATATTTCTCTCCAGATGAGGTGTCAATCATTGAGCCTGTGGCTACCTCTACCATACCAATTTCAATGGATTCCTTAAAATCGTAGGTCAGTCCAGTGGTTCTCTCAACAATAAATGTTCTGTCTGGTGTGATAAGACTCCTTTCATAGGCAGTTTCAAAAGGTAACTTTCCATCCCCAATGAAAACCTCGCTGGTCTCTTCGTCTAACAAATCATTTTCAATGGCTTCATAAACTGTCATGGGGAACTTATCCAATTCCATCTCCATGTCAGGATGGCTGTCACAAAAGCTGGTGAATGTCATTTCTATTCCTTCCCCATGGTCGTTTATCAGACCAGCCTCAATGGCATCAAAAAGAGACATTGTAGTGTCCAGGACATTGTGAAAATATGTGTTTTGAACTGGGTCAAGGATGTTCTCAAAAACAGCCTCTTCAACTACTAACCATTTTTCATGCTTGGCATCGAAAATTTCCTTTTTGGTGACATCCAAGAGTCTGTTACCAATCATTTCAGATAATGTCAAATGTTGATTGCTTTCATTCAATGTGTCTACAAATATTTGTAGTTTTGGATCAAACTTTGGAGACAGTACAGTCTGATGGAGAGAGAGCGGCCTTGAATCAAACAGCCAGCCAGTGAGAATGGCTTCATCCCAGGTCATCCAATTATCCGAGACAGTGTCTTTGATCTCAGCTGTGTCTGGATTAAATACATTGGCAGTGATGGCTTCTGGAATAGTTAAATTCCTACCAAATTTGCGATCAACAATCTGAATGGTCATAGAGGCATCACCTCTGGTCACCGCATCTAACAGACCAGAACCAAGCTCTCTTCTAAGGCAACCAACCATGTGCTCCTCATATACTTTGTTGCTGGTTGACTGCACAATGACTAGTCCTTGAGCCATAGCTTCATGCAAAGTCAACACACCCCCAGAATTCATGTCAACTACTCTTCCTGTCTTGCGATCTATCTGGCCAGAAGCGAGGGCATCTGTGATACTTATCGGTTCTTCTTCCTGAAACTGTCGAACTTGAAGAATTCTAGGTAAAACTGAGCACCCAAGAGCCTCTTGCAAACCAAGCTGAGTTCCTTTCTTGGGATGAACTACTTTCTCTGTTTCTGCATCCCAAAAGCTTTTCAAAATGTTCCTAGTGTAGGATAGCAGCATTGTGTGATAGTCTTCATCAAACAAGAAATTTTCATCAAAACTACTTGGTTCCTCATGCTTTGAAATGTTGATATCTTCTTCTGCCTCAGAGCTCAATCAGTGTCAGATTCATTGAGGATTTCAATTCCTGTCTCCTTGTGTGGTTTGATTTTAGTTTCTTTTTGACTACGATGCTGTCTCAGTGCTAGCTTGATTTCATTTCCCTGTGACTACAATTCCTGTCACAGTGCCTGGTTTGATTTCAGTTTCATCGTGAATGACAATACCTGTCACAGTGCCTGGTTTGATGTCAGTTTCATTGTGACTGACAATTCCTGTCACAGTGCCTTGTTTGATTTCAGTTTCCCTTGTGACTGACAATTCCTGTCACAGTGCCTGGTTTGATTTCAGTTTCCCTGTGACTAACAATTCCTGTCTCAGTGCCTTGGTTTGATTTCAGTTTCCTTGTGACTAACAATTCCTGTCACAGTGCCTGGTTTGATGTCAGTTTCCTTGTGACTAACAATTCCTGTCACAGTGCTTGGTTTGATTTCAGTTTCCCTTGTGACTACCAATTCCTGTCTCAGTGCCTGGTTTGATGTCAGTTTCCCTGTGTCTAACTATTCCTGTCACAGTGCCTGGTTTGATTTCAGTTTCCCTGTGACTAACAGTTCCTGTCACAGTGCCTGGTTTGATTTCAGCTTCCCTTTGACTACCCATTGCTGTCTCCGTGCTCATTTTTATTTCAGTTTTCTTGAAATCAATTATTCTTGTCAATGTGGTCATTTTGCCTTCTGTCCCTACAGAATCATCTATTACTGTTCGATAAATCCCAGTGTTTGTCAGATAATCATTGTTACATTTATTCTCACCAAGAGAAATTTAGTTGACCCTCCTCTCTGCAAAGGTCATCATCATTGACTATACTCGAAGCACAAGTCAAGTTTTCATTAGCGTCTGCTGAAAGTTCTTTGGTACCAAATGTATGGCTAGAAACATCCAGAGGGATGATCTCATCTTTAAATGATGATCCGTTTTTTTTGGATTCTCTCATGATATCCTTAAATTTATCATCATCTGTCCTTGAGTCTTCATCTGGTTCATGTCTCTGCCCTATGTTGTGTTTTGGAGTTATATTTTGAACTACTGAATTCTACGGGACTACTAATGAGTGTATTTTCTTGTACTGGCGTACACCTATCTATATGTTCAATTTTACTATTAAGATTGAGAGTTGGGCTAGGAGAGGTGATAGGACTTAATGGAATGTTGGGATTATTGGAATTACCAGCCGTATCCTGGAAGTAGAGCAATCAATGGTGGAGAGATAAAAAGAAGTCTTAGCCAATAAAATTTTAAAACATACATTAATCACAGTATGAATAATCCATACACACAATGGACCACTCTAAAACATAGATGAATACATGTTTACATCATTTGGTATTTGAGGCAGGTCTTAATTGTAAACTTTACCGTTAGAGACTGAAGAGCGCAGAGCCTTTAGTATTTCCACAGTTAACATGGAGTATAAAACTATTTAAATTACTTTGCATAATATTTAGAGAAAAAAACAACAAAAAAACATTAGAAGATAAGGAGTTTTAAAGTAAGACATTATGAGGCAAAATAAATACTAAAAAAATATTTTTAAATGATATGGTAATTAAAATAAATTAATGAGAAAGGACAAAGCATAGACGAAAAAAAAACAATTTTATCCCTGATATAAAACCTCTTTCACATAATTACGGGGTTTTATTTATTTAATGAGCATAAAGTTGTACAATGGTGTCTGATGTTCAGTGAAATGTTGATTTTAAAACATAACAATTGCAAGAGCACATAAAAACATGTATAAATATGTAAATAAAACGGGAAGGATGAAACATTGCAACCAATGAGATAATAGCTACAAGTAAAAATTGAAACAAAGTCTTAACAAATGGTGTTTTGCAATTTAAGCTCAGATGTTTCATACAATGATGAAACAGAATATACAATCTCAACATAAAAACATTGAAAGATACATCTAAAAAAGAAATGAAACAAAGCTACATAATAAAAGTACTTACAGGGGTAATTGGTGGAGAGTCTGGTGACTTATCCTTAGGTATAAATTGGTCGTTGGCATCCTTAAGGGATTTTTTCTTGAGCTCTTGTACTTGAGAAACTCCACGGACATTGTCCTTTGACAAGATTCCATTAGATTCATCACTTGAAACACCCTGTTTCTGGATCAATGGTTTCAAGCCTTTTATTGACTCTCTCTGAGAGACTCCTGGAGCAGAGGCACTGTCTCTGGCAGTTTTAGATACATCTCCAGAATCAACCTTAGTGGTCTTGGTTGATAACCCAACAGTGATGGCCCTGCCGTCAACTACAGAAGATTCCTCAGTGTTAATGGTTTCACCGACTGTAAGAGTTGGTTTCAGCAGACCCCTTTTAACAGCCTGTGTCACTGTTACTGTTTCCTGTGTGTAGGGGTCTGTGTAGCTGCCTGTAGCCATGTCTATGTAGCCTTCAGTTATGGCAGCAGCCAGGTTCATGGAATCCACACCATTGACGCGATGAAATCCTACATCTCCATTTTCGATCACATCATTCTCAGAGTCACTGTCCTCACAGGATATAAGCCCAAAAAGGACGGCCTGATCTATTGGTATAGTCTCCCCAGTGACAGGGTCATGGAAAAGGCCAGAGTCACTATCCACAAGGCCGCCGAGTATGGCTTCATGCAATGCAAGTTTATTATCAGTTTTTACAATGGACACGAGACCCCTTTCTTCTGCCTCTGTAAGACTTAGTTTTTCTCCAGTTCTGGAATCTAATATTTCTTCTGAATTGGATGCTGCACTAGGGGCAACACCATCTTTAAGAATGATAACTGAATCCCCAATAGCTCTTGCGCCATAGGCTCCTGCAATGGGGGACAAGTAACCTTTTTCTAGAGCCGATTCAATGGATATAGTGTCTCCAGTGATACTGTCATAAAACAAACATGTTTCTGTTTCTGAGTCAATAATGCCAGTCTGGAGTGCGTTTTTGAAGCTGTAAGTTACGCCTGTTTCTCCTATTCCTTTATATTCAAATGGCCTCCCATCAGATGCAACGACCAGTCCGGTCCTTACAGCTTCGTCCACAGAATACATCTTCTGGGAGGCTTCATCTAAAAAAGTACCAGTGCTTGGGTCAATGAGTCCCTGGCGCAAGGCATCATGGAATGTTATGTAGTCTTCCCCACCTCGTTGTTCAGCAATGATGCTGGACTGAGGGGATTTCTTCTGTTTCTCCGAGACAACAAGTCCGAGCTTCATGGCTTCAGCCAGAGAGATGACATCTCCCGTCAGGGTATCTGTGTATTTACCCGATGGATCTAGGATCCCACTGATAATAGCGTCTTCAACGCTGACTTCCTTGCCTGTTTCAGTGTCAACCACTCCTGTTATGTTGTAGGTACCCACTGGTTTCTTGGAAGTGACCGTAGTCTGAGATTTGGAAACTGTCTGTATGGTGCCAGTAACTAGCCCTTCTTTCATTGCATCCTCAATCAGCATCTGGACACCAGTTACTGGGTTGTTGAACACTGTACAGTTATCATCCACAAGTCCTTTCTCAATTGCTTCTGCAAGGCCAATCTTTTGACCAGAGTCTGGATCATGGACTTTAGAGACATTGATTTGTTTAGCATCTTGCTTTGTTTGTTCAGTGAGTCCAGCCTCTGCTGTGTCTTTGCCATCAATCAAACCATGTTTTAAGGCTTCCCTAAGAGAAATGGGGCCAGATCTATCATTGTAAACACCATTTTCCTTATCCAGGATGCCTGACTTGATAGCATCTGCTATAGGGATTGGCTTTCCCGTTTTTGGATCTGAAACCTCTGTTATTAAGACACCATTGATGACAGCAACCTCTTGTTCTTTTTCTCCCTCCTCTACTTCTGCACTGATGAGCCCTCTGTCGATAGCTTTGTCCAAGGAAATGTGCTCGCCTGTGTGGACATTGATAAGTTCTCCCTGATCTGGGTCAAAGATTCCTTGTCCAATAGCTTCAGACATGGTCAGTTCATGTCCAGTAGCTGGGTCTACCACTGCTGTAATGGTCATTGACTTTTGGGTTACTGAAGTCACTACTGGTTCTGGTACATCAGACTCCAAAATCACAAGACCTTTTTTCACAGCCTCGGAAATGCTCATCCTCTTTCCAGACTTCTTATCTATGTACTGGATGTTTCTTTTATCAAGTATCCCCATCAGTAGGGCATCTTTACCAGACACTGACTGGTTTCTTCTCATGTCCATGGCTGACTTCACCTTGTAGTCGCCTACTATTACAATGCCTGATGCCAGTTTATCTTTGACTTTTCCTTTGATGAGTCCTTGCTCAAAGGCCTCTTTTATGGGCACAGGGTCAAGACTAGCAGGATCATTGTATGTTCCAGATTTTAAATCAAGGAGACCGGATGAAACTGCTTCATTAATAGTCACATGTTCATCTTTGATTGGGTCATAAACTGTGTGGATGTCACATGCTTTTTCTTGGACTGACCTAGACTTTGTCAGAGCCTGTTTAGTGATCATGCCTTCTTTTTCTCCTTGAATTATGGACATACTCTCACTGTCCGATAGGTGATATGTTCCAGTAGCAGGATCAATAATGCCTTTCCTTACGGCTTCATTCCATGTGAGATAGTCTTCAGTTTCTGGATCAAAGACCTCTCGCCCCTTACTTTTAGATGATTCGCTGACTGACTCCACAGTGTTTGTAGTTGCCTCTTGCCCATTAAGGAATCCTTGTTTGAGAGCTTCACCCAGAGAGATGGATTCTCCAGTTTCGCTGATGGTCAAAGTACCATCAGCAACATTGAGAACACCATGCTCAATGGCCTGAGCCACTGACATCTCTATTTCAGTGACTGGATCTATGATAGATTGTACTTTGAAAGATGCAGTCTGAGTGATGGTAGAATGGTAGCTGTCCAAAGTCTCCAAATGGGGCTCAACTTGCCTGGCGGCTACAAGACCATGGTGGATGGCCTCATCCAATGGTATGACAATATCTTGATCTGTGTCTTTAAAGTGAGTAGCTTCCTCATCAATAATTCCTTTCATTAGGGCTTGTGATAAAGTCAGGCTCCTGCCAGTTTGTGTGTCTGTTACACTATCCACTTGTAGAAGCTTCTTCTCAGAAAAGGCCACCTCTGCTGTGTGACCAGCTTTTGTTTCCTCCTTTGTTGTTAGTTTTTCTATCACCATGCCTTTAATGAAGCCTTCATTGGCCGCATCAGAAATGGGTATTCTCTCCCCTGTTAGTGGATTTTCATAGACACTGTCCTTCAAATCAATAATACCCTTGTGGATGGCTAGGTCAAGTGGAATATCCTGTCTTGTTTCAGGGTCATAGACACCATCCACTTGAATCTTCTCGGTGGTTTTGGAGAAAATGCTTACCCCATCATTTGATGGCAATGATGGTGTTTCTTTGAGACTTCCATCCTTGATGCACTGGTCTATATTTTTGGCATGGCCTGTTTTAGGATCTACCACATGGCCTTTATCATCAATGACCCCATGTCTTAGGGCATCCTCTAAATTGACTTGCTTTCCAGTGTGTGGATCTTTGATGGTGGCTGAGTCTTTCTTGATGAGTCCACTCATAATGGCATCACTCACTTCCATATCCTTCTTGGATGTGGGATCTTTAAACACACCTGTTTTAGGATTCAAATACCCACTGGAGATCGCCTCATGAAGAGTCATTGCATCTGAGATATCACTTGATGGGATAGTTTGCTGTAACTGGGTTATTTCTAAAAGGTTTGAAGACATGCGGCGCACCGTAGAGGCTTGGAATGAAATACCTGGAGCTTCTTCTTCAGGGGTGCTGATCTGCTTCTTCTTTTTACTGTCTATAAATGCTGAGACCGATTCTTTGGCTGCCATAGCAGCATATATTGGGGCACCAACAATGGCAATAGCTCCAAATTTGGCAGCTTCTTTCAGTGTCATTTGCTTACCAGTCTCTTCGTCAATGAATTTGCCAGACTTTGGATCTATTTTACCCTCTTGAAGAGCTTCATCTAAAGTGTAGATTTCTTTAGTCTTCACATCATAGACTGTGAAATTGCCATCAATTTTACCAGTGGATATAGCTTGTTGCAGTGTGAGATCTTTATTGGTGGCAGGGTCATGAAAGACTCCTCTCTTATCATCATACAAACCCTCCTCCATTGCTTTGGATAAACTGATGCCCTGACTATGCTGTGGCTCTGTGGCTGTGTCAGTATCTATCAGCTGATCTCTGATGGCATCCAAGAGAGCCATTCTTTGTCCAGATTTGGGATCAATGTAGTTTTGGTCTTCCAAGTTAATGAATCCCATATTAAGGGCTTCACCAAAAGACAGCCTTTTGGTATCGTCAACTGTTGGCTTGTCGGGAGATCTTGTCCTAACAACTTTGACTACTTCCTGGTGTGACTCGGTTCTCTCTGTCAACACTGGTTGTTTAAGTGGACTCCTTGTTTTAGGAGCAACTGGGGGTGGAACACTAGAAGATGAGATGAGGCCATATTCTACTGCTGAAGCAATGGAAATAGTTTCTCCAGACAGCGGGTCAGTATATGTGCTGTTTTGTTGATTGACATAGCCTTTAGCAACAGCTTCTTTGAATGTTAGAGGTTTTTTGGAGAATGACACAGTTTGTATAATGTCTGTTTCTTTCTCTGGAATAAGGCCTTGTATGTCAGCATCTTGAAGTGGGATTCTTTCTTTTGTGCCTTTGTGAATCAGTTCTCCTTTTAGTGGATCAAAAACTTTGTCATCAATGGCACTCTGTAATGATGTTTGCAGGCCAGTCTGAGGATCGATCACAGTTGAGTCCCGCCCATCAATAACCTTTTTAATGATTGCTTCTTTAACAGACATCTGTATTCCCGTCCTTGGGTCTACGATTCTTCCAGTGGTCGAGTCATAATTCCCATCTCTAATGGCTTTGTTCAATGTGTAAGGTTCTGTAGTGGATGTCACTTGGAGCTTCTTTTCGGCAGACAGCATTGTATTTGTCTCAGTGACAGTGACCAGAGCAGAGGCTGTGGGCTGATCAATCAATCCACTCTGCAATGCTCTCTCTATGGTGAAGGACTGGCCTGTAGATGAGTCTGAGATGGAACCATCGTCCCAGTTGATCTCTATCTGAGGTGTCACATGGAATTTACTGGTGGATTTTTTAGCCAGGTCTTCAACCATGTCCGAGTCAATGAGACCTTTTTGTACAGCCTCAGTGACAGTCATTTTCTCTCCGGTTAATTTGTCAATGACTGTTCCTTTTTCCCAGTTGATCTCAAGGTCTTTCACAGAAGCTTCTTTGAACTTTCTTGTTTGAAGATCCCCTGACTGAGGTGAATAGACAGATTCCAAAGTTTTTCGGCTGGTCTGCTGGAATGTTTTAGTGATGGGTGACGGTGTTGATGGGGACTTGAGAACTGGGGTTGATGTGACGTAAGGTGAGGATGGGGAGAGTTCAATAACAGTCTTTGGAGAGTCCATTGAGATTGTTTTTATTTCTAAAACTGAGCTGAAGTCAGAGCCTGTTGATGCAAACGTGCTTTGCTCTTCTACAGCCTTTGTCTTGGATGGTCTCTGTGGTGTCTGCTGGAGGGTGATGGTCAAAGGCTCTCCTACTTTAGGTGCTGAGGATATGTCAGGGGTACCAGGATCTACTGTGATTGTGACCTTTTGACCTACCACACCTACAGTAGGTGAATCAGGGACACTTCTGCCATTCCTTTGGACATGAATTTGCTTAGTTTGAATTTCTTCACTGTGAGGTGAAGGGGTTGATTGGGTGATTGTTTTGGTCATCTTTGATGTTTCTGTCCTACTTTCAGTCCATGAAGCCCCAGTTTTGCTAGGGCTTTTATCCCTTACTGCATCCACTACCATCTTGCCTGCAATAACAGGAGCCCCAACTATGGCCATCAGGCCCAGCTTGAGGGCTTCCTGTGGTGACATTTTCTTTCCTGTCTGCTGGTCAACCACTGAACCTGACTTGTCCACAAGTCCTCTGGACACAGCTACATCAAATGACACTTTTTCTCCAGTGACAGAGTCTTTGACAAAAACATTATCTGATTTAAGGTCCCCTTCCAAAATGGCTTTTCTCAGTGGGATGAGCTCTCCTGTTTTTCTATTGATAACAGATCCAGACTTGGTGTCATACACGTTTTCAACCAAACCTTTCTCAATAGCTAGCGTTAATGGTAGAGTAGTTTTCTCAGCAGAGTCATAGACATCACCCCGTGTTCCATTGATTAGACCTTTCTTCACAGCCAGTCCAAGTGCTATTCTTTCTCCAGTTGAAGTATCTTTTACAGTGACCAGTTCTCCCCCAATGATTCCCTTATCAATGGCTTCTTGTAGTGTGTAACGTTGACCCGATTTTGGGTCAAGGAATTTTCCAGTGATGATGTTGAAAAGACCACTGGCTACGGCATCAATTAAATTCCTTTCCAGAACATATTCCACTGGTTGTGGAATTGCTTTCTCTGTGAGTCCAGCCTGCTTAACTTTGGTCACATCAAGTTTTCCCTCTCTGGGGTTGATAATATTTCTGGTGATGCATTCTTTCAGCGTCAGTGTCTTTCCAGAACTAGGATCTTCGAGGGCTGGCAAAGATGGATCAATAACTTTTCTGTCTATGGCTTCTTGCAGTGTTAACCATTCACCTGTTTTAGGATCCCTCAACTTTCCTGTGCTTGGGTTTATCAGTCCAAGTTTTAAAGCATTCAAGTAGGACATTCCATTGACAGTCTTCAGAGTTGTATCTGAGCCTCTGGTAGCCTCCGATACATCAGTAAAATCAGATCTCTCAACATTTTTGTTTTCCACCTCTGTTGTATAGTGGAGTACTTCTGTTGCTAGAGAAGTATCTGCAGATGTTTCTTCTTGGGCAAAAGTCTTTTCTAATTCCATGTCAATTTTAGACCATGGCTTGGAGGAATCTTTTGGTACCCTAGGTGTTGAGAGCTGAGCTTCAAGAAGATTACCCTCTTCAAGAGACTGTTCCATCTCGGCAGCATTAGATGCTTTGGACTCAAGAAGATAACCCAATTCCTTGGCTTTTGCTAAGTCCATTTCCATATGTGTGATAGGGTTGTAATATGTTCCTTTATCAGGATTTATTATACCATCCTTAAGAGCCTTATCCAATGAAATCTCCTTTCTTGTCCTGGGGTCAATAACAGAAGTCACCTCCTTTAGAGGGATTATTGGAGTGGCAGCTGACACAGTGCTTCTCATAGTGTTCTCTTCTCGCCTCTTGGAGGTGACCTCTCCATGTATTAGGCCTTTCTCCATGGCTGCAGTGATGGTCATGGTGTCTCTAGTTATTGGGTTGTTGTAGGTTCCTTTCTTGACATCAAGTATCCTGGACTGGACAGCCTGGTCGTAAGACACCATCTCCATTGTCCTGGGATCTATGACACTGGTGATACTCATGGTCACTGTTTCAGAGTGAATGTCCTCCATCAGAGTAGTGTCTGTGTATTCATGGTCATCTGTGATATGGATGCTGGAGATTTCAGCTCTCTCCAAGGGGTCATCAGACTGTGCTTCTGGTGACTCTGCCAGCACAAGTCGCTTGTCTATAGCATCCCCTAGGGTCATAGACTCGCCCGTCTGAGGATTTTGGTAAATGCCCTTGGTCTGGTCAAGGACACCCTCTTCCACTGCTTTGGAAACAGAGAGGAGTTTTCCAGTACGTGGGTCTACGACAGCTGTCACTGACAGAGTAGTCAGCTTTGTTGTAGTGATTCTGTTGACATCAGCCTCAACATCAGTCTTCACAGAAGACAGCTGTGCAAAGATGAGGCCCCTCTCTATGGCTTCATGGATGGGAATCTTCTCTCCTGTGGCTGTGTTGATGTAAAGCCCTTCAGACTCATTAATGATACCCTCCACAATGGCATCACCAATACTCAAGTGTTTTCTTGTGACAGGATGTAAGACTGTTTTTAAAATATAGGATTTGGTTTCTCTCAGCAAAGAGTCAGGCCCCACTGCTGATTCAACGACGTCCTCGACAATGACAAAGCCCTTTTCAATGGCCTCACTTATCTTCATTGATTTCGATCTTCCGAGGGAATCCTGGCCATTGTAGATACCCTTAGCTTGGTCAAGAATGCCCTCTGTTATAGCTTGGCCTACGGTTATACGTTTCTTTGTTTGAGGGTGGATGACCCCAACAATGGAGAAGGCTCTTGTCTCTTTTACTGCAGCCCCTCCTTTCTGACTGCCGGCAATCTCCTCTGCCTTGATGTAACCTTTCTCAATGGCTTTATTCAGTGACATGGTCTCCCCGTTGAGAGGGTCTGTGTACTGTCCCTTCTCCAGATTGATGAGTTTTCTTTTGATGGCATCATCCACATCCAGCTCTCTGCCTGTCCTTCTGTCTATCACAGACTTAAGATTGATCTCCCTTGTTTCAGAGATCACTGATTGCACCAAGAGAGGTTTAGCTAGAACTGTTGTTGTAAAGGAGTACTGGGAATCTGTTTTTGTAATGTAGCTCGACTCGAGTTTCTTAGATCCAGGCTGGATTGGAATACTCCTTGTTTGGTCTCCGGATGTCACGGTCATGAATGTATCGGACACGATATGATGGGATCTAGCATCAGTCTCATCTAATTGCTTAGATAACGATGGTGGTGTGGGCCATTCTGAAGATAATTTCAAAAGGCCTTTTTGGACAGCTTCTTCCAGCCGCATAATCTCACCAGTTTTTGGGTCCTTGAACAGTCCAGCTTTCTCATTGACATAGCCCTCGGACACTGCTTGGGAAAAGGTCAGAGCTTGAGCAGGTCTTGGCGGTTGTTCAATTTGTGTTAGCACAGTGGTGGATGTCATCATGGGGCTGATCAAGCTGAGAATGTTCGTGGCATCGTTAGCTGTGATGACTCCTGCCGATGTTGCTTCTTGCATGGTTAGTTTCTCTTTGGTCCTTGAGTTTTCTACCGTCCCTGTCTCTGGGTCCAAAATACATTTCTGGAGTGCTTCTGCTACAGAAATGTTTTTGCCCTGAGCGTCCTTTATACTTGTGGGCTTATTTAGGTCTTTGACCAGGTTTCTGTCCATTAATCCAGAACTGGCGGCCTGTTGCAGGCTCATTTCCCTGCCGGTCCTGCTGTCTACGTAAGTGCCATGAGAGGAGATAATGTTTCTTTTGATGGCTTCAGACAATGTGATCACTTCAGATGTTCTTGGGTCTTTAACACCAAGTCGGGAAAACTCAACATCTTCATGAACCAGTTTGACAAGGCCACTCTTTACCGCATCTAAGACTGAATGTTTGGTGTTGTCAGCGGTATTCACAAAAAGGCCAGAAGGTGTCATGAGCCCTTTCTGTATGGCTTCATTGATGGAGATGACCTTATTGGTATTTGGAACAAGTATGCAAGTCTTATCCTTACTGATGGTACCATTTTCTAAACCTTCAGCGAGGGTCATGATTCGACCAGAGAGGGGATCAAAAACTTTCCCATCTTCTGAGAGATTTCCCTGTGAGACATGGTCAGACAAGGATGTTGCTGTCTTGACCATTCCCTTACCCAGTGCAACTGACAATGACAGTTTTTGGTTGGTGGCTGTCTGATTGAATGTTCCTTTGAATGGATCAATAATTCCCTCCTTGACAGCGTCAGTCAGGGTAATGTAGTTCCCTGTGGTGGGGTCTTTAACTTCCTGGTAGTTTGGATTGATGTAACCCCTCTCCACTGCCTCCATGATGGTCAGATCTGTGTTGGACAGCGGGTCGGTCACTTTCCCCGTAATTTCACTGTACAACCCCTTTTCAATGATTTTGCCAAGGCTGAGCCCTACACTTATCTTAATGGGATCAGTGTTGGAAAATACAGCCTGAGTGTGCATCACTGAGGTCAGCTCCAATTTCTCTCCAGATAAAAGTCGGGAGCATGATTCTGAAATGATGCCCCGGGACACAGCCTCCGTGACTGAGACTCGTTCTCCCGTTGTGGCGTCTGTGAATGTGTTACTGCTAGGGTCATAGAGTTTACTTTGAATCCCCTCAATAAGGGACATCTCTTGTCCAGTTTGAGGGTCCAGAAGGCCACACGGTGATGTTAGTTGCTTGAGCATGACCTCATCCATCAACCCTTTCTTGGCCGCCTGGAGCAGGGACATTCTTTGGTGTGTTGATGGGTCGATGAATGTCTTGGTTTTGGTGTCTATGAGACCACTCTGTAAGGCCTCCACCAAGGTGACTTTCTGTGAAGTGTACGGGTTCATGATGGCGGTCACATGTAAGATCTGACCCCGGGTTCCTATCTCTTCATTTTTCACAGTGATGACAGTTTGCTCATGTGGTTTGTATTGAACATTTGCTCCTGACGCCAGAGATATGGATTTGACCACAGGGGATGAAACTTGGGTGGAAGAGTTCTCCATAGCCTTTAGGGTCAGGGTAAATTCAGACATGTTCGTTCTGTTCAACTGAACTGTGGGAGAATCTTCCACCTGCTTTGTCTTTGGTTGGATTTTAATAACTTGTGTGTATTCAGGTAGTTCTGCCGTCATGGACGACTCGGGCTTGTAGATCAGAGTGCTTTTGAAGGTTTGTTCTGGTGTTGTGCCAAAGTTGGCGTGTGATGGTGATGGGCCTTCAAATTGCTGGGTGAAATATTCCCTCATATCGTCATCTACTAACATTGAAGACCTCTTTGCCAGCTCAGCTCGGAATGTGCGCAGTAAAGGAATTTCTTCATCCATAATTATTTGGAACTGGAAAAAGAGATGGTAAATATATCTTTTTACAAAATTGTAATAATTTGAATATAAACACAAATTTATATTTAAGGATAAAGTAATAAGGCGTTTCCCAAAATTTTTTGTGACATTGCTTTATATAATGGATTCCCCACTGATAAAACAGAAAACATTTACTTAAGTTGGTAAAATTAATTTGTAAAAATTTTAAAATGCATTTTTTCTTAAGTATTTTAAAGAAAAAAGTTTTAGATTCTAAACACTCCCAGATAAATATATCTTGTTGGTGCAAACACACTCTAATGTCCATTAAGTGTGGTAGAAATGCAACACATTTAATTAGTGTTTTTTTATAAAAGACAATTTTTTTTAAATGAAGCAAGTGAAGCCTCTGTATCGTCCACAGAATATTGTTCTAACAATTTTAAGTTGATGATAACACTGACTTATTTATTGCTCTATGAAAATGATTTATTTACACATTTGGTTTGGCAACAAGCTCTCCATCTAAGCAATTGTTCTTATTGGACAGAGATTTCCTGATGATGCACTTGCAATGAAAACAAAAATTTAATTAACTTTCAATTTAGCTTTTGACCAAGTTTTTAACTACACTGCAAGCACAGTTATGCACTGTTTACCTGCATGTCTCCATGCGCAGACAGAATGTCAGAGATCTGTCTGAGTCTTGTGTTGGCCCAGTCCACCATTTCCATGTAGAGTCTGTTCATGCGGTCAAGTTCATCTCTCACCACATCAGATCCATCCTGATATTTTGATTTTTTGGCTGGGGTAACTCTTGCACTGACACTGGTCGTTTCACTAACAGTTTCCTTGAATTGTTTTAATCTCTTGTCAGAAATCTAAATAAGACAAAGAGAGGTTTTTAGACAAGAAAAACAAACTTTCCATATGCAGCACTTCTAACGATTATTTTTTAAGTCTGACATTGTTTTTTGTTTTGTTTTTAGGGCTACCTGAAACTTTTTTATAAATGGCCAATAAAAACAAATGTAAAAGTTTCAAAAATAAACTTCTCTAACAAAACTATTTACTCAGCTGCCTTAGAAGATATGTAATATGTACAATATACACAAAGCTATCTTATTTCTCAAGATATTGTAGGAGTAAAGAGGGAGAAGTATGAAGAAAAAGACTAGCAATGTGGTAATTTACTTATTGAACATTTATATAGGATTTTTTTTTAAAAAAAAGCTAAAATCTTTTGATGAATTACTGTATTGATTTATTTACACCTTTTGTTTGGCAACAAAAGTGGCACTTTCAAAACGCTATTTAAAAAAAATATTTAATGCAGAAAAGTTTCCCATAAATTTGTAAAAACTGAGCTTGTTTAAATTTTTTATTAGCACTTAATATAACCCAAAAGCTAATCCTGTACTTAGAACTAAGAAAATAAACAGTCTTTTAAACTATTGAGCATTTAACTAAAGAAATATGATTTTTCACCATAATGCTTGTTTCATTCAAATTCATCGATTTTAAAGTACATAAAAAAGAAAGAGGTCTTACATCTTGAATGACAACTAGTGCAATGCTTTTGAAACTAGCCATCCAATAATGAAATGATAGAAGGGAAAAATGGGGAAATACATAATTTTAGCAACATTATTGATTTTGAGAGAATGGAACCATTATTTATTTATTTTTAAAAACAATAATATACCGACATTTTTTCATTACTCCAGAGAAACAGTTATAGTCCAACTTTTTAATCTTAAATTTTGTGTTTCAAAATAAAATAGAAGAAGAATGAAGATTTTAATTTAAAATATGAGTCGTCCTGTTGTTTAGTTAACAGCAAGAGACGATCCCGCAGGACTTCAAAGATGCCACCATCATACATCTATATAAGCGAAAAGGAAGTAGACAGGCTTGTGACAACCACAGAGGCATATCCCTGCTTTCTATCGCAGGTTAGATCCTTGCCAGAATACTGCTCAACCGCCTCACAGTCCACCTTGACCAAGGACCCCTGCCTGAAAGTCAGTGTGGATTCCGAAAAGAGCGAGGAACCATCGACATGGTGTTCGCTGCCAGGCAGCTGCAAGAGAAATGTCAGAAGCAGAACTTTGACCTGTTCTCCACCTATGTCGACCTGACCAAGGCTTTTGACACTGTTGGCAGAGAGGGTCTGTGGAAGATCAAGGCCAAGTACGGTTGCCCAAGAAAATTCATCGTCTTGGTGCAACAATTCCATGAGGGCATGCAGGCCAGAGTCCAGGACAGCGGGGAGTTTTCTGATCCTTTCCCAGTCACAAACGGGGTCAAGCAGGGCTGCGTCCTGGCACCAACACTGTTTAGCCTCATGTTTTCCGCCATGCTGACAGAGGCCTTCAGAGACGAGGATGTTGGTGTCAACCTGAAGTACCGCACAGATGGCAAGCTGTTCAACCTTCGGAGGCTCAAGGCAAAAACCAAGGTTATGACAGACATCATCAGAGACCTGCTGTTTGCTGATGACTGTGCCCTCAACGCTGTCTCAGAAGCCGACATGCAACGCAGTGTAAACCTGTTCTCCAGCGCCTGCACAAACTTTGGTCTGACAATCAACACTAAGAAGACTGAGGTCCTCCATCAGCCCGCGCCTGGAAGGCCCTACGTAGAGCCCAACATCACTGTCAACGGCCAGAGACTCAACACAGTTCACCGGTTCACATACCTAGGCAGCACACTGTCTCAAAATGTCACCATCGATGACGAAGTGAACGTCAGAATTGCCAGAGCCAGCTCCACTTTCGGCAGGCTGTACCATAATGTCTGGAAAAGAAGAGGCATTACCATCCAGACCAAGCTGAAAGTGTACAGGGCAGTGGTGCTCCCCACACTGCTATATGCTTGTGAAACTTGGACTGTTTATCAGCGCCCTGCAAGAAAGCTTAACCACTTTCATATAACAAGCCTCAGGAAGATTCTCGGCATAAAGTGGCAGAACAAAATTCCAGACACAGTGGTACTGACCAAGGCAGGTCTCCCCAGCATCTTCACCCTCCTGATGCAGACCCAGCTTCGCTGGGCAGGGCATGTTGTCCGAATGCCAGACGAGAGACTGCCAAAGAGAATCTTCTATGGTGAGCTCCAGTATGACCAGCGGTCCCACGGTGGGCAAAAGAAACGCTTCAAAGACACACTAAAAGCTTTCAATGAAAGCGTTTGCTATCAATCCAGCGTTTGCTATCAATCCAGACACGTGGGAACGAGCTGCAATGGACCGATTAACCTGGCGCTCTTCCATCCACGAAGGTGCCAGGTCATGCGAGGCAAACCGGATCACGGCCGCAGAAAGGAAGAGGCAAGCCCGAAAGGCCCATGCTGTCATCCCTCCAGGAGATGTCCCACTCGTCCCTTGTCCCTTCTGTTCCCGAACCTTCGGTGCAAGGATCGGCCTAATCAGCCATCTGCACACGCACAGACAACCCTCGGATGACTAGAGTGGTCCTCGTCGTATCGACGGACGAACAAACAGTTAACAGAACCTTAGGGCCCATGGACCACTTTAATCAAATGGTTTTACAATCAACCTCGAAGGCACTTGATTTTAAGTTGAGGTCTCAAACTCTGCAAAAGCAGTTGCCAACAGCAGCGTGCTATTCAAACCCAACCTATTCTCACCTATCTTAGAATGAGGACCATGTTGACAGTTGTCTGGTTCTTATAGAATTTAAGCAGTGACACATTAAAAATGTTATAATCTAGATTCTGATTTGATCAGCTGCTTGAAAGCATCAGTTATCATCCAGACATCATAAAATATTGATAAATTCATGTTATTTACTGCAAAATTGTTGTTTAAAAAAATTGTAAGGTAGATGTAATAAAGCTACTGTGTTCTAATCAAAATAAGAACTTCCAATTACTTTTTTACAAGAAATTTAGGAAATGGCTTTTTCAAAGACATTCAAAGCCAAAAAATTATAGCTTTACAAATAGTTTAAGGGAGAACCACAAAAAGATGATATAAAATGTCTTAAAGTAAAATATATTTTAAAACTTTCAAGGTTCCTTTTTAAACTAAAAGATATTCTTTATCCTATCTAAAATTCAATCTACTTTTAACAATATTTTAGTAGAAGTTATACATTTAAACGCAATGTAAAATGTATAATTTAAAACTAAAAATCAGTTCTCATTATTCTTAATTATTTGGCTGGCAAAAACACTAAAAGAATAAAAATTATTATTCTCACATTGTGGGGAAAAAATTATAATTTAGAGCATTTACCTGGATAAGTTTTTGTTAAAACAT
Source organism: Ampullaceana balthica (assembly GCA_944989445.1). Taxonomy (NCBI): domain Eukaryota; kingdom Metazoa; phylum Mollusca; class Gastropoda; family Lymnaeidae; genus Ampullaceana; species Ampullaceana balthica. The sequence continues at coordinate 1,859,396 of CALYLW010000153.1, read as the reverse complement.
GCCCAAAATATAGCAAAATAAGACAATAAAATGAAAATAAATCTAGCTAGATTTTTAATTTATATATAAAAGTAAAATCAAAATACAATTATATTTGTTCCAATTGGGCTTACTTGCATCAAGTAAATTTTTTATCCTAATAATATTGATAATATAGTAGGATATATTGAAATGAATATATTCAGGGCAAAATTATTTATTAAAAGAAACTGATGTTATTATTTTAAAGTTATAAGAATAAGATAAATAAATATATATAGGTCAGCATAGAATAGAATACATTTGGTAAAGACTATATAAAAAAAAACTTGTGAAGGTTTCTGACTCATGAATTAACAAATGTATCTGTGTATGTAATTGTTTCATCAATATCGTCATCACAACATCGAACAACTATAAATACTCCCTACTTGATTTCTTATCCTTTCGAAAATCAGGTTAAAGTAATATTTTGTAATAATGTGAATGTTAACTTTGTTAACACATTCTCTTTGCCATTGAAAAGAAATCGAGACCTAAGTTTGAACATGCCTCATGCAACAAGAGAACTTTAAAAAATGAAGAGAAAGAGGAGTTTGGAAGTTACAACAAATAAAAGCAACTTTGATGATTTTCTGAAAACACCAAATATAAAAAGCTATAAAATGAAAAATGAAATTTAAAAAAGGTGAAAAAGCTTGGCAGCAAAGTAAATTTCTAATGTAAAAGTTATGAGATAAAGTTAAATAGTTTTAAGTAGCATTAAATAGATTGGAATGGCATTGAACTAATGCAACAAAATGAGTGATGGTTAAACGTTGTATTAGCATAAAAAATTTATCTGATTTATTCCTATTTGAAAATTTATAAAGAGTTAGTCACTGTGTTTGTAAGAGATGTTTCATAGTCTAGAAAAAATTATGAATTTGATTTGATTAGGAAATTAACATTTTAGAACATTGTTAGTTATTAAATTCAAATTATCTACAGCATATGTCAATTTTCATTCCTTTAACCATTTGCATTCCTTTAGATAAAAGTGTCGACTTGGCCAATCGGATACAATTTTACCTTAAATTTAAAAATTAAGATGCTTTCAGTTAAATAATGATTAGGAAATATTACCAGTTTCTCTTTTCGATTTTAGTTGCAATACTTTCCCCATTAATTTAATTCTTCTTTATGAACAAACTAACATGAAAAAAGCTAAGCTATGTGTGAAGTATTTAACCCCTTTGATTGGTTTCACTTAAAATGTTCTATCTTCCAATTACATACAACTAATTACAAAGAGTTTTACTCTTGATACTTACCAGAGTTGGAAATTGAAATTGTGCATTAGCATGCCATTCAGGTGACCCATCATAAGACATCAAAATTTCGAAAAAAATGAAAAAAGAAACAAAAGGGAAGTAACTAAAGCGGTGCAAAAATAATAGATGAGCCGTGCAAAAGGAATTTTGCGCTGGGAAGAAAAAAAAATTAAAGGCATATGCAAATTGGGTTTTGGGGATTGAAAAATAAAGGCATAAAAAAGCATTTAACTGACAGACTGACATTAGCTTCAATGAAACATGCCTTCTAATAAACTAAGCAAGAATCAAATAAACAAATCTTTTGCTCTGTTTCTACATGCCTTGCAGCATGCCAAAAATTTACCAAAGGTAACTTTGTGTGCTCCCTAATGTGCGCAAAGGGCTGTAATCGTGTTGACATGTTAGATTTTTGTTAATGTAAAACTACTGTCATGGCAATCACAACCCAGGGAATTTTTATTGACCGTTCATTGCAGTTACCCTTTGAAACCGATGCCCAAGTACAAAAATGTACAACACAGAAGCACAAACACAGAAGCTCTCAAATAAGATGAATGTTAACAGAAGTTATCATTTTATTTGAGCGGACAACATCGATTTATTAAAAGCCTAAACAATTTGTTTAAAAAGCATCGAAACTAATACTTTAGCCGAAACTAAATACGCTGATGATCATCTGCTTGCAATGCTGCATCCTAATGGCAAGTTGCTTCTTATCTAAGCTAGGCGTTTGTTATTTGTTAGACTAACTAATTCACACAATAAATTCAGTGACAAATATTGCTAAACTACAGCATTAAACTAAGATTTGAGCATCAACATGGAACAACAGTCAGTGGCAATTTATATATGAAATGAAAATTGCATAATAGAAAAATAAAAGACAAAATTATAAACAGCAGGTTCCATCAACATAGAGAAATTTAATATAAAAAAAAACCTCTCCAAAATAATAACAATAATAGTGAATGATTAGTAAACTATTCTCCCTCTTATTAGTTGTATCACTTCAGCACAAAGGACATAATAAAAAGCATTTAGATTTGACAGTTTTAAATAATTCCAAAATTAAGTCATGTCATTATGAATAATGCACATGCCAGAAATGGTATTGAAAAATTTTATAGTAAAGCAAATGTATCTCTCATGCTAACTGTGATATAAATATAATATACACACCAGTTACACTTGATCATTTATATGCAGTAATGGGAATCAATCATTGATCAATTGGAACAAAATCAAATTTAAAATATAAGAAGTGTAAACCAAATAAAAAAAACGTTAAAATTAAAAAAATGTTAAATTAAAAAACAAAATTCAAAGCACTAGAGTGATGTGAAACATAAATGAAAATGCAGAAAGTAGTAGAGGTAGGGTCAAAAAGAGCCATTTTCTGTCCACCTGAACAGTGCATTAAAAAAAAAGGTAATAATTGAAGAAATTATAACACATAAATGAATGATGCTTTGTAGTAAAACTTCTTGAACAAATTTATCAAGCTTACCTTAGCCTCTCTGATAAACTGGCCTCCTAATCTGTTAACAGCTTCTATTTGATGGCGCCTGTCACCAAGAGAGTTGTAGATGGCCTGCGTAAGATTTGTATTGCATGTTAATAATGGTTTTCTTGACATTTAAATGGACATAAAGTACAATGCTCAAAGAAATGAGACCCACTGTGAAACCACTATAGTTTAATCTTTATTTAATCTTTTAAAATTCCTTGACAACTCTTTTTAAATCAAAACTTTTCACATAATTTATAAGCCGTTTTAAGACAGTTTAATCTTAGCACATGTGACCTGTAGGTTAAAACTACATAAAGCATCCACTACATCACCACGGTCAACTTAATGGCTGCCCAGCTCACCATGGTAGGCTCCAAATGGAGTTTGGCATCTACAACATCACCATTGAGTGAAGGTTGGGAGGATATCCTCTTCTCCATCTGTGAGGACCACTTGTGCTCAGTGTCAAGGCCATTGTGATACAGGGACAGGAGATCCTGGCATGAGCTCACACTGCGCAGTCTGGTAGTAAAGTGAATACATTTATAATGCTTGTGGAGCTGATACATGCATTTCAACTGTTGCTGTACTAATGAACCTACATGTGGAAGAAAATCAGTAGCCCCGAGCCTAGTGCTCTTTATGGGTCTTCCCGGAAGACCCTCTCAGCTATCTGGCCCCCAAAGAAATGTAAACCCCACCGGAATCATGGCTTTTGAAGACCCAACCTAGGCATCCGAGACAGAAAGTCAAAAATGCCTCCCACTAAATTGACCTCACAAGGAGGGGTGGAATTTCCTACTACGACCCGGCTACCACTTTTATCTTATCTGTTTACAGACGCTCCTTCTATACAGAAGATTATTTTGCTGTACTAAATTGTTCTGGTTGCAAACCAGTAGGATTCTTGAAACAAAAAAACTCCATGATTTAGAAATAATTTTTTTTTGGTTGTGAGATAGATCATTCAGGGTTCGATCATAAACGCAAAATCTCATATCAAACTGACCTCTCAACTGTCTGTATGCAGATCTGATCCCACCTGTTGGCCAGGTCACTGACTTCTTTCTCTACACTCTCCACATCATGATGTTTGGAGGTTCCAGGTCTGCTCCTTTCTACAAGAGAACGCAGTGTTTCGACATCTTCCTTCAAGTGTTGTAGTTTAGGATGATGGTGCTGTAAGGAATCTTGGAGACCCTGGTCACAGAGTAAATCATTGCTGTTTAATTAATTTAATAACAATATAAGGCAATGACAATTTTTGTTTTTTTTACACCAATAATAACAAACTTTCTCTGACCAGAGCCAATCATTGGATGATAGTAAGCTTACAATAGCTAACTCGTTATTAAAAACACTGTACAATTCAAGAAGTGCTACAAACATCAATACAAAGGTTAAGGCTTTAAGAAACTCCCAACTTAAGTGGAAACAAAAGTCTTTGATGATCAGCAAAAATATGAGACTTTTCATTGCATCTTTGACAACAGCTAATAGTATTTGAGCTAGTCAAATTTAAACTATGGTATCATGTCCAAAAAACATAGATACGTTCCGAACTTTCTGATAAAATTTTTTAATATTTCACATTGTGAGCACCCCATTATCGATTTGCTGATTCCACTTACCACCAACTCATTCTTGACAGACTTCAGTTCCATTAGGTCAGAAGTCATGTTCTCATGTGCTGAAAGGGATGCCTCAAAATCTGACAGTAGCTGTTTGACCTCATTGAGTCCTGAGATGACAACTTCTCCACCCTTTAATCTGATGGTTGAAAAAACACTTCTGTTAAACAACTATCAAAGAGCTGGACTGCAATAAAGCCCTTAAAGAAGTAGCTTGATTAAGTAGACGCAATTTGTGTCAATAAAACAATATTTAGCTTGAATTACGATTAAAACAAATACAAACTTGAAATGCTTCGACAAATGACTTGATCTGCCTCAGAAAATTTCAAATCTATTTAGTTAATTTATAAGAAATCTGTACATTTTTTAACTTTAAAATTTGAATATCTCAAAACTACAAAAATGTGACATAGCTGTTTCTTCCCTTGAGCTCTTCATATCTTAACAGTATATAGAATATGAAAAGGGAAGATGTAATCATTGTTATTTTTCTTTTATTTTTCATTGATAGATGACACTTGCAAATTACTTTTTCTTAAATTTCAGGATATAAATTGTTGTTATTGTTAAGGAGTAAAATATTTTATTTAAAAAATCAGTTAAGATTCTTTACCTGTCAATGTAGATATGAGAGATCACTTTCATCTGTTCTGCTTTAAGAACAACAAGATTTAGTTTAGATTCGATATTTGAGTTGCGTGGTGTCAGGTCTTTAACTTCTTGTTGGAGAACTTTTATCTCATTTTCCTGCTTGTCAAACTTCAGCTGGAATTCCTGGAAAGGCAAACCAAAATAATACCTATGAATAGAGAACCTTTGATTATATTTATTTTCTGGTCACTTTGTCATTGGAAAATTTGTGAAAACTTTGTATTACCTTTGACAGTTGGATTATAAGATACACATTTTCATAAAACATATGAACTTTTTAAAGACAATACATTTAAACCAATATAGCTATCAGAACTGTTGAAGGAAAATGGGAAATGAGTGTTATGAACATACTAAATTCAAAGTTGTGTTTGGTGTGTATTCTGTAATGAATATTTTCAACTTTGTAATGTAGAGAGTTGATTTTATTATTTCTTAAAAATAAAACATACCCTGTATGATCGGAATGATTCTTGTACGGCTAAGTTGTTCTGTGGAAGTGGTCGGTGGAGGAGGGTGGACAGCTGTTGGTCAGTGGAGGTCAGTTCTCTGCTGACAGCATCCACCCTCTGTAAGATAATCTGTGCTGAGCTGACACTTCGGTTGCCCTCTGAAATATTTTAATACATTAGATGAAAATTTACATCTACAATCTAATTTATGTGACAGAGTAAAATTTAAGATATCACGCTGAACATACAATAATGTGGATTAGTTGAAAGCTGTTGGGATTCCTGATTTGGTATAGTCATAATAGGATCTCTGCTTATGGTCATTGCTGAAATAACCTTAAGACTCCTCATAAGGAAACTCCATATCTTCATATTGTATGAAGCCACTCTCTTAAAAGAACCCTAGAGTTATATTTTACTGCCTCTCACAACTATTTTTATAATTCCGACTTTGTTCTTTAAAAAAATGTATACCTATATCATTATTGATTTAAGAAATAATAGTAAAAAATTTAATGGCAACTATGACAACATCAAATGAAGACTTATGATAACCTGATAAAATATAACCCACAGCTCAACGTATCAAAATAATTGATATTGACCTTTTGCAGAGGCCTTGTCAGACAGTTCTTGGTAGATTTCTCCACACTGTTTCAATTCTTCAGCCAACTTGCGCATGTCTCTGTCTGTGGTCCCACACTCGGCAATAAGTTTTTCACCATCCTCTTTCAGTGCGCGCCAAACAGCATCCCTTTGGGCAGGGTCCATGGCCAGGAACTGGAATAGAAGGTTTGAATATAATGATATGAAATCATGCCAGCTGAATTAATTTTACAAATCTTTTCATAAGATAACTGCATACAAAAAATATTACAGAAGAATAATATGAATCATAGTAAAAATAATCTACAAATGATTACGATATTCTATTTAGTGTAGCCTCTTATATTCCAGAAAAAAAAGGGCTGACAATATTAATTAAAATACTTGTAGCTGATGGAAGGGTGCTATGGTAGAAAAACCCTTTACAATAGGAGCAAAATGATTTTTAGTTAATACTTATTTATTCTTTAAGTCTACAGCTTTTATAATACGGACACTGCTTCTATACAGAAGCTTATTATATGTAAGGACTTTTATATTATAAAAAATATAATAACCCTTTTGAGGTCCCAGCTTTTGACCAGTTTGATGGCAGCAAAGATGGCCGCCATGCGGACTTTCCTCTGTTGTGTCTTCCATAATGCAGACAGCCGTTCATGCTGAAGTTTTAACCTAGTCGATTACAAATGATGCCAATATTAATAATATGTCTTTTTAAATTTTTTAATAAGTTTTAGTCTTGTAGATTACAATTGATACCAATGTTTTTTTAACTTGATAATTTGTATCTCTTAATTTTTTAAATGAGATTTTTAATTTTAAAAAATTATATATCAACATTTATAACTCATTTTATTTTATTATACCTGGATTGTGAAATGTTCATTACATTGAAACATAGCCATAACATCAATATGTCAAATAAGCACACAGAAAATTTAGGGTAAATAATTTGCATGAATATACATCATAAAACATACCTCGTGGCATAGTCAATGGCTTCCTGATTTGGGGGAGGAATCAGGAGACAAGCTGACGGTACATCAGCTTCCAGGCCTGTCATTGTTTTCACCTGTAGGGAAAAAACAGAATTAGTCTTGAATAAGAACGTCAAATAATAAAATCTGTTTTAAATAAACTTCTAATGTTCTGCCTATGGAGGATTCTATAAACAGAAGTGATGGTATCATTCAGTGGTTCTATAAAATGGTATGTTCATGTTTTTGACAGATTACCTTCCATATCGTTCTCTGAGAATTATTCATTAGGAAACATTCTTCTCCTCTCTGTAGATACACATCTTGTTGATGGCAGGGGCAGAGAGTTCGAACCCTGATGGGGGCACTACTTCTTTGGGAGCGTAATTTCAGAGGAATGATGTCACGACTCTTGACCACTAGGGACGAAACCCGACGGTCATATTCTCGAATGTGTTCTTGCAGGTCCTGGAGAGATGAAAGAAAATTTGAAAAATTGATCATGTTAACTATAGGTCCATGTGAACACACTTGATTAAACTTTCAGAGCTGCTAAAATAGTCAGGTTTTTTGTGGTTGCTTTTTAACTAAGAAGAGCAGTAATTTGTATTGTTTTAGCAGACCATCAATATTGTCTCCGTAGGCATCCTTGTTGATATATAAACTTAATAGTACATTTTTTTTTAATTAAAAAAAATAAACAGGATTTTAGATACTAAAACAGAATTCCTGTCTTTTTTTTAACTTCACATTTTGAATTATAAAATAAATTTTTGTCGTCAATGCAGAGTTTATTCTCAATTTACAGTAAAGCTTTTTCACTAATTATTGATAAATTTTGGCTCATAATCAATCAGGGGAATTTTATTTGATAATGACTTAAAAAGATGAGAGTTAATCTTGGGTAATGATTTATTACCTGCAAATCAGCAAGCAAGACCTGGGCTTGATCTACAGGAATGTTGTCAGATGAGAATCTGTTCTGGAGGAGCTCAGCATGTCTGGCCATCCACTGTTCACAGTGCTGGGCCTCCTCAAAGAATGTGTTGTGCTCCACACAGTGCTTTACCTGGGCCTCTAGGCACCAGCTCAGGTGGATCAGCCATGACCACTGGGACTGGAGAGTGGACATGTAGGCCTGGGGAATAACAACGGGCATTAGGTGGAGCCTGACGCTGGCTAACTTTGTGGTCACTTATCTAAATTTTTATTAGTAGTAATTGTGAATTATTTACTGTACTGTTTATACAGATACATGCTAGATGAAATCAAAACTGTTTTACCTACCTCTACTGTACGCGCACAAGGGTTTCTGAGTGGGCCACATTTAATACTCTATGAGTTTAGATTATAGTTTAAACTACCTCTTCTGTGTGTGCACAAGGCTCCCTGAGTGGGCCACATACAAGTTTAGATTATTGTTTAACCTACCTCTACTGTACGTGCACAAGGGTGCCTGTCAAGAATCATAGCTCCACCTTTCTCTTGGACAGCATTGAATTGTCTTTCCCTAGATTCCATTTTACGCACAAGTGACTGAAAACAATTATAAAGACATAATAATGATTAATTGTAATAAAATGATGGATTTAAAATGTAGCATAGTAAAATATTTCATTACAAAGAAATCAAAAATAAAATATTACTATTTAAAATCCTGGGTAATTTATTGAGAAAAAAAATCAACAAGATAATAACAATAAAAAGTTTGATAAATAAAATGTCCTTTTAGATCAATTATGAAGAATTGTAACATTTTTTATACAATAATAATGAATCAATTTTGGTACATCCACTATAATAAGATAAAACCTGCCTAACATTGAGTCAATATTTACCTTGTGGTGCTCATCAAGTTCTGCAAGGTTAATATCTTTAGAGCCCCAGTCCCTGGACAGCTCAATGTTCTCATGTTCACTCAGCCACAACAGTTCAGCAGTTGCAGCCTGAAGGAATTCGCTGAGTGACTCTAAACAGCGTAAGCGCCGACTGGATGTTTTCTGGATATGATGGTTTTTAAAAAAATTTGAATACAAATCCACTCTTTTAAGGAAAGTTTTAATGAATTACTTTTCAAATCTCACAATTTAACAACTTTTATGACACATTGCTAAAAATTACTACCCCATTTGTATGATACAGAAATAAGACGTATGTAAGCAACAGAGACCAAAGATTTGATGAATAATCACAACATTGGGACTTTGCATAGTTCTTAAATCCCTTAGACTTACCGAAAGAAGGGAATAGGCCACTTCTACTTTGGAAAGTTTTTGTGTATACAGTTTTTGTTCTTCGGTCGAAAGGCTTGCCTGTTCAATATAAAATTACAGAGCCTTGATATAATTGAAACTTTAAGAAAAAGACTTGGCTGTTTAATGTAAAACTTTTGTGCAATACTACAATTGTAAATTTGAGTGGTTTCCTAGTCAACATAAAATCCAGTACATCAATATACCATTAATTTAGACTGAATAGAAAAATATAAGGAAGTAAAAACTAGTACGGTCGAACCCACTTACCTCGAGCTCGGTTAGCTCGACCACCCCACTAACTCGACGTTTTTTATTGGAACCGCCAAATTCTCTCATTGTCTTAGCATTTTTTCATCAGCTAATTCGATTTTTCTAAGCCGCCGAAACCTAATACCTCGAGCACAAAAGAGGGCCAAATTTGCAACTTAACGTTGGTTAGCTCGATCCTGGTCGGTTGGCCTAGCAATGCACTCTGGCATTTTTAGTTCAAAACAGTGTTGACATCTCGCTTTCTTCGAGACTTCCGGCTATTGTGTGATTCTACGAGATTTCAATAAAAATTACCGGATGTTTTGCGTGTGTGAAATATTAGTTCAACGTGTATCCATGGAGTATGTATTCACCCGAGGTGCTGGACAATCGCGTTAGAGGTCGTTAATCGTCGTTATTTCGCAGTGCATGTTATATTATTATTAAACTTAAATCATTTTCTGATGTATGAATCATTTTATTTTTTAAGATAAACGAATATCTTTAGAAATGAAAATAAAGGTTTGTATCGATGAATCGACGGTGGTTTCTATTTAATCAAATACAAAAATTATTATTCTTTTAAAAGTTTGTTGTTGCTTTGTTACCAGTAAGATACGTGACTGTGACTAACACGCGCGTGACGATGAAATCAAATAATTTCTGATAAGGAATGATTTTAAAAAAAATTTGCTTAGACTTAGTTGCCGGCCGAGGTCTAACACACAGCCCACAGCGTGCTGTGATCAACGGTCAAGGCCACAATAGTTTTATTTATATTACAAGTTTGATTGACTGAGGAAATTCGAGAGCGTTCTGATAGTAACAGATATCCTGCACGTCAAAAGCATTAAACTTAAAATTACCATATTGATTTGTTTATTTGTATTTTTTTAATTCGCTGATTCGAAGGCAAACGCGAGCGGCTGTGACTTGCCATGCCACACGAGGCAAGGCGAAAAATTTGACCTTTTAAGTTGACAATTATAAACTGGTAACTTTTTTTTATTAAATGGAATAGAAACATACCACAGAGACGTAATCAAAGTCCTTTACTTCGGCATAAATATATATATAAAAAACAATAAAATATATATATAAAAACTCCCGATTAGTCATAACTTTACCCGACTTTCAAGGCCGAGAAATTTTTTTAAAGAATTCCCGACTTTTTCCCGTTTTCCTGAGTGGGAACCATGGTTATATTTAAATTTTAAACGGTCCTTAAAAACGAACGGTCATTACAACCTTACGAAAGAGTGAAGAAATATTAGGGTTCCGATACGATTCCGATTAATCGTCCCATCACTAATTAACGCTAACTAGTTAATCACGTACATAAAGAAATTTCAAGCACATGTTAATATTTTGCCGCCATATTGGTTTTCGTTTTAACTCGATCATCGGTTATGTCGACGCCATTTTTCATACCCTAAGGCCGTCGACTTAACCGGTTTCGACTGTAGTAATACTTGTGTTTATGATTCATTCACATCAACATTAAAAACATTTCACAACCTACTCTATCTATATTACAACACTTACCCTGTCATTAATACATTTGTCAATCTGAGATCGGAATGCTTGAACCTCGTCATGTTCTCTTCTATGCGCAGCAAGAAGTTCTTGTACCCTGGTCATGTCACTGTCGTACTGTGATTCTTCTAGTTGTCTCTGTAGGAATGTCAATGGTAACAAAATCATTCAACATAACCATCAGATAAGCAGTTCTCATAACCTCCTCTATTTAAATAAAACGCAGTGTCTGAAAAACTCCTCATCCTTGCTCACGTCCATAGATACAGTGTGAAGAAATGGTCTCAGTTATCACTAAATACATTAAAGTTATGCCAATTTTAAATATCTTCCGTCACACGGGCCTAAAATCCTGAGCCATTGTCAACTGACCTGGCGGGCGTCCACCCAGTCCAGACAGTCTTGGACATGACGGAAGGCAGGGTTGGTCTCCATGAGCCTCCCTTCAGACACGACTTGAGCTCTGGTCTTGGTTAGAGGGGTGCGGACTTCCTCACTGGTCTTACCCAGCAACGGGTGCATCACTTGGCTGTACAAACGATTTTTGAGGCTGGAAACTCTGGCTTGGAGCTCAGATACTCTGGAAATAGAGACGATTTATTATTTTTCACTGGATATCATGTAACATCAAGTTTGACCTTGAATATAAAAAAAGGTAGGTCACTCTGCGTTAACCTGATGACTACAATAGATTTTTCTATATGATTTTGAAGCAAACGCTCATCCTCTGAATAGGTTTAGAGAATCTCTGTTAAGTGTGATGAAATGAATACCTTTCAGAGAACACACCATAAAAAAACAAATCTAAAAATCTCAGTTAATGATGACAGAAGATGATGTCAGCCATTAAGGTAAGGCGTCCAGGTGGCCATCTGTATAACATAAGAAAATAATTGTAAAGAAAACTCAAGCTTCCGGCCTCCTTTTACCTTCTGTAAAGTTGTTCTGCGTGAGGATGGTTGCCATCTTGCAATGTTTGGCAGTCACGAAAGAGTCCTCTCAGGGCCTCTTCAACGCCTTTGAGTCCCCGATCAAGGGCATCACAGTTACGTTTGGCCTCGAACGTGTGCATAACATCAAGGCCACGGGCTAGGTCATCAATTCTTCTTGCTAGGTCGGTTAGGGTGTCTTCATTGAATCGGACGTCTCTTTGGGCTTTATCTGCCAGTCGATGAAGGCGCTCAAGTCTAACAATAACAGAGGAGAAAATGTATGTTAAGTACCATTCAAAGATATGCTGAGTGACAAACTGGCATTCATTTACTATTACTGATTTACAGCAGAGACGTGTGTAGGCATGTAAAGGTAGACATTACTATTACTAAGCTGTACACACACCTGATGACTTCAGCCTGTAGGGTCATGTCTCTCTCTTGCATGGCAGCCTCAAATCTGCTCCACACACGAGAAACATTGTGAGGTAGGAGTTCATCTTCAATACTCATATGTGAGGGATCTGTTGTCAAACTCTGCAGTAAAGACATTGTCATAGTTAATAGGACATCATAAGACACAATGGGGCGTGTGATTATTAACATACAATAACAATATACGACCCCCGATATCACAAAAAAGATGACTACTGTAAAATATACAATACCTAACCTCACAACAAGATGACTACTGTACAATGTATGACCCCTGACCTCAGAACAAGATGACTACTGGACAATGTATGACCCCTGACCTCACAACAAGATGACTACTGTACAATGTATGACTCCTGACCTCACAGCACTATAACTGCTGTAAAATGTACGACAATTGATAGGACAGCACCAGGAGCTAAGTACCACACATTCAGACCTTAACTTACCTGTATTTCATCATAAAACCAGGAAAAATAACACACATTGAAACCAAACTAACCTGTATTTCATCAAGAACCAAGAGCTAAGAACCACACATTTAGACCATAACTTACCTGTATTTCATCAAAAAGCCTCATGGCCCTATTCCTGATCTCTAACCGCGGGGGAACATCTTCTGAACGGAATCGATTGAAATCAGAGTGGAGAGCCTATGAGGAAAAGAACATTAATTACATCAACTGTATTACACCACCACACTAATTCATACACAATTGTAGGGCTAAATAAAATATTTTTTAAAAATACTGATCATCCTATAAAGCACAAATATTGAGAAGGGGGCGTACCTTGATTTCCTGCAGTGTAGTTGGGTAGTTCCTGCTGAGCATGAGTTTGATGGCATCTCTGAGCCAAGTGAGGAGGGAGGAGCTGAGTTCTCTGTATTCCTCAATCTTGAGCTGTCGCTCCTGTAGGTCAGGTTGAAAGTTCAAACAAATCTTTTAAGCAAACATTACCGAAAGGGCCAGCAACATTTTTAAAATGACAAAAATCTTGTTCTTTTAAAAGAAAGACTCATATTTATTTTTTATACATGAGGTTTTTGAACAAGATCTAACTCAACTGTTTATATTATAACACAAAGGTTACAATAGAAAATGAAAAGTTTTTTTTTAAACTCGAAGTGTGACTAGGTTTTGAGTTTGCTATCAAAGCAATAAACCAGTAACAGAAGCTTAGATAAGCCCAGATGGTCATGAAAAGGTTTTTAAACTTACATTGTCCTTGAGTGACTGCTCCACACTTGGCACCTCTGGGAACACATCGTACAGAGATGACACATACGTGATGACAGATTTCTCATCTGGGTTGGGAACATCCACATCTAAGAGGTAGAGGAACACGTTAGTGGACATAGATAGTGACATGGAGTCATACATGCCTGCATGCAGATAGGTAAAGCTATGACCAAAAAAGTAAATAAAAACAACAAACTTTGCAGGTCACATTGAGTTAAGCTGTAATTTTATAATGAACTAAAACCCTCCTTGTGTCATTCATTGAGACATCATTCTAGGTGCAATACACACTCATTCATCAGTGATGAATATAAAACAGTTGTTGAATGTACAAACAAAAATAATTACAAACTTGACTAGCATATTTTTCATGGTACTCCATTCCTTAATAATTTTCAAAATTAAGAAACATTCATTTTTTTACAATATACTCTTTAAATGTGTAGGCCTATTTTGTTTATAAGAAGGCGTATTAATTTGTAGATAACTTTATCAAACATTTTGGAATCATGCACTTATTAACAGAATAATCACAAATCACAAACTCTTTAAATCCTTGCTGTTATCTAATTTTGTGCCAGACGCATTGGATTATGAAAAGATGGTTAACAGTTGCACCATTTCTTTAGATGTTCTTTAAACATGTTTTAAGAATCCAGTCTACTTCCCCATGTAATGTCACATACATGATGCTCTTTAAAAATTCTATAGAGCCAGAAAGATTTCAGTTAAAGCTGTTCACATGTCTTTCACTGTAATAGCTGTTTAGAGTTTCTTAGCTAATCAACTTTGTGCACATAGCCCTTAAATAAGTTAAACAAAAATATAGTTATTCAGTCAAAACAATAGCTAGTAATTTCACAAATTTTCTGCAAAGAAAAAGAAAATTTTGTGTGTAACATTTCACTTGCATGACAAATCACAGGTGCTCAAAGGTTTATGAAATGAAATAAGTTTCAAACTCAACAGAGTTTTGCAGACCAAATTAGGAAATTTAAAGATTTTTGGAACAATCAGCTCAAATCAATTTTGGAAATTACGTTGTTTTATTTTAATGGAACTAAAAGAAAAAGTAACCCTGGAATTCTAGAGGTGAAAATAAACTTGCATGGCAATATATTATCGCTTAATGAATGTATGACTTAATTGGTGCATAGCATGAAATCCACATTAGTTTAGCATCTTGGCATATTTGATCAAATTCAAGCAAATATTTCCATTGTTTTATGAAATAACTCAAAAACGATTTCTGATATGTCCAAGCCATCTTAGCTTGTCAGCCACTCAAAAATTAAATAGTTTTGTGATTTCATTTGGAAGACAACACTATGGAATAAGTTACAATGTTAAAAGTGAGCCTTGAATGCAATAAGAACAAAGCAGCTTGTATAAGGTAAGCAAATAAATTGTACAGCTTTCAAATACAAAAGTGGACAGCAAGTCAAGTGTAAACATCTTCATAGAAGACTTTGTAAACTTGAAGGTAAACTTTGAAATTATTTAAAAGTAATAAAAGGGAAAAGTCCCTAGAGTGATGATCTCATCTTTAGGGCTGAGAGGGAAGGTTTATTAAGGAAAATTCCTGGCAGAACAGAGTCCAGATGTTGTTGTTTTCTTAAAAAAGAAGTCATTTTCTTCTTTTTCATGTGTTTTCACTCAATGGGGAGATTTTTAACATGAATGGATAAAACTAACATAATCAAACTGATCTAAAGCCTTAAAAATACTAAGAGCATTATGCCATGTTCCTAAACCCAGCTATTCTCCTACTTGTTAATGCTGTGACCACTTCGTTACATCCTCACACTTCATTACATCCGTCACACTTTTTTTTACATTTTCCCACTTCATTACATCTGTCACGCTTCATTACAACTGTCACACTTCATTACATCTGTCACACTTAGTCACATCTGTCACGTTGAAGCAACTCATAACCAGTATTACAGATTGAAATTGAGAAACAGGACATAAGAAGGGAGACAAAAAAGGTTTTTTGGTTAATAACATGGTTTTTACTATAAATTTGATGGGGAGTGAGGCATATATGTTATTAAAAAAAAATTGATAAACTTGAAGTGACTTCAGAGTGTAGCGTAGTAAAAATAAGAAACTAGTCTGATCAATGTCAATAATATTTAAATTTTATAATGAAGATTAAAATTAGAGAAAAAAATGCACTAACCATATATACCAAACTTACTACAGTTTCTGACATATTGTTTTAGAGCAAGCCTTAAATGGATTATACCAATTGGCAGAGACATCATGGAGGTACCATTTCTTCAGTTAAGTCTTTCATTTAACTTACCAAGTGTTAAATTATACTGCAATTATTAAAGTCAATAAGAAAAATCAAAACTGATGTACCCACAAATATCAAAAACTTCAGTCAGCAGGTGAATAAAATATTACTTAGAAAGTAACATGATCATTATCATAACACATCAGAAGAATATTGCTTTGGCAAATACGTAATTAGAAAAAAAAATTTAGTAGGTGGTATATTATCAGAATTTAGTAGTTTCATTTTGCTTCTATTTATTTTTGAACCTATCTTTGGTACGTTTTCTTGTAAAGAATATAAAATATACACAATAATAATATGCTAAAAGTTTTACTGAATTGCTTGCTGAGTTCATTTCTCTCCATTGAGTGGCTCACATTAAAGAAAATGAGAGGAAGACTCTTTTTAAGCACCTGTACCCAGTTCTGTTTTCTTGCTCACCTGGGTTTATTCTGCATTTTTGAGTAACCAGCTCAGCCCCAATTTCAATAGATGTTTTGAGCATTAATCAAAACGTTATTAATACATTAAATTCAACTAATAATATATAACATCCCACGCGAAGAATTATGCCCTTTAATACCTTACAAACAAATTATGTAAATAAAATTAATTTCAATAACTTTTTAGCCCAAGGTAATTTTGTGACATCCACGTACTGTTTATGGCAGGTAATGTAATATAATAAAGCTCTTATTTTATTAGAAATGAGATGAATATTATAATTTGTTAAAGTAGTAGCAGTTACAGTTAAATTCCATTATAGCTTAGAACTTCTTTCATGATTGATTGAAATGATTTACAAGTGTGTTTATTGATGTGCCTCCACGAATAAGGATAAAAATTTTAAAAAATAAATTTAAAAAAATTAAAATCAAACAAATAGATTTATGGGGTAACGGGATGGAAATTAAGAGTTATTCACAGTCCAAGCAACTGTGAAATTACAATAAAGCCACTGCATGCAGAATATCTACAAGAAAACATGGATGGATGATGTAGCACTGTGATTTTTTTTCCTCTAACATTTTGAAAATTTCATTACTCGCATCTAAAATATCTTTTTGAAAAATCCATCACAAAATTACTAAACAGTTTTAAAACGAAAATTGTGAATTTTTTATTATCCCTAGCTCACATATACTTTTTAAATTTTAAAAGATTTTTGAAATATTCATATCAAAATTGTGATTTTGTATTAATTTTTGGTAAAATGACGTAGTCAATTATTTTTCTTTTGTTAGAATAAAATGCCATATTTTGAATACAGTGAAATGCCAATGGTATTTTGTGCTTTCTTATGAAATGAATGAAACAACAAAACAGACCATTGTGGAGAAACTCACTGCCCACAAAAAGGAGGAGAAATCAGACCATACCATGTTTCATTTTGGTCATGGACATTTTTTCAGGCACATACTTGTCAAACATATTTGGCAGCCCATTAACTTCCAAGTCATTAATCAACTTTCACCAGCAATGTATTAAAACATTATTCAATATGATCCAATCTCCCATGCACTGATAAAACACCAAAATGAAATCTGCACACCAATAAGACAAAGGAACACCAGATCCTAAGTACAAAACAACAACAACAACAAAAAACAACAAAAAAAAAGGGATCTGGCATTCCTGTGCCCAGGTTTTAAAATATGTATAGTGTTTGTTGTGAAAATGAAGAATGCTGTTATACGCACCACCTAATTCTGCAGCAGTTAAAAGTAACAGAGAAGAGGGTGCCAAAATAAACATGAATGTATTGGTGGTATGTCAGAGAGAGTGGGGATGGTCAAATAAATTCTATTTAACACATGTCTGTGATCATTTATAAATGATAAATAGGAGAAAATGCCAATGGATATACATGTATGATGTTGAAAGAATCAAATATGTTGTAATAATCTAATAGTTCTTAAGAGGGCATTCAAACACCCCAAAAAAGATTTAGGGCCATCCGTCAATGACTCTTCAATCTGACTTTAAATAAAATCTGAGTAGGGCACCTATATGTGTAATAATGAACAAACCATGTTGGATAAACTATGCATTGCATGGTTTGTTATTTACTCTTCATTTTACTTTATTTGTCCCAATGACCGTAAATGAAAAAAATGACCCCCATTTCCAGTCCATGACAGACTATGGGGCAAGTGATGTAGCGTTCACAAGTTTTTAGCCACCACTAGCGAGCAAAAACAGGAAGGGATTTTCCTTAAAACCATTTAAAACATTTTTTATTAAGAGAACCAAATTAAGTAACAAAAATAGGCCTTGAGCTTTGAACAATGTGTAAGATAATGGTTGAGCAATCCCATTAAAGATTTCCCTTGAATGAGATAAAATAATGGTGCAACAAAGAGTTATGAAGGAAAAGTAAAATAAAAAAATAAATTTTTAAAAAACTGCATGATTTCAAAAGTTGAATAAATGTAGCCATGGCAGTGTTTCTACATGACATCTATTTTTTGAAAGATTCACTTGAATCAAGCAGTTACTGGTACGATGACTTACCATACATCTTTAAATTTAAACTAAATAGTAAGGGTAGTTTTTTTAGTTGTTTTTTCAAGTAGCACAGTTAAACAGTTACAATTTGGCCAGATTTTTATGCGAACAGTGATTGCCAAAATTGTTTGGACCACAAAGACTAATGAAATAAGAGGGTCATCTGTTTTAATGAATTGCCAGATTTGTCAACTCTCCCAAATGGATAGAGAAGTATACACCTTACTCAGTACCATGACAACATTTGCCAGGATAATATTTACCCACCTATCCAATGGTTATAGAAGATGACTCTGTACTATATTTACATTTATCTAGATCAACTATCCCCAATCGATATACATGTAGTAGAACACCCAGTATTATGTTTACATTATCTGGATAATGTGCTTGACCTGATCAACAAAGTGTATGGTAGCAGTCACCCTATCATGGCTACATTTGTGCTATCCTTTATCCCCAATGAACATAGTAGCAGACACCCTATCATGGCTACATTTGGGCTATCCTTCATCCCCAATGAACATAGTAGCAGTTACAACCCCACAGGTGTCAAAACTTCCCTGCCACCTGCACCTCCTTTAACAACACCACATAATGTGCTCACCATCAACATCCAGGAGTCTAGTGACGCCAAACTCTCTCTCGGCAATACTGAATGCTGTCTCAAGGTTCTGCTTGTTGCTGTTGTGTTTCACTTGTCTTATGTCCACTAAATCAGGCCTGCAGGTCAACCACAGTTTATTAATACAGTTCATTTCATTCCAACAGAGACATATCAACAAAACAGTATGGAATTTATAATAATCATCAAATATAAAATTTATCTTAAGTGATGTTTATCAGATTCAATATTTTTTAAAAATGATTTCTATTAAATTTTCTTGAAGCTGAGATTGTCAAAAAGATAGGAAGGTGGACATCACCATGTTTACTTCTTCAGGCTACTATTGCCTTTATTTTGAGAGAACAATTTATGCAGATGAAAATAAAACATACATTTGGAGACTAAGCCTGGACACTGATCTGTTACTCTTAAAAAAATCTCACACAATGGACAACAAAAATTATCTTGAAAATATTGAAGAAGTTTCTTTTTTTTCTTCATTTTTTTTCTCAATGCACTTAAAATGATGGGGTTGCATTATTGTAGCAATGATCATACGTGGAACATGTACCTGTTTCTATGTGGCATGGGGAACATGTACCTGTTTCTATGTGGTATGGGGAACATGTATCTGTTTCTATGTGGTATGGGGAACATGTACCTGTTTGTATGCAGTATGGGGAACATGTATCTGTTTCTATGTGGTATGGGGAACATGTACCTGTTTCTATGTGGTATGGGGAACATGTACCTGTTTGTATGCAGTATGGGGAACATGTATCTGTTTCTATGTGGTATGGGGAACATGTACCTGTTTCTATGTGGTATGGGGAACATGTATCTGTTTCTATGTGATATGGGGAACATGTACCTGTTTGTAAGCAGTATGGGGAACACGTACCTGTTTCTATGTAGTATGGACAAGAAAGCTTTGCCATCCCGCCAGGAGGATGAAAAGTCTCGAATCTTGACACCCGGGTATCCCTCTGTGGTCCTCCTGCTCCACAACAACAGGGCTTCTTTAGCTGTGATGTCCTCCTGGCCTGGGACCACGACATCCGAAATCTGCAAGAAAGCAAGAACACATGGCATTTAGTCATCACAGGGGGTCAAGTGCATTGGTAGTTGTGATGACTTGGTGCAGCTGCTGCTACTTAATATCAACTAGACAACCATCATAAATATAATCTCATATAAATGTAATTCACTTAACATAAATTGGTGTTACAAATACATAATACTGTATACTGTATTTCTAACTGGAAGTCCCAATTCTTTGGAAAAGAAAAAAAGGAAAACATGGAAATAAAAATAGTTTAGTAATGTGAGTACCAACCAAAAAATGGGAAGAGTAAAATTTTATTTAAAGAAATAATTGAAGAGGGTTTGTTATTATTTTATTTTCATTAATGTTTGTGCAGCAAGTTAAACTAAAACATTTAAGTTTTTAATAAATATGATTAGAAAACAATTTACCCAGTACTTTCTAACATCCATTATTTTTTTAAAAAAAGTAATTATTTTCACATAGTCATATGATAAGTCCTAACCAATCCATTTAACATTTACATGTAAGTATACTTAAGAGTTTATCTTTGACACAAGTAGCAGAAAATTAAAATGTGTAACATGTAAAGATGAGGTGGAATCAGGTCAAGAACTGTAAATGACGAGTGATGGTATGTGATAGAACCAAATGATGGTATGAAATGGGACCAAGCAATTGTATGAGATGGGACCAATTGATAGTATGAGATGGGACCTAACTGATAGGGAGCAAAGAATGAAATTAACAATCACAGGGAAATAATTAAAAAAAACACTAGCGTTTGAATGAAACTGAGTTAAGCTGCAAGAAATGTTTTTTCATTTATTTCTACACTGATGATATTTTCGCCCCATTTCTATACCTTCACATATACACACAAGGACTGAAGAGTCCAGATTTAATTGACATTAAAGACTTCTTCAGAGATACACCAACAATAGAAATAGAATCTTGACAAATTGATCCTGCAGCACTTGAGACATGTATTTAATATGTCTTCAATTGGGGGTGGGGATGGGTTTGCTAAAGTTGAATATGAAATGTCCACCTCCAACCTTCTGCCTCTAAACCAGAATCTCTCTAATTTTTAATGGATATAATGCCAAAGGCAGTGTTAGACGTATCCTCTCCATGATGTGTAAGGGTAAAAAAGGGGGGGGGGTCTCTGGACTCAAACAACCCACCCTAACCACTACGACACTCGGGTCATAGGGGAGGTCACTGGACTCAAACAACCTATCCTAACCACTCCGTCCTTCATGGTATTGGTTGAGAGGTCTCCTGAACCTTAAAGAGAACAGTATATATTTTATAAGAACATATTTAGAATCAACTGGATCCGCCACTGCGTTTATCCTTCTAAGCCAGAGCCAGGCGCTAAGCCATCCCCCACCCCCTCATTCCTTTTCTTTTTTCTTTTTTTAACACGGCGGTCTAGAGTTAACATCTCCGTTCTGAGCTGCTGGGGAATTAGAAGATCTAGTTTGTTGGTTTTAACAAACGTCGCAGAGAATGTTCATTCAACTTGTTGAACGTGTTTCGGGTCATGCACCAGATGAGGCGACTCGGGGGGGGGGATATCTGTCAACCCATCTCGGGATCTTCTTTATGTTTCGGTGGTTCATGGTGTAAAAGGGCAGCGGAAAGATCTTATCTCTACCTTGTATTAATAAAGTGAATACAATGTGTCAAAGTGAACACCAGATTCACCAGACAACGTCACATCAATGAGACTCTTTGAGGTTTGGTACATAGGGATGCATTAAAATCCCTTATATTAACTTCGAAATCTTGTCTGACGTTCGCGGGCGGGAGAAAAAATAAAAGTAAAAAATGACACACTTCCCGTGATGCTATCGAGCTGAAATTTTGCACATAGACTCGTGTCACCTAACAATGCATCGTATCAAAATTTCAGATCGATCGAATGTACCGTAATTAAATTAATGCATTTTTAGTTTATCTCTATATAACGTATGTAATTCAATTTCACAGTTTGTTATTGTTTTTCTTCCACGTGCCAGTTGAGTTCCCGCGTCCCCGCCACCCATCGATGTCCACACCCATTCCCCCCACCCCTTTCCCCCCGGTTTTAAAGCCAGGGGAAATCAGTCGGTTTCAGTCTGTAAATGTTTGTCGCGTTTGAACATAATCAATACTTTTAGTTATGTCTCATATATAAGGGATTTATAGTCAAAAATTTTGTTTTTACGGTGTTGTTTAATTTTTAAAATGTATTTTGGGAGTGACGGGTGTGTAAAGGGACGGTTATCCACGGCGGCAAGGTTGTCTTGAAACGGAGAAAGGCATTACCCAAAGTTGCTGGAAGGGCGGAAAAAACCTATAGCACCAATGTTCCCTTTAAGCTGCGCGGCCGCGCGGATATCTGACCGACGCCGCGCAGCAGTTTAGAATTACCGTGCAGCAAATTTTGATAAATTATTGCACACACGAAAAAAATGGCTTCTGTGAAACTTTGCAAACTAGTGTTTTTTTTGTTGTTTTTTTTAATTGTTTTTTTTTATTACTTCGCACACTGACCAATGAATCTTAGAGGGAACATTGCCTAGCACCGTCCGGGCGGGAGAAAGGGTCGCCACTCTTACATCCTAGTTAACAAGCGGTGAGCAAAGTACTGCAAATTTTTTTTTATTTATGCATTGTTAATAATGTTGATTGATTTAAAAACAATTTTTTTAAATTATATATTCATTTTGATTAAATTTAAAAAAATTTCTGGGTGGTGGGGTTTTTATATATGTTAAACCTAATAGTCAATTAGTTTTCTCATATTGAGCAACATTATTCAGACTTTTGACAGTCAAAGCGGCACCATCATCACAGTCCATATAGATCTAGTGCAAAATAATCAAAGATAACAAAGTCAACGTGGCACATTTCTAACACCAGGTAGCTGGTCATCTTAGCACCCCGCCCCGCACCCTTCCACCCACTTGAAATTTCCTTTTCTAGTAACTCATGTGGTGAGTCTATTGACACAGGCCCGCCTCCGTTCATGGCAAGGGCACGCTGTCGGTGTCGGGGGGTCGGTGTGGCGTGAGACAAGGTAATCATTAACATAAAGGTGTCAGGTCGGAGACTGGTAGGGGGACGGCCAGGCATGAATGAAGACTTGGGATTTAACCGTCCAGTGCATTTTAACATCCCAAATTTATGAGTTAAATCTGGAGGTTTACCACGGACGGCGGGAGCTGACTAGTAAATCTCATTAGTTATGTTGAACATGTTTTAAAACCGATATTTACGTCCTAGCTTGACGCTCGTTTAGAATGGGGTCTGCACAGTGTTGTTGTTTTTTGTAGTGTCCCAGCCCCAGTGAAGATTTAAAGAAAATCTTTGTTTAAGAAATAGTTGAGAAAATAGAAAATACAGCCAGATCTACATACAAAATACATCAGCCATTTCTGCCTCTCTTACTTTCTTACAAATAATGCAATAACAATTGAAACGTTGCCTTTCGTTCTAGGAAGGGAGAAGAATAAGTGCGAATACAATAAATGATTTCATTTACAGTTACAATTTGAAAAAAAATCCATTCATCATGCATAAATTTCGTTAAATATTCAGTAATTTAGAATATGAGATTTGTTGAATTACTGAGATTTTACCCCAACTATCTGAAGAAATAAAAAAAAATCCATTAAAAAATTCCAAAAATTAGCAGGTTTAAACCCATCAGTAGTAAGTAAAGAGATAATCCAAAGATAGCATGTTTCCCAAGTTGCCATGTTACCAACCTGAGCACGTGACGCACGCAGCTCATCTCTACTCCGACTTAGGGGCAGTTTCTCGGCACCGCTATTGGCATCTTTGAGATTCTTGTTCTTCTTCTTTTTCTTCTTGCGCGGTGAGCAGCAGCTGAACATGGTGTTCAAACAACAGCCCTAACAGCCACACCGACAGCACTGACCGCCACAGCGGTGGGTACAGGTGGTTGTGAGTCAGTCACAGCAGTCATTTACTTCTTAGATCCATATATGACAATGCTTCTTTTTTGTCCTGCACGGTAATAATCCAGCAATCGACCACCCACATGTGAAGAAAAGTACCGGTAAGCTGTTATCCGAAATTGTGAATCACTTCAAACGTAGTATTCCACCCCCGCTGCAGAAATAGTTTATTAGTTATTTTGACTTGATCAACCTGAGACAGGCACATTTTATTAGCAACACGCATATTAACAAGCCTCGTTAGAATTACAATTCAACTTGTCGATATGTCAATTAACTAGCCTTAGGCAGTAACGAATTGTACTCTAAGAGAAAACTTTCTTTAAACATCTGAAGAAACCAACAATCTGAATCAACCTTAAGACAAGACCCCATTACATTTAAGTACAGTGCCAAAATAAGAAAAGAACTTCAAACGTATCTCAGATCATAGGGTGACCATAACTAACATGGTCAAACAACGTCTACAGGGCGTGGGGAGTAGCAGGGTAATCAAGAGTAATTCCTTGGGTTACTTCATTGCTTAACTATATGCAGGAGTATGGGGTTAGATTTGTCCCAGCATCACGATTAATGTGCGCGTGGGGGGGGGGTGTATACCTACGTTGAAGAAATGTGTCACACTTACTACCACCTATGCTGACCAGTAGGCGGTATGGTGGGAAATGTGTCACACTTACTACCACCTATGCTGACCAGTAGGCGGTATGGTGGGAAATGTGTCACGCTTACTACCATCTATGCTGACCAGTAGGCGGTATGGTGGGAAATGTGTCACACTTACTACCACCTATGCTGACCAGTAGGCGGTATGGTGGGAAATGTGTCACGCTTACTACCATCTATGCTGACCAGTAGGCGGTATGGTGGGAAATGTGTCACACTTACTACCACCTATGCTGACCAGTAGGCGGTATGGTGGGAAATGTGTCACGCTTACTACCATCTATGCTGACCAGTAGGCGGTATGGTGGGAAATGTGTCACACTTACTACCATCTATGCTGACCAGTAGGCGGTATGGTCAGAAATGTGTCACACTTACTACCATCTATGCTGACCAGTAGGCGGTATGGTGGGAAATTTGTCAGAAGGCACTAGGCATTTATCCCTATAAAAAATATTGAATTTTTTCACGGATCAATGACCCGGGGACCTCGCATGAATCTCTTTCTTCTTGAGACTATTCCTTAAAGATGTGTAGTCCCCGTTGCCAGTGGACAGATACCAACACTTTGCGGCTATGCTCAGACCATCGAACCAGCCGCCATCTGGACGATAGGGCAACAAGAGAGCAGATCAATAAGTGGAGAAGAAATAATATTCACCCAGGACTCAACTGTTCACGAGGCGTATGGTTTGGCTCGTGTTGTCATTTCCTTTGATGTTTACATACTGAATGAACTATTAAGTCTCCTTGTTTATAGCATTCCGATAAAAAAAATCGTACGCAGTTATTTAATTGAAAATTGACTTAAGTTTCTTCACAACGACGTATAGGCACATGAGCACAACTCATGGAAAACGTCATTGATAACTAGACGTTTACTAAGGAGATTACATTAAAATGTGTTGACAGTATTACCATCAACGTTTGGTTAGCATCTAGCTGACATCTGGTGGTCGCTAGATGGAATAATGCTTTCACTATCAGCCTTTGAATGATCTTGTTCGAAGCAGGTATGTAATTATAACAGGTGAGAAATTTCACGAGGAAAAAAAAACCAAGGATGTTTACGTCATAGCGAGCTTGACCTCGCGGGTGATGTTTATGAAAATGGCAAGCCAGGTGAGGGACGGGGTGAGTAGTGAACAAACACGTCAACGCTGAACATCATCATTTCTTGTCCATCATCTTATATTTCTATACATTAAAAAAAAATCCATGTGCTTTTGTTTGTCGCAGATTCAAATCAGACAAGCAGAAATGAAAAAAAAACAAAAAAAATGAACAATGACGTAGAACTGTATCTACTCAATTTAAGCCGCACATAATGCCGGACAAATGGATAACTTTTTAAACATAAATAAGTTTCCTTAACCGGTGGCAGAATGAAACATCCACCTTCTCCTTCCTCCGTTGAACTCCCAATAAAAATAAGTGTGTGTCGTTGTAAGTGCGTCAAAAAGCCTAAAAAGCATTCATTCCATGTACGTGTGCGACACGATTATATCTATACACACACACACACAATACGAGCCCATGCGTGGACACATGGAAATGGATTCTCTTACTGTCGACGCTGATTTGAGAGTATTATTATGATATGGCATCACTTTTAAATCTATGAGTCTATAGACATAGCGACAATCTGACCACAGCACCAATGAACAATCTGGCCACAGCACCAATGAACAATCTGACCACAGCACCAATGAACAATCTGGCCACAGCACCAATGAACAATCTGGCCACAGCACCAATGAACGATCTGGCCACAGCGCCAATGAACGATCTGGCCACAGCACCAATCAACAATCTAACCACAGCACCACTCTTGTAACCGGGAAGGATTGACAGAGAGAGAGGTGTTTAGTTACATCCTTTGTCTCTATTTGGACGATAAAACAAACCGCGCGTCATTTGACACGTCTCTAAGTAGATGAGCTACAGAGACACAGGTGCACACAGAATGAAAACACTGGGATCACATCAACGCCTCAATCAATGGAAGGCCTTGGTGAGATGTGAGATGATACGTCCTCACCGAACCTTATCACGATATTCTATTCAAACACAGTAAATCTGGCACAGGAACAATCCGATGGAAAAGTAGAGCAGATATCCTGACCGAACATTGCACATACTCGACACAGTCATTTCTCGGCGATTTTACAATACGAAATAATGTGACCTCCGAACTTTCAAAGAGGTCAAACAACTTGTCTAACTGGAAAACGCTAACAGTCGCGCATCGGGTTGTATGGTCCATTACAGCAGTGTGGAGACTAAGGGTTCTCAAATTCTTTTTAACTTTTATTAAGTCTCTATTCAGACCAGACGAAAGCCTGCATGAGCTCATTTCAGTGGTCTCATTAACCTAAGTTCATCTACTTAGATCATTAACTGAATCTTGAATCACGTGGCAATGTGGTCAATTCACAGACTGGTAGAACCATGTTGATCAGAATCTTTGAAAACATTCGCTCTTCATTTCTATTTATTATTAGTCTAGAGTGTTCGTTTTTTTAATCTTGTTTGTTACAGTGCCCTTAGCCGACATGCCATTATAATTGATCCATCGTTTATAAGTCTAACATTTATTTATACTTATTTCATTTACTTTGAATAACACAGTCCCTTTGTACATCATCCAGATATCGTCAACACATCCCGATATAAACGTCACGAGTTCCTGATTTCTTGAATCTCTTGGTCAAACAGTATTACACAGCCAGTCACTGGCCATACACGCAGAGTCCGTACCAAATACATGGGGTACTAGAAACTATTGAGAACCGTTGCGTTGGTGAAACTAAATGGAGCCACCCAGAGACGTATGACGGCATGAAAGAGAAACCCTTCCCTCTGCCCGCAATATGCCAGACACATGGGACTCAACGATTCGTAACTATATTGGATGGCTCAAGGAGGAAGGAAAAAGTCAAAGGTCAGCTATGACCCATTGAAAGTTCCGCGGTGGCGAATTCAAAACAAAATTCACGTGGAATGGCATCAAGATTACGAACATAAGTGGTACTTTTTGAGGTTGATAACTTATAACTGAAATCTTTATAAGAACCAAGAAAGTTGGAGTAATGTATCGTTGCCACCACACACCGAATCTTAAGTCTGAATGAACTGAGTCGGTAAACCTGATAGGGGCTATTCCTTGGCTGGAGATTCACCTAGGTGAGTAATGATTTGGCTGGTGCAAGTGAGAGAATGATGTAGGTGCAGCAAAGGTCAATCGTTGTGAATAGGTAGAGTTGGAGGAAGGGACACGCCCCAACACCGTACACGAAGGGTGAAATCTCTAAACACAAAGAACTCCATGAGTTGGCTGATTGGAGATTCTCACCGAGAAATACCTTTGTAACAATGCCCGGGTTGAGCACTGACGGGGCCTGCAGGATAATATACAACGACTCAATTTGGTTCTTGTTGGCAACATTAAAAAGTAGGAAAACAGTTTCTGTATTCAATATTATAAGCAGTACACCATTGGCAGAGATGGTTCGAGGATTGTCCACAAAAATTCAACATTTCTTCCATGCCACAGGGTGCCTTTCAAAAGCACGTATTTTTAAATAATAAGCATGTCATTCATACATTACCCATGAAATGCTAATTCAACCATTGTGTCGATTTCCCAATGTCGTGACTAATTTCATAATTTTATCAGTAAATGTCACAACGGCGGGATTAACATCATAATGTTATCAGTAAATGTCACAACGGCGGGATTAACATCATAATTTTATCAGTAAAAGTCACAACGGCGGGATTAACATCATAATTTTATCAGTAAATGTCACAACGGCGGGATTAACATCATAATTTTATCAGTAAATGTCACAACGGCGGGATTAACATCATAATTTTGTCAGTAAATGTCACAACGGCGGGATTAACATCATAATTTTATCAGTAAAAGTCACAATGGTGGCATTAACCCAATCTGATTCGCCATACTGTAATTACCACAATGTCTGTATTTTTTTAAAGTTAAAGTTCGCCGTTGGAATGAACTCCAGAATGGCTGTATCACTGTGACCCGACAGAAAAATTAAAATCCCATTTTTTGAGTGCTGCTCCCACTTGAACATGACCAAAGTGTAACTACAGAGATGATATCATGCCCTTGACATAATACAATGCTTGAGGCTGCACCAGGGCGAATCCCGTCCCACGATCTAATTTTAGAACTAACAAAAGCCGGGATTATCGCCGTTTGAAACTCTATTCCCACGAAGATGACCAGAGAAAGCAGGATCAAAGATATCCAATAAATGTCAGGCGAGTGAGGAACTAATGTCAATGCCATTGAGTGTATTGGATGGGTCGATTCAGAAACCATTGACGTAGACACATATAGAACAATGTGCACTAATTCTCATGTAGCACAGGCAAATCTATCAATGTAAGATTGCTTTAGGTTTAAATTAGAAACACTATATAAAAAAATCTTTGCTTTCTGAAACAATTTCAACCATTTCAATGGGAAGTAATTCATCAGCGAAAAAAAATGTAAGAAATGACTGGACAAGAGAAATAATATTAATAAGATTCAAGGGGCAAACGAGGTATAACGAGAGATAATGCCCTTTCGGTCATATAAATAGTATTTACGATAAGATTGCGGAAACTAAGAATACTAAGATTTATAAGATTAATTTCAATTTGAATTACGAGAAAAAAATCGCACATATCATAGTTTAAACAATAATAATTACCACACGAAGTTGAAGAAACCATATGAAGACATGAGACAAAAAAATAATGAAATGTCAAAAATACCGAAAACCGCATTTTACAATCGACAGCCCTGCGCCATACAAATTGGTCGAACTCAGTCCCAGTGGTCATGACAAAAGTCTGTCCAGTCATCACGGCAGTCTGTCCAGTGGTCAAGACAACGAAATTTTAGTGGCCCAGACGAAATCAGTTCCTATACAATTTAAGACTGTTATGTAGATAATGCCCGTCGGGGCAGAGCTCAATCCTTACACTTGTCTAATGAATTGAAATTTAACACTGAGTGGAACAATGGAACTCTAGTAACTTAACCCGGCTGGTGAAAGACGTTATATAAGACATGAGCATCTTAAAACTGATGAAATCAAACAAATAAATAAATAAGCAAGGCAAACAATCAAATCAAATTATAAATGTTAACAAGATAAATAGACCCATAGTTGGCGGAATATAATGAAATAAAAATGTAGTGAAAAACGCCTTCATCTCTGACTCTATGCCCCAGACTTGTAACGTCAAAGATTTTAGTTCCATATAATTTATGCAAAACAACCGATAAATTAAACATCCCAGCCGGTTCTGGGGTCGGTAGGGAATCAATTACACCCCCAGAGCTTCCATCACGCCATGAATCGTAGTTTGAGAGGGGCGTAGGAACAAACACGTACGTGACGGTCCAACAATTTACGCTGAGATAGGACACAATAAGTTGTTACCGGATGTTGGTGCCTGGCAACGGCCAGACAAGCCTCGGTTCAAAAGTTAAAGCCTGTCAAAGGTTGGCCATATCCAGATAACTTGTTCTCAATTGCCCGTCTGTAAAGCACGCTATTTATTATTTCTATGGGCTCTAAAAGCCGCACCGCGAAGACCTGTGGTAACACTTATTAATCAGACACGTGCGCAGCACTCATAGTTACGTAAGAGGGAATCTAGCAGAATATCAATAGCAGGTAAAACTCAACAGTCCGAATGGGTTTTAAACGAATAGGTGAATACTGACTAAATGTAGTTCATGGTTTCAGAAGCCATTAAAATTTGATTTAAAACATAAGGCAAGTGTTAAAATGGGTGGAGAAGTAAAAACATAAACTCCAGGTGAATAGACTGAGATTAAATTATAAAGATCGGCCCCCGTGGGACAAGTCTTCTCAGTCAGTGATGAGGACAATAGAAAGATCAGACAGCTTACCTCATAACTAGAATAAGACTAAGCGCAACTTTCTAAAACAGTTTAAGCAAACCATAAGTCCTAGACATTTCAAAGACCAGGCAATAGTAACAATACCTAGTTACCTAATAACGCGTAAAGTCACTAAAGTAACGATACTATTCAGATCACTTATCTTTAAAGAGCGGTCTCATACGAGCTGCACACGATGAACAAGTCTTCTTAAGATGATGTGAACAATTCACACACAACTGTTGCCACAGTAGAAAATCAGGAGTCTTAATTAATAACAAGGACTACAACCAAGTCTAATGATAACGTAGGAATAACAACAATAACACATGCAGACATTAACCAAGGAAGTAGTAGACAGCACATGGGGCACTTCACCTTGGCGAGAAATTCAAAACTGGTCCTAATACACACAGCATAAAACTCTTTGTGTCAAAACAATGAAGGACGTCACCAAGAATGCCACTCATGAAATCCATACTTGGTTTTTATTGTCGTGACGAACGCGTTAGAAATGTTATGCATTCTTCAACATCTTTGATATAAGCAATATAGGTGATAACCAAGTAAACTCACTGCAAGCCTCCCAAGAGGACGTTGCAATCGTTTTAAATTAGCAATTATACGCTTTTAAAATAAGATCTCATTGTTTACACACACACATATTCTCATTAACATATTAATATGTCAACCACTGACATTTCTACACACATAATTTCTTATCAAATACTATGCATTTCTAGTCAACCCTGGTATCTTCCCTCGGTGCTCACAATTTATTTCGACTTAGGTCGCATGACGATTATCCCATAAACGATGTGGTTGAGTTTGAAACTATACTAACGGATGTGGGTATATTATTGTAAGAACTGCAGACTGGCAACTTTGATAGCAGACAACATGCAAGGAATGTGTACAGCAGTGCTTCCCAAACTTTTTAGTGTGGCGGACCGGCAGGAATTTTTCCATTGCACCAGGACCGGTGAACTATTTCCTTGTACTGACGTGGTAGCGAAATGCCCCTTCTTGGTAACTACTGCGGAGCGGGATCGGATTACCTACGGACCGGCACCGGTCCGCGGACCCCCACTTTGAGAAGCACTGGTGTACAGGAACTAGGCCGTCCGAATAAACACGTTTGACTTGGCTTATTTCTTTCTACGACCAGTGACATGAAGTAGTTACAGACACCTGATACTTGCTTGTAAAATAAAGAAACAGAAAGATACACTATTCAACGATGCAACACGTTAGTACGACACTTTAAATTAGTCGTTTCTGCACATTAAAAACACGCTCCATAAAACTTAGAACAATATTTTTAACACTATAACTCCATTTCACAGCCATAGGGCTAAAGACAACACAGAAGAAGTAAACAAGCCATGGGCGGCACCTGGAAACATCAATTTCCAACAACGATCCGTGTCATGTTCCCACGTGTCGGTGATCCACCGTTGAACCTTTGATCTGAGGAATGAGTCACGGAGTCTGACGTCGTTAACAAGAGGGAAGTATCAGCTAATCACATATTGTCTGCCGTGTCAGCCATCAGCTGATTACACACGACAGGTCCAGGCAAGGCGCTACACAGCGAACTTTCTCTGGATACACAAGGTGATTAGATTTGTCTTGGTGAGACCCGGCCGGCACTAGCGACAACACAGGACATCCCTGTTTTTCGCTTGCCATGTTCCCGGCTAAACCCATGGAAATGGAACCTACATGAACATACTGCTGACGCAAACACTGGATGTGCAAGCAACATGACGTAGTACTAAGGATTCCTACATTTTGTTGATATACTTTTCTTATCTTAGACAGCACAGCTTTACAACTTCAATCTTGAATGAATGATAAGACATGTAATGGTGTGTAGTTCGGATCGAACATACCGCTAAATTGTAAGCCCCTTGACTCGGACCGAAGCATAAAAAGGAAAATATCCACAGGTAACCAACCCATTGTGGACGCCAGCTACTCGTTTTCTCCCAGGAGGATTCTCTAGTGGTTCTTAAACAAAATGAATTTTCCGACTGATCAAAGGAATTAAATTCGTTCTTAGACCACTATAATTTAAGCTATACTACATGTATACTCATATAACCAACTGAATCACTAAGACCGAACAACACACAGAGCTGTTGGTAGCTTCAGGACTCTTGCTACTATCGTGAGGTCAAGGTCGATAAGCTGCCATAAATCGTTCTACAGAAGCACCAGTACTAGAGAAAGAAGTGATTTAAATTTGAGGTCGCTGATTGTTAGTTCCACAGTGACAAATTGGTGGACCTCTATTAACCATTCAGGATTAATCTGCTCATGTATGAGATCGGAGTTCATGGATGGCTTCTCTACTACGCGGCTTGGCTTTATAGAAGTTAATTTGGCGCATGTCTGAAGTTCGCCTTCGTCAGGTCTTCTCCTTGGACATTCCCATGATAAATCACTGTTAAGTCAACATTCACATTGCCGTCTTATCTGTCTGTTGGTTTGTTTGGACGTGACCTTAGCGCCAATATGGTAAAATGTTTTTTTCGGGGAGGGTGGTGTGGCAGTCAAACACTTAGCATGCTATGACATCGTTCTTAACTCTTGCATAGTCAGAGGAGCAATAAGAAAATACTACCAACCTTTGGGACACTACAATTGCAATAATTACAACAAAAAGACTTCCCTATAATGCACACACACACACAAAATTGGTTGTCACACAAAAGACTGAGTTATAGTTATATTCAATGACAGTTGTTCTAATGGAATGAATTTTCTACGTGTTCTTTCAATCTTATCTACAAGAGATAACACTTGGTTTAGTTGATTTACGTGCAAAAAAAAACAACAACAAAAATAAACGTGTGCAATTAATCAATTTTTTCTGTGCAAGGTTTTACGCATATTGTTTGTGACGTTATGTCGGACATTATTTTTTCCGCAACCTCACCTTTTTGCCGAAGATATTTCAACAAAATGTCAATTTTTTTTAGCGGGCAGGGGATTTTTAACAGTAATTTTTCGAATGGAAATTCCCTAAACTGACCTAGTTTTAGTTCCAAAAATAGAACCAACAAATACCGTCAGGATTGCAGAGATTGACAAGAGCTTCCAATGTCGAATATGTGTCGTCTCCCCAAAGTGAGCCCCGAAGAGACCCCCATGATAGTATTGACTCTTCTTGGACACAGCGCACAAACGAGCGGTAAATGGGGCCCACTGTTTAAACAACGACCGCAGGTAAAGAGAGAAATCCTTGCCCCAGGGGTTCTGTCATTATATCCCGGGTGCGTCTGAACATATGTTAGTGACACTACAGTGGAGATTCCTTGAGCTGGACATTCTGATTGAGTGACTGGGTATGATGACATTAAGACACATTGAATTCATTGATATTACAACATATTTGCAAGGACAAAAAAAAATCTGAGCATTCTAATTTTGACAAAGCCGATATCACCCCAAGCGTTAATTAAAGACAGTCCTACTTAGTTTTGTTGCTTAGTCGTGAGCAATGTTCCTTTAAAACTGCGCGGCCGCGCAGACTTCTGACCGACGCCGCGCAGCAGATAA
This sequence comes from Ampullaceana balthica, assembly GCA_944989445.1. Classification (NCBI taxonomy): domain Eukaryota; kingdom Metazoa; phylum Mollusca; class Gastropoda; family Lymnaeidae; genus Ampullaceana; species Ampullaceana balthica. Next base: position 1,825,034 of record CALYLW010000153.1, on the reverse strand, counting down.
AATTACCACGCAGTAAATTTTGTAAAATATTGCACAAAAAATGGATGCTGCGCTACTTTGCACACGTGTTTGTTTACTTTGCACACAGACCAACGAACCTTAGAGGGAATATTGGTCGTGAGACTTAAACTTGGCGTAAAGCTATCCATGGGCCATGGACTGCGGCCTGCCGTCTGTATTAAAAACTGCATCCACTGAATTTAAATTACCAACTTCAAATTGTTTGTTATTGACATTAAGAACGAAAAGCCTCGGCATGACCAATAGGTTTAATTATTAGTATTATGACTACTGGTGTGGCTTCGTGAAAAGAACAATAGTTGATTACTAATGAAGGAATGCATTTGAGTTGTATAACGATCAACCATGCTTTCAAGAGAGGACCAAACACAAGAAATATCGGTCCTGCAGGTGAAGTTCAATGTGAAACCAGATCCGCCACCTGATGTTCATTCTCTGACAAGAAGTTCAAGGGAAGAGATGACTTGAGGCTTGAGGTGATCAACGGTAAAAATCTGCACGGGCGCGGCTTGAATGAGACGTCAGCGCAGTAGATTTATGGTGGGCGTCGTAACAGTCATCAGCACCCCCATGTAACCAGGGGTTGCGTGTTTGCCGAGGGTTTACAAGGACTTGTCAACCACGGGGCTACATCAAAGGAGGGGGGCTACATCAAAGGAGGATGGCTACAGCGAAGGTGAGGCTTTTGCCAACTAGGCGGCTTTCACATCTACACTCAACATGTCTCATGAGATAGAGGGGCATCTATGCTGTACGCTCTCCCAGACAGAGACCCATCTATGCTGTACGCTCTCCCAGACAGACCCATCTATTTTTCAAGCTCTCCCAGACAGAGACCAATCTACGTTCTATGCTTTCAGAGACACATGCGCACCTCTCCGAGACAAAAAGGACACGTCGACTGGTTACATTTTGTTTTCGCTTAAGGTTCAATGGCAAGACATTTGATCAAAATAGGCCGATAATTTTGCTTCATCTCTATTTATAACGGACAAAATATAGGTGAGACTATTATATGACGAATGACGACAAATAATTTCAACTTTTCACCAAAACCGTTCATTGTATTGAACGCTCTATTTATGTATGGAAATATATTATTTAGCCTAGAAGTCTAACTTTCCATTTACCATCCCACGCGGAGAACAGCACTGAGATATTTCTTTAAGGCACTTACTTTTACAACATATGAAAACTTAACAGTTCAGACATACTGTCATGGCCATACTTTGTGGCCACAAGAATTTAGATTTTCTATTTTTGTATTCCGTCCAATTCTGTTTAAGTTATTATTAAACCCAGCGACAACCTGCCTGCTTGAATCATCGTCCACATTGTGTTTGCTGTTGGGCTGATTACAGCCAAGCTGTTGACCGATGTATGTGTTGTGTTACTCAGCATTAGTCAAACCGTGGTGTATTACAATGGTGTACGGCAAGTTTACACTACAAACCCATACACTCAAGTATTATCAGTTATATAAGGTTTATTTTATATTATATAATTTGAAAACAAAACAGTCCAAGCGACAATTTAATTAGGTCAAGTTCACTCATGATTCATCGACGAGTGTTCTCACATCAATGGAGAGATCTGTTTTGAACATTGGTATTACTTTGATATATTTAGAGATTTAATACTATTGCCAGGGGTCCGAGGTAGGTGGGGCGTGTCACGCGCTCAGTATTTTTAGAGATGGGTAGCAAAAATAGCACGACAAGATTGGCATCACGGCAAGATTGGCATCACGGCAAGATTGGCATCACGGCAAGATTGGCATCACGGCAAGATTGGGTAGCACGGCAAGATGGGTAGCATGGCAAGATGGGTAGCACGGCAAGATTGGGTAGCACGACAAGATTGGGTAGCACGGCAAGATGGGTAGCACGGCAAGATGGGTAGCATGGCAAGATGGGTAGCACGGCAAGATGGGTAGCACGGCAAGATTGGGTAGCACGGCAAGATGGGTAGCACGGCAAGATGGGTAGCACGGCAAGATTAGCAAAGTAAAAAGTTATCTAAAAATTAAGGGCCATTAACTATGTATGTTTGACATAAATGAACACTTTCCAGCGCAAAAATCTTGTCAATGAACCTAACCTACCCTCCCTAACGCGGCGTTACCTTAAATACCTGGACAACACCGGTACTGCCATTACGCGCATTCATCGAATATTTGTGTTGGCAAAAAGATGTGTCTGTTGTATTGACCATTGCATCACTATCACTACAATTACAAACTAAACCATGTCATGGGTTTATTCAGGCTTAACTCAAGGGCTTATCTCGTCCCAACCAGACACTTGCTTATCTTAATACTGATGTTAGTTTTGAACAGTCCATAAATCAATAAAAGTTGTATCAGTTGTGTTTCAAGAGTACATCACAACGATTCCAAGTTACTGATTCGATAAGTTATAAGCAGATACGTTGCTTGTAATGAAGTCAATCAAAGGACCTTACAACTTATGAAATTCACGATATATTTTTTTTAAACGAACCCCCCCCTTTTTTTTAAGTGGAAGGAAGCTTTCTTGAATACAACTTTTCTTTTAAAAAAAAATCTCAAGTCTCTTAAAAACCTTAAAATATAAACGACAATGCAAGTTTGTCAATTTCTTGATTTGATATAGAGATACTCAATGGAGCTATCCCATGAGAGCTTGATCACAACTCGTGAACGCACGTAGTCTAATTGTTTCATGTCAGGTCCAAGCTCATAAGTCACAAGACAACAGTAAACAGATTCTTAAATAGAGATCTATTTGAAAGCAACCTGCTTTTATGAGTATTATGTTTTTTTTTATTTTACATTTTTTGTAGCTGCTATTCAATAGATTACACACGACTTATATACGAATGATTCATGCACCCAACATTTTTTTTAGCGTGCACGATTTCTGCACGTTTCAGCTCGCACATTAAGTCAATGAATTTTGAATGATACAACCACAAACAATACTTTCGTACAGCTTCGAAAATCCAGAGAATATAATTCCCGAGAATCACAATTCAAACACAGCCGTCGAACCTTAACTTATTTGTTATAACTTAAACAGCAAGACGGTCCACACGGGAACAAGCACTGTATGACACGGGCCAACTAGCCGGCCCATGAAAGACCGTGGTACTGCGCTACTAACTCGATACCTTTACGGGAGCTCTCAAATTTTTTAGCGAGAAAGGGTCGGCTAAAAAAAACAAAAAAACAAAAAAACAAACCCTTGACCATCGGCGAGATGTAGAAATGGTCATACCATGTACCATGTGCGGTCATGTTGAAGAGGTGAAGAAGTTTTGGATAAACTTCAAAGCGAAGCTGTCAAATCACACGTACTATACGGGTCAGATCTAACAACACAATATCATGTGCCATCACCCAGGAGAAAATGTCTGTGCCTATGATAAAAGATTGCACTTCATTTTATCGAGCCTTCAGGTAAATACATGTGGCCAAAACAACAGCCCCCAAACCACACACTGGATGGGGGAAAATGAACAATAACAATCGATGCAGGGGGAGTAATTTGAGGACCCTTGGTTAGATCCGCGCCACCTGAGGCAGTTCACTAGGCCGACTCAACCATCGACTGAAGCTATTGTTCCCTAACCAAATCTGCTATTTCACTCCTCTTTCAGTGTAGTTCAAATTGTGTTAACTGGTTTAATAAAGCTGGGGATTTATGAGATTCCAGGGCAGAGAAGTTAGAAGAGCGTAGACCAAATCAACTTGGGTTTATTTTATTGTTTTAATTAATAGACTATATATATCATAGAATGATAATCTCTCTATATATTGAGTTATCTATATATTCTATTATTTGTTCACATGTATATCATATACCTATTAATTTTTGTATTATTAATAATATTATATATATGTTCCACCAGTAACCGCCCGGTAAAACCTGTCTTCATATTGAATTTTTTTTTAAAACACATCAAACTGTGAAAGGATTTGAAACGTAATTGATTGTATTTTACAATTAGTCAATTAGCAAAATGAATTAGATTCGTTTTTGGAAACTGATTCTGTGTTATCAAATACATTTTTAATAATGCGCATTTCTGAGATCAAGAAGGAACAACGATGTAGGTGATAGCCAGGCAAGATTACAACCTGTCCAATGCTATGACTAAAAAGGTAACAAATGGTCTTAAGGTACTCTGTCTAATGTCATGAGACGGAGTACCTTAAAGGTGTTTGCTACCTTAGTTTTAGAGCGCGGTGGGGCCACTGTTTCGGCCATGCGTGTTCAAACTAGATCTCAACAACCACCCGTCTTGTAAGGGAAGCCCACTACCGTACGTGTGTATATACATGTCAACAATTGTTGATTGTTCATCGCTGGCCTCACGTGCAACCTGTGCCGGGTCACACAGCGACAGCACGGACAGTCAAGCCGTCGATATCTCTCACAATGGGAGTTGTGTGGCGTAGCTGTGCCCGCGGTAATGACTCCCTATAACGGCCTATCATCTCATTCATCGGTAAATTAGGACCAGGTGAAACGCTGGCCGACCATTACAGCTCTGGTTAATTGTATTGTGTGTGACTTGAATGCTCATATCCAATGGGCGAGAAAAACATTTCAACACGTGTGTTGGGACTAGGGTTGTTAATTTAATTTTTTTGGGGCAAACCGATTATCGGTTATGTAAATACGATTTTAAACCGATTATCGTTTTACCGCTGACTTCATAGAAATTAGGGGTGTACCGGATTTCTGCCCCGGCTCCAGCAAATCTGGAATCCGGCCATTTTTACAAATCCGGCTCCGGCAGAAATTTACTTCATAAATCCGGCCAGCCGGTTTTGCGATAAAATATATATAAATATAATAGCCCCAACTCCGGCAAATCCGGAATCGGGCAATTTTTACAAATCCGGCTTTGGCTCCGGCCGGATTTTACTTCATAAATCCGGCCGAATTAAATTCGATTATGGGTTTGGGAAATGTGAAACAGGTTATCGCTTTCAAAACCGATAATCGGAATTCGTTTAACAACCTTAGTTGGGACACACTGGTGTGTGATCTGAAGTTGAAACAACGCTTTTCGGAACTTGAAGAAACAAAACAACATACAATTAGTATCGTTTAATTATAAACTCCCGCATATGGTGTCTGTAGGAACTTTGTACAGCCCGTATGGAGAGGATAACGAGTAGGGATGAGTCATCCCCGTGTTTTAGAAATTAATGTGGCGATGCCGCCTATGACGTCACGTTACTATGGGTGGAGTGGGTTTTGTTTACTTCACTAACTGTTGAAATCGCTTCCACTCCACACAACACAATGACAAATACAACAAAACGACTTTCTAGCCAGAAATACGCACAATGGTAACTACAAACAGCAGGAGGAAACGACTCGGAAAAATATACAGCAACCTGTGAACATAAATTCCTTTAGTGTTATTTTTTAGTTTGATAAACAATCATATGTCCATTAGTCAATTGAACGCATTTTCCACCACTCAAAACTGAACACAATTGGAACTGCTGCTTAGCCCATAAAACTGATTCATAAAGCCCAGCTTTAATTTAAAATTACATTTAAACAATTAATCGGATGAAACAATTCTCAGACCAAAGTGAAAATAAACACGTTTTCAATTGGCACAATAATGTCAATAATGTGTTTAGAAAATAATCCAAACTATAATGTTCATTAGCACAAAAAGCTCCATTTAAGAACACATCTGACCATGCATCATCCAACAGTTCCACCAGAGACCAACAAGTATTCTGACAGTGTAGTCACACAGAGTACCAGCGACCGAGGCAAGGCGATCGAAGACTTGGGGAAAAGTGCTCATTCCAGTGATTGGACTGATTGTGCTCAGGCCTTGGACAGATCGAAGGCGTGTTTGTTGAGCTCTGTCATGGAGGCCCTAGCCGAATGAGTGCGCACCGAAGCTATGGTTTCGTGGCACAAGTTCATTCCACTGCACAGAGCCGGGGGGGCTGCCACGGCGAAGACACTCAGCCACAGTTGCCAGGCTCAATAACAGAGAATATCACAGATAGGACAAAGAAAGGAAAGTAACAAAGAATTTTATGAAGACACAATCAAGTAGAAATAAATTATTATTCTTGAAAGTAAGAGAGGCCAAAGAATATCAAGAAGTGCAATATAACACAAATTAAAAAGTGAACATGCAACGAATAAAAAATGATATGAAAGCAAACAATATCAATTATTGGTCGATTTCTCCACAAAATAAATCAATGTGGTCATGAAAAGAAGACAAAGAGTATCATAACGAAATTGCATGAGGAATCAATGGTTTTTATAAGAAAATAACGATACCATCCAATTCTTACCACGAACATCAACAAATTATTAAAGCATGTATTAGCCAAATGCGACTCTATTGATTATTTATCGATCAATCCATCAATAGCCTATCGATGACACCACAATCCAATTGCGATACATGGATTCAAGGTTAACCCGAGGCAATATCCACCGAAAGTGCAATCCCTTTTATAAACGACACATTTAAAGTAAATGGTAGTGTCTCCATGTAACATAGAAACCCTTGCCAACTTTAGTTTTCTTATAATGCACACGTGTAACATTGCGTTTCTGCCAACTCTAGCTTCCTGTGTTGTACACTAACCGCATGCTGTATAAATCGTACTTGTTAACGTTTCAACAAATCGTCGTTACCAGTTACAGCAGATGACTGAAATAACAAATAGCACGTTACATTTTACATGTAGGCAAAATGCCTTCCAGGAGCATTACATCACGGTTTAAAAAACTCGGATTTTCACATTGAAATGTACAATTTTTCAAACTGAACAAAACAAATATATCTTTTTTTGATCGATGCTGAGACTATTTATTAAATATTTCAAAGACTAAAGATAAGATCTCTGAATGAATATCCTACAAAAACTATAGCCATCTTCCACAGACACTGTGGTCGAGAGGTAGGTCAGACGTTTAGGGTATAGTCCATGTGAAAAATGTAATGCATGGTGAGACGTTGGACTTATCCACTGGCATAGGCCTCAGTCGCCTCATTTAAGTGCAGTCAGAATACGAATACTTTGGCTGCATTGAGAACAATGACGACTTTGAACCAGGACTCGGAATATTTAAGATAGTTGAAATCCAGATTCGTGTTTGCCAGAATGAGACATTTTTCTTCATTGTTTATTGTGTTTTATTTAAAATATGACTCCTTCCAAACACTCAGATCCATAATACTCGAGGTGTCAACAGATGTTCTAATGACCATTAGAAACGCTTGTCAACAGTGAACTAATGACCATCTGTCAATGTCACGCTACTTACAATGTAAACAATCAGATTCAGATACACTCATCGCAGTCACATAACGAGTACGTGTCGTACAATGTTAAACTAAGGAACAAATTATAGTTCCTTTCAATCTGAGCTAACAACCATTTAATAAACCAACGTTAACGGCACGAGACAATAAGTTGCAGAGAAAGTTGAAAACTATTTGTTCCATAGTTGAAGATTGAAACGGGAGAGCATCTATTTAACTGCGATCTTCAGGGACCAGCCAAGAAACCCGTTTGTTCTTGGGTTACGGTGTGCATGCCGCATGCCATAACAAAGAACGGGCGTTGGTGTTATGTTGAGTGAGTGCGGCGGGCAGCTAGACAAGGGAAGTCAAACTAATTCAGGACGTCTTTAAAGGCAATTCTACACAAACACATTTAGAGTGTTAGATAAGTACATTTTCTTATGGAAAGTTGTAAACTCCAAATTGGCTCTTAAGATCATATATTATATTAAAGTATGGATACAAGAAGCAATCATTTTCATTTAAAGGGCCGCGGTTTATTGATATCAATTTATAGCGTTATCCTCCCCTCCCTCGCAAAACCATTTACATGTATATTAATCTTTCTACTTTCACTATCCCGTCATATCGTCAGGTTCAATTTTTTAAAATAAAAAATGCATGTATTTTGATTGCATATTTGAATTAAAAAAAGGATTTAAAAAAAAAGTATATAACTAAAACATTTAGCTATAAATGGTGTTCAATAATCTATATGTTGACGTAATGTGGAACTGTGGAATCTGTTGTAAGGAACTGGAAAGGTGAGAAAAAAAATGAAAGCCCTAATAAGAAATCTCACCTTCGTTAAGGTCTTCTCTTCCCTCGGTGCCATTATTCCTTTGATACTTCTTTGATCAGACTGACACCTTATATCCGACTTATCAAACACATACCGGTAATCTACAAGAGTCATGACAGTTGACTGTCTGTGCTGCCATGAATACAGTCCACGATAATTACTCTGTGTCGGTAGAGCACCGCCACAATCTTTGTTTACATCTTCAAAACACACTGTATCTTGTAGAATCTTGTCTAAACAAGGACACGGGATCCTTGAAATACCTTTACTTCTACAGGAATAACTGACTGTTTTCCTTTCAATATCATGTCCTGACACTAGGTTATAATGACTTATGGTCAGATACATTATCACTGGCAAAAGTAGGTTATTGTGCTGCGAGTGTAAACACGGATAACTGGAAGACCCGGTCAAACTGTTGTGTTGAATGTGGCGCTTAGGGTTGTCAGTACAACATAAGTTAACTACAATGCCACTTCTTTTCCGAATGGCTTCCTCAACAATTTTATCACACTCTACTGTGGCACCCACATTCACGTCCAACAGTAACAGTCTAAAGAATTTGATATGATGGATGAAACGTTCAAACAGATGGTTTGGATAAATCTTTAAAGATAAATCGCAACTCCTTTCTCTGCAGAGGCAAAGTAATGCAGAATCGCATGATGGACAAGGCGTTAGGTAGGTCATGGTATGGGTGTGTGACAAGTCCTTGCGGTGCTCGAATCTGTACACACGGCACACGTACGTGAGACAGTCCACCCCACAGAGACAAGAGGTGGGTGAGAGGTGAGACTGAATTAAACAACACGAGTCTGTGCTGACGGCGGATACATCTCCCAGAAGTATTCTCCAAATCGGATTCCGGAGCTCAGCAGCTGTCTTCAGGCCAATGACGTAGGTGGCGTACCGCCTGGTGGGTGGGTGCAGGTGATGGTCAGCCGTGGGGTTCTGGACGAACATCCTCCGCCATAGTCTGTACCAATTTGTTCTGGCGAGAGATGAGAAGGTGGAGCAGGAACAGAAGACAATGTTTCCGCAGACTGGACACTGCCGGTGAATATCCTGTACGGCAGAGCGAGAAGGCTCTAGAATCCACGAAGAGATGGTGGTCATACTTATTACGGCAATTGTTGCGTAACGCCCATTAGGACTAAGATCGCAATAATGTCCTATAAATAGAACACGGTCACACACTGCACTCTTTGCCAAAATTACCCAAACGGCTTTTCCCGCAAGAATCTAGCCTAAGGGCGGTAACCATTTCAAAACAATCGTTACAACACTGATTGTAGATGAAAACATTCACTCTTTGAATCGCAGAATTTGTCATTACCTTCTTTGAATGAATTAATTTCATGTTCTATTGTTAGTAACAGAAATCACAAACAACTAGAATATGTGTTCAACTCGGCACAATTTGCAACGCTATAATAGCTTAAGTTAAAAGATATAAGGCTGCATGTTCCACAAGTAGTGCACGTACACCTTTCTTTTAGAGCTGGGAGTGAGTCGGAATAACCCTGGGAGAGTGTGTGGAGAGTAGGGCGGGAGTTAACACAGAAAACATATTCGTAATCCTTGTTGGGGGGGGGACGGTGTTTTCACAATTTTGTTTAAGTCAAGGACGGAAGTGACTGCAGAGGGGCGAAGGTGGTAGTGAGCAGTTGATCAGCATCATGGCTCTACAAGATTACAGACTCGACACCGCATGAGAAAAAAAAGGGGTGGGGGATGTTAAACCTTGCACTTTACATCAGCGTCTCTCTTCATGACCTGACACGAGAAGGGATGGGAGGACCGCATAGCTCGCTTGTCTTACCAAGACGATTTGTAAGGACGGGGGAGAGGGGGGAGATGATAATCGTTGATATAAGTAGGATTTGAGATGACAGTAATAGGAAGGGGGAAAACAGGAGATAAATGGCAAGTGCTTGTTAAAAATAATAAACTCAAGTTGAAGTTTATGTAAGTCTTTTTAGCAGCTAATTTAGTTTTTACTAGGTCTGCAAGTAAAAATAACAAATATTTATGTTTTAAAATTCTTCTTTTTTAAACAAATAAATAAACTGTTTGAGAATGAAGCAACCCTGATAAAAAAGTGATGGCAATGATATAATAACAAATCGGAACTGACCACTTAACTACAGAGGTTTGAATGTTATGTAATCTATTAGGGCTTAAATATCGGCTCTAAGCTTGAAGAGACAAAACAAACATACAAAAAGTAATCATAGCCTTCATCTTTTCAACCGACAAAAACTTGTTAAATTTTAGAATTTATAAATATCTGCTACTGCTACAAAGATGAATTGTATTATAAAAATAACAATATATTTCTACAATTTTTGATAGCATACATCTTTCTTTAATCCATTATCCTTATCGATTATCCATTTTGAAATTGATAATTTCTACAGATCTAAAAATCCCCAATAAGTATGACCACAAGACAAAGCGCTAAGCGTTATGAAAGATATAACTTTGTAAACACACTGCAGATTCGGTTTACAATATGATGATCTCAACCACTTAGACTTCTTTCATCGATATAACCAACAGTCAAATCAAATCCACCAGAAAGCCAGTCTAGACAGTAACAATATGCTGGTGTTGGCAAATAAGAAAACAAAAGAAACTCCCCGTGTGTAAGCCGATTGGCTGCGCTAATCACATAAGGCGATCACAGGACTAATGCGCGTCAGTTCAGGATGGGGTTAAAAGTGATCACATAGACTCATTGCAGTGGACAGAACACCCCACCCCCAGCCCCTGGCTAAAGTGGGAGCTCTAAGAAAATGCCGTTCACCCCCTTAACACTTGTGTCAACAAAGCAGTTGATAAGCGTTGTTGATTTGCTTCAAACAATAACTATAACCTCAGTGCCTTCTGTAGATTGCTTCTGCAGTCGGAAATTATGACGTTGCCAATAGAGTTCAACCACTGCAGCCACGTCGATACATAATATATTCCAAATTCAAATAAAAAAAACTGTTGTAATTGTTAAATTCGCTTTGGCGGTGTTGAGGAAGGTGTTAAGGTTTTAGTTGAACGAGATGACGTAAGCGATTCAAGATCGGACATCCCAATACTGGTGTTGACACAACCATAAACAATGTGACGTCACACAGAGACTGGGGGACGCAACTTAATAAAGGGATATACGCGCTCAACTATACTACATGTACTTAAATTAGCACTATCAGCAAGGACGAAAGAGCCATTCTTTTCCTATTTGAAAAGACCTGAGTCTGTGTATATAGATCGGGTCAAATTACATCATTACATTTCAGTGTGTGAGCAGGCTATATTTACTGCACTACCATCCACCTTTCTCTCTCCTACACACCCTGCCGGTGCTGTACATGAATAATGATTAAGCCACAGAGGCGTAGCGATGGGGAGCAGGATGTAAAAATCTCGTCGGGCGCCAAGGTGCGGGGCGCCAATGTGCGGGGCGCCAAGGTGCGGGCGCGCCAAAATGAGGCTAATAACGTCCCATTTTGAATACTAAACAAGATTTAGATACTAATTAAACGGCGAGAGGCGCAAATTTTATAGATTGTTCCCGGGCGCAAAATATCCGAGCTACGCCTCTGTTAAGCCAGTATGTAATATTTAAAGAAACGGCCACGCCACACGGAGTAATCCACCAAACATATGCCGCCAATGAACACGTGACCCAGCTAAGTACTTCTGCCGCGAACACTGACGTCACACATATTCCCAAATAAGGAAATGGTAAATATTGAATCTGAATCCGTTTCGTCACCACATTATAAACACAGTGTGAGCTTGGGCGGTTAGAAAATTACGCCATTGTAACATCAAAGTCCTTTGATTGTGATGAGTTCCAGAAAACACAGTTACTCACATCTTTTAGTGTTAAGGCGCCGACAATCTACAAGATTGTAGACATCCCATCTAGCCGACTAGGCGCCCACACCAAATGGCCACCAACAACAAGTGAAATACCTGGGAGGCCATCAACAGACCAAATGTTGATCACTGGTCGAGGTTCGAGCTTCTTGGGTTCGTGCAGAAACAGTAAGTACGGCTGGTAGGTCAGAGCTTGTCGGTAATTGACTGCTAGAAATCTCAGGTAGCGAACAGCTGGTCAGGTAGCCAATGCAACCGAATATATCAGAACTAGAGGATCATCCCACGCACTCATTGTACAGTAAACTCTTCGGAAATAATCCTGTGTGCTAGGAAAATCTGGTTAGCCAAGTCGTAGTTAAGAATAATCAAACCATTGAGCCTTAAACAAACAAGACTAGTGTACCGGAATATATTCTGTACAAACCGAAGGCTTAGAACAATAATCTAACGGCAGTTAATAAAGACATCGATCTGTTGTGAGGTCGTGAAGACAGCCCATGCAGCTGACCCCAGCTCTACGGCGGCTCATCAAACGACGTGTTGTGTAGTGTAGCATCAACTCTGGACAAATACCACGGTCCAAAAGATGCTATCAAAATAGCCCCCACGGGACTGCTGTACAAACCCAAGTGTTTGCTGATGAGGGCCAACTTTAAGACTGAACATTCTCAGATATCTAACCGTGGAGCGTTCCATTAGGTTTTCCATTGAGACGCCCTTCCACACACACGCATACACACATTTCAAGTGTCGGAGCCCATCACTGTGGTTATGCAGCGGTATGCCATACAAACATACATTATAGTCACTTTAGATAAGACTACTTTATTTAGTAAAGATCACGTAAGTGGCTTGAAAAAATTGCTTAATTCAACAAGTGTTTTGACTTAAGTATCGAACATAACATTTTACTTTGACCAATAAATCATTTAGAGGAATAGATCAGATGTGATAACGGACCTACAAATAATGTCTTTATACAATTATTGTTTCAGTGCTTAGAACCTAAGACATAGTGGTTGGGCAAAGGTTAATGACGTAACGTCATTTCAAGTGGTCGTCGAAAACCGGTCCAAGTCTTTTAATAAGCCCAGTCCTTTTAATGAGAACTCAATATATTACTTCAAATAAATAATTACTGATTAGCCTGTGTTAGGGGGAAAATAATACATTAGAAATATGTTAAATACTTTGCACCAGAGTTGCGCAGTGATGCGTTACATTAGTGTATATTTGTGTATGGTCCATGGTGACTGACTTTGTTGTAACACAACAGTAATGTTGAGTTTTAGTACAAGGCCAACGAACTTCAATCAGTTACAGAATATATGTAATTTAATAGTGCATTAAAATAATGTTAAAAAGAAACATGCTTCATGCAGGTCAACAGTTGAGGTCAGTGTGACTTTCTTACCTTGCCAGCGACTCCCGTCAAAAATCCCGCCGTCTGCTTCAAAGAAGTTAAAATCGATTTATCATCGAGTTTCTTCCCCTTGCCACGCCTAAATTTCCCGAACATTGTCCCGCTGGAGTGTTTCCTAAGTGCTCACTGCCGTAACAAGTGTATGCACCCAACAACTGGAGGTTAACTCCCCTCACGTATCCAAGTATGGGTTACATCTCCGAATATATATACTAGCGAGAGACGCAACCATCGTCAGTTCGGTGGTACACGATATACTTGGGCCGACACACGGAACACTCAGAACCTAATCCAGGATGGAATAAACGCCTCACTTAAAACACCGTGTTCATGTCGCCTCATTAGGACAACACCGTCTTAATTATGGGAGGGGCGCCACTACTACTCACACGTTAACCAGACAATCAAACTAACGGAAGTCACAGCGTTAACCCACAGTGCCAAGCAATCCAAGAGGACATAAACGTTATCATTAACTAAGAGCGACATTTCGAAACCATATAATTATAGCCTCTTCACACACATGTCATTGTTTGGCTGGCATTTTATATTTAACTAATTCATAACAAGTCTTCAATTTTTTTTCAGAAAATACACAGCTAATCCACGCCCATAACAAATAAGACACCGGGAGGCGCTGTTACCATGGTATTTTGTATTTTGGGAGAGATGCAGACTATCGGTCTCCACTTGGTCAATTGTAGAATAAAGAACTGTGGCCTTACGACAACTCAACTGTTGGGGTTGTCTTGGTTAACTCTCTAAACCCTATTTCTTGGTGCAAGGCCATCACGTGTGTACCACTTTAACAAGTCGCTCACCACGCCTTTAATGAGGTGCACTGCACGTTCAAGAATAACTAATAAACCAGTCTTTTAATTTCATTATGTTTCTATCTGTGTTTTCTAAATTATTATGACAATCAACCAAGTGACTTCCATAATTTATTTTTTTAAAAGTCAGTGCTTATGGATATGCTAGTCACGCGAAATGTTCCCTCTAAGGTTCGTTGGTATGTGTGTGTGTGACAAAAAAACGCGTGTGCAAAATTGCACAGCATATTTTTTTTTGGCCAAATTTTAACCCAACAAACAAAGATATTATATTATCTTTATCAAAATTTGCTGCACGGTAATTCTAAACTGCTGAGCGGTGTCTTTCAGATACCTGCGCAGCCTAGCAGCTTAAAGGGAATACTGGTCACGAGACAAGGCTGATTATGAAAAACATGACAATAGTGCTTTCACTTTAGTCCCATATTGAATGATACCACTGATTACATCGCTGTAGTCAAAAGCAGATTTAATATCTTTTAAATCTGTCTTTTTAAGGAGAGAAGACGATAATAAATCACCAACATGGCATCCATAAAACAGGCAACCTCTTTTGGGTAGTTTCCTCACCATTCCCCTACCATCAACTTCCGTCGTTTACGTAAACATTCATAAATCACTGCACTAACTAGCAGCCTGCGGTGCATCATTAGCAGGCGAGCACCAGAGATGAGCCCATTATTAACACAGATCCTCATTAATGTTGGGGTGTATATTGGCAGTGAGTGGCCCTTGGACTTGGAGCAAGTCAAAGTCAAAGCCATCACTTTATGATTTCCCTTTTAAACATAATTTCCACCATTTGCAAGACATTCTAAAAGACGCTACTTTCTGACATGAAAAAGTTTGAAAGGAAAACAAAGGTATTAAAATGGGCTGAGCAGATGAGCGGATTAAAACACAGATATCACTATTTCATATCTGACACAACACTCGGCGCTGTTCCATTAACGATTAAACTAATAATGGACGTTTGCTTCCGAACATCACGACTTTCAATGTCGTAACAGGGTCTTTAGCGAAGACTTACACCAGCCCTCCTCCTCCCCCCCCACCCCACATAGAGGAGTGGAGAGAGATGGTTTGACCCGCCTGGTGGACGGACTACTGAGCGAGGTGATGGAACCAAGAAACAACGATAGACAAGGGCAGGAACTGTAAACAAAGGAGCAGTCCAAACAAAGAAGAGCGCCGCGTAGATACCGGTGGTGCCGTGCACTGCGTTTCTCTAGTTACAGAGAGCGTACTCCCCCCATGACACCCTTAAAAACAAATCATTAGCAGCACCCCGTGGAGCCGCGTGGCATCGAGTGATTGGATCAAAGCCAGATTGTCAAATAAACCTAACATATAAGTGACACACCATCATAAACAAATCTTCAACCATAGCATTTGCTGCATAAGAGTCGCTCGCTTTTGCTTTCCTGTGCCCATTGTCACAGTTTCTTCTCAAGACTTCCACAGGCATACATCAGCTTCTGTATACCAATGTTGAGTCAGTTATTATTGGTAGCAAATGTCTGGACACTAGTAACAACGTTGATACCCGCGTGAAATATAATCCAAAATAATATTTAGAAACACATTTTCTAAAAAAAATTATGATTTCAGATGAATTTCAGCAGAAACTATAAAAGAATTCTCCAGCCAACACAATTCTCACTACCTTTATAGAGCTGTACAGGAACTCTATCATTCAATATCAAAGTTTTGAACATTTAAAAAAATCAGATCTTGCTGACTTACTTGCGGACGCTAATTATTTGCAACCTTGATATAGTTCCACAGTTCTGACTAGACCAATGCTCTGGTTTTCAGGCAAATCATTTCAGCATTTGTAACACCCTGATTCCATTTTTTTAAAGATAAAAATAAATGTCTGTATAAATCCAAAGAAATAATTCCCTGCTAGGTTCCCGCACATAAAAATGTCTTGTGCTATCGGCGCCGAGCTCGACACGTTGCGAATGCTGACGCTGTGATAAAAGAGTTGATGTCAGGTAAACATCCCAAGGCTGTAGACACAGGGAATGTGGTGGGTTGGTGATGTGTCGATACCCGTCTACTTATCCACTTAACATATCCGCAAATTCCCAACAACTTATTTAGATTGGCATAGTACGTCAAGTGAAAAGTTAAGCATATTTTAAAAAAAACAGCATCATTTAGTTTGCGATAATGGACTTTTCCCCCACCCTATAGCGGGAGAGGGGAGATAATACAGGGTTAAAAACATTTCGTTCAATGGGAATCACGAACAAATTAATGATCTCTATTTACTTCTCATTGGACTTTCAAAACATGAAAACATGGCAACACATAAGTCAAGTTTTGTGCATGATGACCAGACAGTGCAGGAACATCATCATCTCCATTATATTTTTCAGATTCCTACTTTTGTAACTCAATCTTCAAGCCTATAAATGGGACAGTCTTTCATTGCCAACTGAAACATTGTCTCCACATGCGTATTTCTAATTCGACACAAAAACTAAAATCCAAAATTATAAAATTGCTGTACCAAATTGTTTAAAAGGAATAGATCAGCAGGTGAACAGGTAGCATGATCATTAAATGAGGTTTGATCTCCAAACCAAACATGAGAAAATGGATGCATATAGATATCTGAAATTGTGCCCAGATACCAAACTTGGGAAAATAGTTGCGTACAGATGCCTGTATGAAGTTTGTGCCCAGATACCATATATGAGTAAATGGTTGCAGAGACATGAATAATTCGGAAACAAAAGAAATACTGTGGGGGTAGAAATTCGAAATATATTTGAATGTCAAACGTGATTCTTGTTTGCACATAGCGTTTTCTGAAATACCAACCTTTCTACACCACATTACACTGGCAGCCGATCATTACATGAGAAAATTGCACCTGAGAAGAATGCACAAGTTTAGAGAGCAGATATCAATTTTGGATCTCTGGTGTGTGTGGTTAAAGGTTTTCTATTAGTGGCTTAATCCCCCGACTAATGTGTAGATGTCATGTGTTGAAGGTTGAAGGCTCTGATTATAGTGAATATATACAATATCAAATCAGTTTAAATCACCGAAAACTGTTCGTTCAAGCAGATCAATGCATGGCTGAATGTGTAACTCCAATGGCTTATTATAGTCTATTGGTATAATTTTACGGACTTGACGCTCAAGTGGCTGTTTAAATGAGTAATCGCCATTGATGGCATTATATTATTAACGTTACTTTTAAAAATTGACAATAAAACAGCATGAAACTTAACAAGTTAAACTAGAACAAAATTGTATGCAATATAATTTAAAAAAAAACATTCACTTGGTACCTGCACTGTACCAAATCTGCACTTTTATAACCTTGTGATGTGCCTCTACAACCGGGGATACACGCGCTTACCTATTCCATCATGGAAATAATATGTTTCAAGCAAAGCGAGGTCTTGGCGATAAGGATAGAGATGGATCAAGGAAGAAACGAAAGATAACCGGTAGAAGATCAGGAGAGAGAACGACGGTGTTGGCGGCAACTGAAGAGTTACAACTAATAGGTGTGGAGATGGGGAAATGCTACAGGGGGGAGGCTTTCAAGACACGGCGAGAAACAAAGAAAGCAAAAGAAGTTGATAAAAAAAGAAGAATTTGAAGAGTTGCCAAGATAAGAGATCTCAGGCCAATCTTCACCAGTTCTAACCTTTAGCTCTCGAATAAAACAGGTTTTAATGCCCGCTCGGTTTACCTCTATCTCGCAAGGCTCACACAGCGCAACAATCAAGTTAAATGGAAGATGGTCAAGTTACACGAGAATATAAACTTTTCAGCTCCGATTCCCAGTCATATTTTTTTTTATTGAAGGCACGCCTTCCAATTAATTTTTAAGCATTTTATTTATCACTTTACTATAGAAAGCAAGTCATTAAAACATATTCTATATACATGTATATGTAAACCTTAAACTGTACACAAGGCATTAAATGCTTGTGTTATGGTAATGTATTCAAGATTTTTCATTGACCGTCCTAAAGATAAATTTGTTTACACCGTCATCAATTATTGGCTGACATCGCCACAAGATCTTGAAAGCTGATCCCATAAATTGACATCATCCCAAGATCACATAGGTTGATATAATCCCAAGATCACATTGGTTGATATAATCCCAAGATCACATAGGTTGATATAATCCCAAGATCACATAGGTTGATATAATCCCAAGATCACATAGGTTGATATCATCCCAAGATCACATAGGTTGATATAATCCCAAGATCACATGGGTTGATATAATCCCAAGATCACATAGGTTGATATCATCCCAAGATCACACAGGTTGATATAATCCAAAGATCTCCTAGGTTGATCACATCCCAACTGATCATAGGTCATAGGTGGATCTTATCACTCAGGGCAATTTCGTGATTGCCTCAGGTGCAAGAATGACTTGAAACAAATGTCACGCCCTGGCCAAGAAATTCAGCCGTACGGTTCTAATATCAAGATTAGCTTGGCATCCCAGCCGAGACCAGATCACTCACCAATAGCTCAAACCAAAGTAAACCCCTGTCTGCACGTGTTGTCTGCTTGTGGGACCAAGTGATCCAAAAGGAGGCATGAGGCCACACAAAGGTTCAATCTAGATGGCCAGCAAGCCCATCAAGGTAACCCATTCAATATGGCCTATGGCGTGCCCACACCTCACATTTCTGCGAGCTATAGAAACCCGGTGGCCATGGACGAAATAGTCACCGTTCGGTGTTACAGGCCAAGCCATGGCCGCGTGTATTTTTAGTTATGTGATTCGAGATGACCGGCCAAACCATTTCGTGTGACGTCATGTAAAACATAACATTTAACATAAGAATGTATGTGGAAATGCGAGACCGATATTGTCTTTAAGTTTACTTTAACTGCAAGTAATAATAATCGCCATAGCAACCTTTAAGACCAATTATCACACTTGTTTAACAACAATTATCCTGATGAGAAAGTGAGATGAAATTCAAGAGTGAGTTAATTTGAAGAACTGACCTTGGAACTATACAAACTATCAATCAGATAACAAATGACGGAACCGATCTAATCATGTCTAAACATATGACCAACCAAAACGTTCATGTGGTCAAAAACAGTTGCTAGTAATCCATGTCAACACAGATTGATCCCATCACTATATACACAAACACAACTCTCCAACCACATCTCGGCGAAAACACGCGACCACACGATGCCCGGGGAAATTAGTCCAAATTAACACCATTATAAACACAGTCCTGGAACTCACCACGAGTAGAAGAGTGAGCACTGGCGGTACATTGGCAACACTAAACACGGGAGATCAGCCTTCCCGGCGTCCGACAAGAGTGGCTACCTACGATAATCCCAGCTACTTGCTGCTGATATGAGCGCCGAGTCCCCCCGTTGAACTGGAGTGACGGGAGGTGTCGGTCTGATAACCCCCACCTTCAGGGGCCGACACCCTTAAGAACAGCTTCATCCTATTCTTCACGGCATTGACACGGGCGAGCACATTCAGAGCGCTCACTTTGAAATCAGAGATTACACGTCTGCTCGTATTCGTTTGTTTATTTTCAAAAAGAGATTATGAAAAATTAGTTTGATAAGTTTTTTTTACCTTTTTTTATGGACAATGGATGCGCGTTGGTTTTAAATGCTGGTGGTTTTTTTTTCCAAACACTACACAAGGTTCTATAGATAAGTTGATGGGTGCACGTAGGACATGCACATATTTCCCTGGTTAATTCTAGTTTGTCAGTTGAGAGATGATCACGGAGCAGATGTTCATGATGGACGACACAGGCTCATGTAACTGCGCTTACGTTTTAATCGCTGACATGTACGATTTAGAGACTAATAGCAGCTATACGGGCGTACAAACCACAACGTCGAGGCTTATTTCTCACCATCAACACGGGAGTGACTGTTGAGAGATGAGCTCAAAGATTAATATTATTATATAGGGAACGGATAAAGATTCAACGAGATCATTCCACTGTCTCAATATTAGACAGCTTCTTCCTGAGGTCAACGAGATCATTCCACTGTCTCAACATTAGACATCTTCTTCCTGAGGTCAACGAGATCATTCCACTGTCTCAACATTAGACATCTTCTTCCTGTGGTCAACGAGATCATTCCACTGTCTCAACATTAGACATCTTCTTCTTGAGGTCAACAAGATCATTCCACTGTCTCAACATTAGACATCTTCTTCCTGTGGTCAACGAGATCATTCCACTGTCTCAACATTAGACATCTTCTTCCTGTGGTCAACGAGATCATTCCACTGTCTCAACATTAGACATCTTCTTCCTGTGGTCAACGAGATCATTCCACGGTCTCAACGTTAGACATCTTCTTCCTGTGGTCAACGAGATCATTCCACTGTCTCAACATTAGACATCTTCTTCCTGTGGTCAACGAGATCATTCCACTGTCTCAACATTAGACATCTTCTTCCTGAGGTCAACGAGATCATTCCACTGTCTCAACATTAGACATCTTCTTCCTGTGGTCAACGAGATCATTCCACTGTCTCAACATTAGACATCTTCTTCCTGTGTTCTACGATTTCTATGGACGCCATTTCTGCATGTAATACACAAATTTGATGCACGCAGCTATTTTTAATGTCAGATGTTGTGGAATACCGTTTTAGAATTAAGCGTATCTTTTGTATTTGATTTATGGCCGTGATAACTATATTCACCACTTTAAGTAAAAACCACAGAGGCATCTACTTACAGGAACGTATAGGGGGGAAAAAATGATTCACGGATTCTTGATGCGATAAGACCCATTAGGTGGGTTACCTGCTTTTAAATTTAAACCTAACATACTTATCTAACAATACAATCTTTCAGCTCTTTTAAAATAAAATAGACATATTGATGGCATTCACATATGAATTACGAAATTCTGCCTTATTCTTCGGAGGCTAAAAGGTAGACGTTAAATAAAGGGTAAAGATAAATTGTCTATTTTCTGGTGTGCGTTTGGCAAAGTGCGTCGGATATCTGTTTCACCATTATCGCCAAATTCCTTGGTGCAGCTACAAGCAGCATGGAGACTGGAGCAGGGGATGCGTGCACTGTCTGTCTTGCAATACAAGACACTAGAGTTAAGGGACGGGTGGGGCTTGCAGTTTCTTGGCAACTAACTCTAAGGTTAACATAACGCCAGACAAGGGTGTCTCGAAAATTCCAGGGTACCACGGACGTAGAGAATCTGTGAATATATTTAGTGCCATGGAAGGTCAGATTGACCACGTAAATGTATCTTCGAGAATTAAAAATAACAGACGATTTGTTGGAAAAACTATTTTGAGCGCAAAAAATATATTTCCTTGCTCGCAATTATAAACTACCGCGGTGAGAAATACAATTATCACAAAAATTGTAGCTTTAAACTTTAAAAAAAAGCCTAATAAATCTTAACATTTTTTTTTAAACGCATGGTATCAAAGTGTTGGATTGCCTTTGTTTCTTTGCACTTTCTTCAAACGAAGTCGATATAAAAACCAAAAGAATGCTAAATGATTATTGAAAAATGTGTATGCCATTAAATTTTTAACAAAGTTAGAAAGTTGCTCAAGTTCCCATTTTCGCCTTTTTACTACTACGTTTATTTAGTAAAAGGGCACAAGACAATGCATTAGTTTAAATTAATGGCATCGAATCTCATCAAAAGAATAATTAAAACAAAGTCAAATGGATGAATCGGTTAATGAAGCGACGACTCAAGGGTGATGGATTAAACTAGAAGAAATTGGATAACAACGTTAAGCCCTACAGCCAATGAGAGAAGCCCAGGTAGCCCTCGAGCACTTGAATGATGCTCACATCTGTAACATGTTCACTCATGTTTTCTTTGACTTTGTTTATATATACATCTTTCAAGCATCAACAGCGGGGCTATAACGGGAGTTGAATGTCCAGACACACGCTTACATTCTAGCGACCCTCTAGACACGAACGACTTTCTCTTTCTACCAAAGATGGGGGACTCCCACTTTTTAAATGCTACAATGCTCAAATGTCCGGAAATAACGTTTTAAATATCCATTTTAAAAAAAGTTCTTGAATTACAATAAACCAATTTATTTTTATCAACAGCAGCATGTAAGGGAAACGCGTGCTAAAGTTGCATGTGATCGTCTCATAGCGACATTTGTTGTAGTTCAGATTCTCATAGGAGAATACGGTTGTATATCAAAGACTTAAAGACTTCGGTTGAGAGTGAGGTTTTATAACAAACACACTTTTGTATGAGCAATCCACAGCCCAGGTAGAAATAGTATGAAGCCTGGCACGGTTAACAAAGGACAGAACTAAAATGTCTGCATCTGATAGCCCCCCATCACCAGGGAATGCAAAACTATTCACCCCCAAATACCAAACAAAACGACATAACGAAGAGCAGAGGACGGGTGATAGCTGAAAAACAAAAGGCTTGCGGGTAATGGCGCGCTAGTAAGCGGTAACAAGCCTGGGTTAGTTGGATCAAGGTGCGCACGGAGCCCTGTGATTGCGCTTCTCACCTTCAGAAGTCCAGGTATCGCCTCCAGCTAAGTCAACAAGCAAGATCCCAGCACGAGGAAAGAAATAATATTTCGGGGTCGTAACTTAATCTTCCTGCTATTCGCTTTTAAAAACCTCAAAAGATTACACCCCCCCCCCAAACCTCCCGGTTAAAAAAAAATAATAACCTTCCCCATTTAGGAGTCTATAATGATATTGACATTGATAAAGTGAAAATGAGAGGGCTGCAGAAAAGGTGGAACAGAGAGATGGAGAGAAACAGACGCAGAGAGAGTGAGACAAGATAGAGAGCGGAGAGAGGTATGGGGAGAGATTATATCTAAAAGTAAAACGCCGAAAAAATTTGAACTTACAGTGCTGGTTCGCACCCTTGAACAGCGTACTGATTTTGAACCAAAATGCAGCCACTGGTTTATATAGGTTCAATTTGACATAAGAAACAACAGACAAATGTGAGTTTGAAGTAAACAGGGATTAAATGATGTAGATCGCTGGAGGCATACGGGCCCGGGCGATCAAGGAATGCCATGTATACTCATTCCTTCTTATTGACTTGACGTTTTTTTTGTATAATCTTATCTTATATGTTTACAGACGCTCCTTCTATACAGAAGATTATTGCGTCCTACGCTTATCTATGGTTTGTGTTTAGTCCTGCATTTTTATTAGAGATTTAAATGTTGATAAAGTGTTGGTTTTCCTGGATTCTTCAGGCAACCCATTCCACGCCCGAATTCCGGACGGGAAGAGGAAAAGGAAAACTTGTATGTGTTTGTTCTTGCATACGGAATAAGAAAGGTGTTTTTATCCTTATGTCTATCTGAGGGTTGTATTAAGTTATCTTTGTGTTGTATTTCTAAATTAGAATTAATTGCTTTATCCTCTAGTGTTTCAAGGTTTAATGATTTAACTAATGGTGTTATTCTTCTATATCTACTTCCAGCTCAAAGTTTTTCGTTCAAGTAGTATTTCTCTCATATCACCACTGCTTAAAGTTTATATTATTGAAACATTTTTTCTTTAAGGCGGCATAGTTCTCAGTGTAACGTTGTAATATATAATAATTCACCATAATTGTAGCAGCGCTGTCATTGTAGTTGTAGTCCAGCATGAAAAGTGTAATAAAAAAAACCCCGTAAAAAAAGTTTTTGACTATACTATAAATACTTTATATACGAGACATAACTAAAAGTATGTTCATTATAATTTATAATACGCCTCGCACGACAATCCAAATATCCAAAATTTTAGTTGTCTCATATATAAAAGATTTATAGTAAAGCATGTAATAAAAACTCGAATGAGTATTTAAGCGAAATTCACAATAATTTCTCCATAACAATTTTCGAGACAAATCACTAAATTGTGTTCAGCAAGTAAATAACGATCACACATAAACAATATAATAGCCCAAGTCATAGGTTGGTTGGAGTATGTATCCATAACGCTATGACGTCATTTTTTAGCTTATATTTAAATATATATATATACAAGGCGCGCATCAAGAGGTGTGCAAAATAATTATAAATTAAAAGATTCTCACCGTAAAAAAAATAAAATTACATGACGTCATTGTTTTAGCTTATATTTTATTTTTGGAAAAGAGAGCGATGTAAAAAGAGGATTTGAGGATTTATAATTATAAAAAACTTTGTGTACATTTCAGGAAGTTTAATATTTCGTATTTATCAAACAAGGATAAGTTACTTGGGCTTTTGACAAAAAAAAAGAAGAAAAAAGTAGCCGCCCTAGGCGCCCTACAACCCCTAGTAATTTTAATAACAAGTGATTCAAACGCTTCTTTTGACGTTGAGTTGAAACAAAGAATATGTGACTTTTTTTATTCAAGGGAAATCATTATAGATTACATTAAAAGTGATTTCCAATCAATAATTCTGAAAGTAAACAAAACAATTGCTATCTACAAATTGTTGCTAAAATTACGGGAGACGAAAGAAAATAGATTTTTGAAAACCTCCTTCTCCAACATTGTTCTAAATATTATTAGCTATCGTTTGGCATTTGTTTCAACCCGATAGCTGTTATGGTTGCCGACAAATTGACAAAATACTGATATTTTTTCGTTTTTTTTTGTTGTTTTTTTCCCCCCAGGAAATCCAGTAAACCTTTACGGGAAACATTTTTGGCCCGTGCCCATCCTTGGGACCTCCTTAACCCATTTGCAAAAGACCCGAACCCTCTATCTGGTATGGGTCAGGAGTAGTTGCTTGTGCAAGTTCGAAGAGACATCCATACCGGACAGATATTTCAAACTTATAATAGCCCAATTTCCTCATAAGGAAATTGATGAGAAAATTGCGCTAAAAAACTACTACAGTCTGCCTACTAAATTTTAGCTCTATTTATCACGGGAAAAAGGTTATAAAAACATGTTTAATATAATGCGGACCACGCGACAGACTAGCAATTAGTAGCATTTACCTTTACAGCTCGGGAATATTTTAAAAAAAAGTATCGTCAATATAATAGGAACCGCTCCGCGCGACAGGAAAGTATTAAAAAGGTTGTTAAATATAATACGCACCGCGACACTAGTACGAAAATTAAGATGCTACATAGAGATAAATAGAGATAATCTAAAAATTCATTAATTTAATTACAGTGCGGTCGATCGATCTGAAATTTTGATAGCCAATACCAGACCAACAAGCTGTGGTGCTGTATTTATCATTGCAAGCTAATAAATATAAAACTAGACAGAAATCGTTTTAACTGTGATATCACATCTTTCATCATCTTGCTTAAGCATCAACTTTGAATTTGGTGAGAACCTGTGGCTTCATTTTTATGGGATTGACCAACATCCCTAAAACATAAGGTGTATATAAAGAGCACACGAAAAAGGGGGGGGGGCGGAGGGGAGTGGGGGAACCGAAATAAGAAAAAAAAACAAGACAAAGACGAATTCGTTATAACTGAGACTGTAAACAAGACTTGGCTGCCAGTAAACGCTTTCCTTCCATATTACACTTTACAGTCGAAGGTCTCGCTTGCTCTACATCCAGCACTGCGCTCATATATTGTTACTTGTCCTTGGCGGATGAATATTTCATGCGTGGGCTTGCAACTGATGGATTGTTCTATTGAGCAATTTGGCGTGGGCGGCAAGACAAGGATGTGACGGAAAACACATGTTACAGCTGCATGTCTTCCACAACGCCTCAGCAGCTAACGTCAACAAAGAGATGATCTACCATTCATTTCTACAACACCTGCTCGCAATTCGAGTTATTATTCACTGTTAATTACTCAGACATTGTTTTCTTTTCAATCTGTCAAGCGCCGCTTATCTTGGCAGTTCTAACAATGTTATCACATTTTTCGGCGCCAGCTGTCCATCCGACTGATATAGACAAGTCTCAAATGGCTCCAGGAAGTTCTCAGTTGAGCCCATCTACTCTGTCAATACAAACGTTCAACAGACGAAAGCCCTACAACAAAACACGGGGATGTGTAGAGATGTGTTGACTCATTAACCCCCATGGCTCGTCCTTCAACAATGTTCTCTCATCTAATCTTAACTCACTTCCGCTTTCTTCCAGCCGCCCACTTGTCATTTTTTTTTGGAACCGCGCCCCTATCTTTACTTGTTTAAATTTTAAAAAAAGTTCTATCTTATCAGGGGCGTTCCCTCGTTCAATAAGGAGACGTATCTACTTCAGAGATGGGAATCAGAACGAACGCACCGAACTCCAAACCTGCTGACGACAAAAACGATCGCAATATAGTTAGGAGAAGAAAAGAAAAAAACCTCACGATTAACGCACACCTCTTCGTGCTCCGTAATGAAAATAGTTGAATAAATACTAGAGAAAAAAAACATTGAAAGAAGTATTTTGTTAAAAACTTTATAATATTTGTGTATTGCCCCCACCAAATTTCCCCCGCCAGCCCTCTTCATCGCATGGGCTTAGTGCAAACAAACACTATGAAGCGACTATTTAGCTCAGACATCAATGTTTCTCACCAAATTGCTGTCGCATCATCATGTCCTACTCACTAACGGAGTAAAAAATAAAATTTTGTTCAAAAGTATCCCTTGAAAGTATTCGATTTCGATAGGTCTCAAATTTAGTAGTACTCTAGTAGTACTAATTTGGCATCTGTAAGTTAAAATAAGTAAAACTCTTTGCAACAAGGGGATATAATAGTTTAAATTTACTTATATTCTAAAGAAAAAACAGGACTGGACGACGCGCCTAAATCCACTATCCCTGGTTCTGTGTGACCTTGAATATGACTCAACCATTCTAAAATGTTTTTTTTAGGGTTCACAATCACTTGCTAACAGTTAGAATGTCCGTTGGATAAGTGACCCATAAGTTAAGGAATCACCCAAGTGATGATGTGACTAGTTGTCATTTGTTATGGTGATCTTGCACGCTGATAGAGTCCAGCCAGCTACGACAAGTCAAGTGGGGAGCTCAGCGAGGTGATAAGGACATGAAGCCCGGCAAGCAGTTACCGCGGTAGCAGTAAAGTCGGTAGCCCAAACGACAGGAGCAGTAAGGTCCGTAGAGGTAAAGACGATAGCAGTACGGTTTGTAGCAGTAAGGACGGCAGCACTAAAGACGGTAGCAGTAATGTTGGTGGCAGTAAAGGACGGTTTTATAGCAGTGATGGTGACGTGGCGTTTATGGTGATGTCAGGTCGGTCTGATAGCGTCTTTAGCCAGCAGTAATAGCAAGTTTTCGTCCAATCGTATTAGTCTATATTATATTACTCTATATCCCTTTGGCTAAAATGGTCAAATAAACGCCTTTTTTTTTAGGTCATACAAATTTATGAAAGTCTAAAGCTGTTTATGACTTTAACGCTCCTATTCATTTTTTAAATTAAATCCCTTATATTAACTTCAAAAATTTGTCTCTCTGTCGTGCTTCGAACGTCCGGCGGAAAAACAAAAGTAAAAAATGACACACTTCCCGTGCTGCTATCGAGTTGAAATTTTGCACATAGACTCGTGTCAACCAACAATGCATCGTATCAAAATTTCAGATCTATCGAATGTACCGTAATTAAATTAATGCACTTTTAGTTTATCTCTATATAACTATAGGTAATTCAATTTCACAGTTGTTATTGTTCGGCGTCCCGTGCCACTTGAGTCGTTCACGCATGCCATCGGTGACCACACCTCCCCTCCCCCCCCCAGTTTTTTACAGCAAAGGGGACTTAACTCAGTTTCAGTCTGTAAATGTTTGTCGCGTTGAGTTCTGTCTCAGATATAAGGGATTTATAGCTTACAATGACGCGGTGGTCGAGTGGCAGCGCACTGGACTGTCATACCGATGGTCACGGGTTCGAATCCGTGTAAAGGCAAGGGCTTGTTCCCGGGGCCTAGGGCGTCCCTGAGTCACCCCGCTCCGAATGGGTACCTAATACTACATGTAGTTAGGCGGCTGGGTAATGCGTGGAACCCACAAAGCCGTGGCCTGTGAATGCTGCATCACTTGCCAACAGATCATCTGTCATGGTCTGTGGACGCAACTATCTTCTGCATAGAAGGAGCGTCTGTATAAATAAGATAAGATAAAAACTTTGTTTTTACGGGGTTGTTTAATTAAAATCGAATGCGTCTTAAAGTGGTATATTGAAGTTTAAGATAATTTTTTTTAAATACTTGCAAACACCACTAGTCAAGGCAATGGTTTAAAGGGGCAGCAATGGATATTGCAAGTGCTGGATTTCCACTAGGACTTGGTTAAAACTCTGTTTGACTTAAAGACTCGCGTTACTTGCAGCTCCCAACACAAAGTTCTCAATGAAACTGCCACTGTCAATTCACATTTCTTATTACTGTACCCAAGTGGTACTCCCCATGGCATCCTTCCCGCCTTCAGCAGGTATCTCGCCGGGGGGATGTTATATTAAGATAAATCACTGTAAAAGTCGTTCGCGTTTTCATTGGGAGGTTTAATTACGATGGCTGCGTCACGGATGACAGTATGTCGGTAGATTACACAGACACCAGACGGGCCAGGAGGCGCCATTAACTTGGGGAAACGGACTTTAGGAGCAAGAGAAACCATTGGTCGGCCAGCGAATCTATTTCTGGATCTTAAGCCATCGTAGTTTTGTGCGCGGTGCGTCCGCGTCACTTTAAAAATGTAACTTGTAACAAAATTAACCCAATGGACATTTGTAGACTAGAGCTATCTGTCAAACAGCTGCCTCACGATAAAACCAAATGCATATTTTTTAATATAAAAAAACATATTAAACACTTATTGTGTCCTTCCTGCATAAAGTTATTGTCATTTGGTATTGATAAGGTAAAATTAGCGATATATAATTTAAAAGTCATCTAAAGTGAACAATGATTTTTAAAAAAAAATGATTGTTCTCTTTTTATAAAATATTTTTAAAACTCATAAATTTTATATCCACATTTAATAAATTTGCTAATCACAACAGTTTCAAGTGTGTTTATGTTTTAATACAAAGCTATAAGGACTTGGCTACTCAATGGTTCTCTGGCTATCAAGGTGACCCGCGAAGACAGTAGGGGTAGGGCTTGGGTGTATGTCGGCCGAGGCTTAGAGGACAACTCCACACACAACTATTTTATTTCATGTAATAAACTAGCAAGAAAAGAGATATTAGTTCCCGACTTCAACACATGCAGTATTTTCAAATGAACCAGGAAATCTGCATTGCGGAAAATGTGTTTTAAAAAAATATATATTTCCGACAAACCACATGTAAACGCCATTCGATGTGAACGTGAAGTAGAAGTGAAAGAAACACTTTAAATCTGTCAGCTACCAGGGCACATATAACGCTTTTAACTTCATGTCTCATCATAATCTTGACTCCAGCGCTACTCAGAGATCAGCGGTTATCACGTTGTAGTAATTTCAGTGTATAATCTTGACCAGTCTTACTCACAATGTATACAACGAGTATCCCATAACTTATTAGTCTCGCTTAATTATCACTGAACACCACTAAATAATAGCGCAAGAAATAAGTTCTACTTTTATAGCTTTATATATACGAATATAATTTTTTTTTAAATTCTTTGGTATCCTTCATGTACCCGAATGTGAGAATCGAAATACAATCTTCTCCAAGAAGTCAAGAGAATAAAAGCGGTATCTCAGTGAAACCTTATCGGCAGCAAAACCGTTTCTCGCGAGCCCCGACCAGGTAACTGGCTTGTTATCAATGCAAGTGGATACGGTATACTAGGTGCTACACGGGGGAGAGGAATATCTTTCATAAGGGGATGATGCACTCATGACTCAAGGGCGAGTACAGGACTCAGCCTCATGGCACACTTTTACCTGCCCAAGTTATCAGCTCTCATGCTTTATTAGTAGCCCTTCTCCTCTACCCCCGCCCCCCCCCCACACACACATATAAACACTCGACCTTACCCCTCACGGCGTGTACGATATCACCATGAATATTTGTGGGTGAGTAATACGGCTATGAAATATGGGACTGATATGAGTGCTGAAAGGAAAGATGAACATGGCAAAAAGGGGTAACATAAAACTGAAATGTTTAGAGCAGAGATTTCATTAAAGATAACCAACATATGGTTTCAGAATGTTAGGTGGAAGAAAAAAAATGTGATAAAATAAAATGCTCGACCTCTATTGAAAGAACTTACCGTAAGAAAATGATGCAAGCTCACAGGAATTATCAAGATTTTAAATAAAAACTAGATGAGATAAGATGAGCGAGAGAAGAGATGGGGGTAAGATGGCAGTTTTGAGAGGTTTTGGAAGGAGTGAGCCTGTGCTTTGTTTAGTTTTTATGTTTGAGGTAAGGGTGAGGTAAGCTGTTCAAAATGTAACAAAAGGATAGCGGGATGATCACAGGTGGGCAAAGAAAGATTTGATGTATGCTTCGGTTTGGGGGGGGGGTATCGGGAATACAAGAAATGAAAAGCACAAAACCCGGACAGGGAATTTGTGGATTGTTTTAAGAGATTTCGTTGTTGAAGGAAATGTTGTTGGACCAAGATTTACCAAGGACATTTATTTTTTACACAGTGCTTCTCAAACGCCAGCTTCCAAAGCCACAGCAAATATAAATAATAATTTCATAAATGTGAACTACAGAACTGTTGTAATTTTCATATAATGCATCCCAAAATCATGATAGTAAAAACACTGAACAAAATAAATACGCCCTCCCCCTTTACTATGCATTATTTGAGAAGATTAACAAAATATGATAATGATAACCAGTTTTGGATGGCTTGACGGTTATTTGAGAAACAATGCTACTGGGAATGTGAAATAAGAGGAAAATACCTTTTTCCTAATACGATTATACTGAAACGGGAATTAACAAGACATTTTCATAAAAGCAAGGAGAGAGGTGTAGTTCTGACAAACAAACTGGGCTATACTATGCTTTTTAACCAGATCATCTGGTTGAAGGGTTAACTATAAATCACAAGGGCCAAGGGTATTTATCGATGCCATTCTGAATTAGTTTTTATTATTTTCCTATTTCTAAGTTGTTTTATTTCAGTATGATAAAAATCAATGATATACAAAGTGGAATATTAATATTGAGTTCAATGACAGAATAAGTTTAATAAGAATAAAGAGTTCCAAAAATGTAAAATTGATAAAGGTGTTCAGCATTTAGACTGAAACTACAGCAGTCAAACATCACTTTCTGTTTAATAGTTTTACTAATTGTTAGATAACCAGCAAAAACAAAACAGAAAAAACAAGGTGTAGAGATTGTGAAAATAATAAGAATTTGACCAAAAAAATGAGAACAAATTATGAGATGAATGAAAGGCTAAATAATAAATGGCTGAGACAGAGATATTTAAGTCAGATATTCACAGAAGACATTTTAAAACAAAAATACTAAACTATTGTATAGATAGAAGACAAGGGTACGTAACAAAGAACTAAAAGACAGTAACATAAAGGGTGAGGTTTGTAAAAATAAGAGAAGGAAAAAAAAGTCTGCCAAAGCTTACCTGGAAGTGTAGGATAATAGTCCAAATTAGACCCAGTGTAAGCTTGGGGTTACCATCCACAATCTCATCCGAGCGAATATTTACAAGTCTGATCTGTTCATACAGCAACAAAAAAAAATGATGGAAACTTGTTCAAAAAAATTAATTATAAACAATTTCCACTTTATAACTGAACTTAGCATAATTATTGGTTGATGTTAAAATAAAATCTTAATTAACTTTCACCCAAAGAGGGAGACAACTTGAAATAAGGTTTTGCTACAGTTTCATCTGAATAATTTCCCATTTCTTGTCAAATCTTTTAGGAGTCACAGAATTCTTCACGATGACAGGTTGCCAAATCATGTACATGTACATGTATTTTATTATCAATTAATTTCAAGAAATATTTTTCATAGGATCAGACAAGGTATTTTTATTTATGTGTGTGTGTGTGTGGCTTTTTCAACAATATTTTTTAGTACATTCGTATTTATAGTCTATTAAACACGTCCCCACACTATTGCCTTTCTCCTTTTAAAACCTTTTCAACTACTGAATTCTAAAAATACAAGTCCTACCTATTACTGCTATCAACTTTTGCAGAGCCTGCCTATTGCTCCTGCTTTCCTTACAAGCAATGGATATTATCTTATCTTATCTGTTTCAGACGCTCCTTCTATACAGAAAATTATTGCGTCCTACGCTTATCTATGGTTTGTGTTTAGTCCTGCATTCTTATTAGAGTTTTAAATGTTGATAAAGTGTTGGCTTTCCTGGTTTCTTCGGGCAACCCATTCCACGCCCCGAATTCCGGATGGGAAGAACGAAAATTTGTATGAGTTTGTTCTTGCATACGGAATAAGAAAGGTGTTTTTATCCCTTATGTCTATCTGAGGGTTGTATTAAGTTATCTTTGTGTTGTATTTCTAAATTAGAGTTAATTGCTTTATGTATGATTACTACTTTACTCTTGGTTCTTCTATCCTCTAGTGTTTCAAGGTTTAATGATTTAACTAATGGTGTTATTCTAGTCAGTTTTGAATATTCTCCAGTAATGAATCTGGCAGCTCTTTTTTGGATTTGTTCTAGTTTATCAATGTTTTCTTTGGTGGATGGGTCCCATACAGAAGATGCATATTCTAGTACAGGTCTCACCAAAGTGAGGTAGCATTTTAGTTTTATATCTCTATTACATTTGTTAAAGTTTCTTTTTATAAAGCCTAAGGTTTTGTTTGATTTTTTAATAACTTCATTGACATGGGGATTCCATGATAATTTCTCATTTATTATGACTCCTAAGTATTTTGCATCTTTAGTTTGGGTCAGTTCCTTTCCATGAATGAAATATTTTGAATTTATTTGTTTCTTTTTCTTTGTTACTCTTAACAGTTGACACTTTTCTGGGTGGAAACTCATACTCCAGTTAGTTTCCCATTTTATCAATTCATCTAAGTCTTTTTGTAAAATTTTGCTATCTTGTTCTGATTTAATTGTTCTATAGATTATACAATCATCAGCAAATAACCTAACTTTTGTTCCTGTTGAGATGTTGTTGGGTAAATCATTTATATATATTAAAAAGAGTAAGAGACCTAGCACAGTTCCTTGTGGAACTCCTGAGTTAACCTTTATTGATGCAGATTTAGATCCATTAATTATTACAGTTTGCTCCCTGCCCAAAAGGAAGTCTTGGATCCAGTGATGTAAGGAACCTGAGATTCCAAAGTAGTTAAGTTTTGCTACCATTTTGTCTACATAGTTACCTACAGTTGCTTTTTACTTAACACAATACATAACCCTGTAAATTGCTTTCTAATTTTCTGCTAAATCTTCTAAGAACATCAAAACCAATGCCTAACGGTCAAAAAAATGTCCAAATACTATTGCCTAATAATCATCCTATGCCCATATGCTACCAAAATCTTTTAAAAACTTTTTGTGGCCAGGTTTGTTTATGTGGAAATTTAAGGTTAATTGACAGGTTTTGACATTCATAGATTTCTCTATATTTATTTTATAGTTTTTAAAACTATAATCTTAAATGTGTCTGTTATCTTCACCAGTAAAACAGAAACACAATAAACTCAAAAGTTTTCAATGGGCACTTGTGCGACCCTGACAAGTACAATACCAAGTTTAAGCAAATAGTACACCCTGTACATGTTTGTGTAGAGTTGTTCATTTGCCATTGTACGCTGGTGGGGATTTTAATCACTGATAAGAGCCTATAGCTGTATTGCTATGCATTAATCTTGAGACATGAAAGAGAATTTTGCTCTTTTGGAAAAAATGCGTCACTTTTGAGTCTTTAGGTCAAAAACTTGTAATAAGCATATTTCCTGAAAAAGAATTTTTATACCTCACTATAACTAAATCTTCTTATAAAATAAATACTTACCAAATGATTAAATAATTTTAAAGACTTTTGGACTACAGGAGCATTTGAAATGGACTGAGATAAATAGAATACATAAAATCTGACCACAAGTTATTTTACACACCCTTAATGTTTTCTAGGCTAAGAATTTCATTGTAATCTGAACCCACCAGAAAAGATTCAACTTAGATTATAATTGTGAATCTCATGGTCCAAGATAAATCATCAGTCTCAGACTCTACCATACAAACAAACATGACAACTATTTACTGCAGGAGACTCCACAAGTTCTTACAACTGACAAGATGTGTAGGTCTTTCTACAGTAGACTTCAATGGACTCAGGATAATAAACAAAGATTGGTTGTCAAACAGCTGACAATTGCCGCAGTTCTCATAGTAGATCATTATTTAGTTTAATTGATATTGTGGACAATAAATTATAGCCTTCGTTTAATTTTGTTATCATTCTGATCACTTGATGACAGCCATGTAAGTACAGCTGGACACTATATTAACATGTCCAAAAGTCTTTGCATTTGTATAAGAAATTCCTTCTGGTGCCTAGCAAGATGAGTGACCAGTGAGTAGCTAGTAGTGACAACAAAAGGTGAACATGACAAGGAGCTTACTGAATAATTCTCAATACAATCCCATTTTTGCTTTTAATTAAAAAAACGTCAGTGTTCAAGAAATACAACCTCTATCCAGTTAGTTTACAAAATCAAAACATTTCCCACAAAAAAAAACAAGAACAAACAAACAAAAAACTAAACAAAAAAAAACAAACAGATTTCAATATTGTTAAGTCACCTACCCCTTTCATCCGTAAATAGTCCAAGACTATCTGTACATTCTGTATTTTGTGGAATCTCATGTGACCCCGCTCACGTGGCTGTGGAGAACAGTATGATCAACACTGAGAATACAAACAAATCTTTACAAAGAAAATAATTTTAAAATTTACTTTGGTTCAAACATCCTTTGACTTTTCCCAACTCAAGTTAAATTTATGGTGATTATAACTTCAACAATACTGATTAACAAGTATCTTATTGTCATATTAACAGGGAACAGATTGGGGAATTTTAAAGATTAGTAAAGCACTTTGTCTTGGAGAACACATTTGATAAAGAAACTTTTTTTTTCCTTTAAAATACGATGTGTCAACCATTTTGCATTGTGAATGATTCAAAGGGATACAGAGATGAAACAAGTACTGCAAGTAACAGAACTAACCAGTATGTCGTGAGCAAGAACCTCCAGCAGTGATATGAGGTTGTGGCCATCCCTGAGGTCATCATACAGGTCAATAATACGTCTTCCAGCCTAAGAAATTTAAGAAAAAAATCAAATTTAAAATCTGTCATCCACCTGTTGTTATTAACTGTTCAATTGGATTTGCTTGTTTTGTGCGAGATTAAAGTGAAATAAGCATGAAGCTTTTTCATGAGTAACTATTAGCACAAATTTATAACTCATCAGTTCAGAAATAAATGTACATTACTTAACGAAATCATAATTTTTTTTAAATACAAAAATATTATTATTTTTAAATTCTTTATTATGTTTTAAGATACTAGCATTACATTAATTTCATTAAATAACTGTGGGGCATTTAATGCATAAATCGTAATTTAAATAAATACGGTTTCGTAACCTACAAAATCTTATTGACATTGTTTTCTTTCAAAGGGGGCAAGATTACAAGTCATGGAACTGATCAGAAACTATTAGAACAACATTTCAACATCCATCTCGTGTTAACAGCAGCTGTTGCACAGACTGTTATTGGATTAGCTATCATGCTTGCATTCCTTAGTGACACATCATCAAAGTTATTGATGGGACATTCCCAAACATAACAATTGAGGCCAACATTTCAGTTTTACACTAAACGTAAGGGGCCGTCCATAAAGTACGTCACGCTCCAGAGGGGGGAGGGGGTGTAAGAAAGTGTGACACTTTGTGACAGGGGGGAGGGGGGTGTCCGGCCATGCGTGACGTCACGCTGTTTTATATTAAATTTTGATTATAAAACTATATAATTTGCAATTGTCACGCAAGTCAGTCTGTCCTGACGCTACTAATTTTAGAAAAAAAGGGAAAACCAAATTACTGCACCAATGCATCAAAAGGTGTGCAAATTAAAGATGTGCTGTAAAAAAATATTATATGACGTAATTGTTTTCGCTCATATTTTAATTTTCGAAAAGGGATCAATGTAAAAAGAGGATTTGATGATGGTTAATTATAAAATCAAAAAACAAAGGGGGCGCCGTAGGCGCCCTACAACCAGGGCCGTCTTAACGCATAGGCCCATTGGGCATTTGCCCGGGGGCCAACGAGCATAGGGGCACCATGGGAATATATTTATTTATATATATTATGTTAATTTATATTTTATTCCTTCAGGGGTAGGGGCCCCACACTATTTCTTTGTCCGGGGGCCCCAAATGGTGTAAAGACGGCTCTGCCTAAAACCCCTATTATAAAATACTTTGTGTACATTTCAGAAAGTTTAATATTTCGTATTTATCAAACAAGGACAAGTTAGTTGGGCTTTTGAAAAAGGTCGGAGCCGTAGGCACCCTAAAAAAGTACATTTTTTAAATTAAAAATAAATAGATTTCAGCTGAAAACTTCCGTCATTTTTGACGGGTGTACGCTAGTTTTGTTAATAAAAAACAAAATTTTTGTTCGAAAGTGTGACGTACTTTGTCGGAGATGTATGACAGTTTGTGACAGGGGGAGGGGGAGTTAAAATGGTCAAAAATAACGTGACGTACTTTATGGACGGCCTCTAACTTAACTAAAGAACGCGGTAAAATTAAGACTTTTATATTTTAAAAAAATCACTTGAAACAGAAACACATCAGATCAACTTATATTTTATTAAATTAAAATGTAAGAAAATAGTACAAACATTAAAAATTGATGTTAAGTCATTCCAATGACCTTGACGGAAAGAGAGGAAGACAGTGTTCACTGAGCAGCATTGCATGAATTGAAAGCAACCATTGCTTTATGGAATTTGTATAATTTAAGGCTATAAAAAGGTTTATAGGAATGACTTAATAAGAAAACACTTTATTTGCACAATCAGAGGTAATTTAAATAACTAAACAATTCAGAAACAAATTCTTGTAGAAGATGCCCCCACAAGAAAAGCTTACATTCAGTAATATAAATTCAAGTGAGTAAATATAAAGCACACCATGTGTGGCATGTGTCAGCATTTGCCACATGTTAAAAGTAGTGACTAATTCAATTCCACCAGTCACTTATTGATTCAATGGGATTTATTATTATTAACGCTAGCCAACTGCCCATGTCAAAAACACAAGCTAAACAGCTTCATTCTATCAGGTTATCACATGCTGTTAAGTTTAAAGAAAAATATGGGACAAAAACAATGACAACAAGTGGTCATGCTTGGACTCGTTCAACTCGAAACCATGGTGCTTTAGAAAAATGTTAAGGTGCTAAGTCATGATATTCATTAATAAAACAAACCCAGTAAAAACAAAGTTTTTGACTATAAATCCCTTATATATGAGACATAACTAAAAGTATTGATTATGTTCAAATGCGACAAATATTTACAGACTGAATCTGTCTTAACTCAACTTTGCTTTTAACCCGGGGAGGTCTTGTCACCGATCGCAGGACCGATCTCAGCGTGACACGCAAAATGTAAACAAAAGCACGCCGGTACACCTGGTTTTAAACACGAGATGTGTTCACCGGTGGCTGGCCTGAAGTCAAGTGACCCGTAAAATGTAAACATAGCGACCGCTACATATAGTTTATATAGATAAACTAAAAATGCATTAATTTAATTACGGTACGTTCAATCGATCTGAAATTTTGATACGATGCATTGTTAGGTGACACGGGTCCGTGTGCCAAATTTCAGCTCGATGGCTTCACGGGAAGTGGGTCATATTTGACTTCTGTTTTTTCCGCGGGCGGGCGGGCGGGCCCAATACAGAGACGGCGGTGAAGTTAATATAAGGGATTTAAAAATTGGTTCCTTATTCTGACACGGCAAGATATGATCAGTTAGGCCCTAGATTGAAAATCCTTCCAAAAAAGCATATTAGTTAAGACACGTCACAGTAAGTGTGGTCAAACAAGGGTTAGTACCAATACTTATTTGGAACAACCAGAAGTAATTGTTAGTAAAAGACTGGATAGTGAAAATAATAGAGGGGGAAAAGCTCATAGTAAAGGGTGTTAGGACTATAATTAACGAACACAACATTAAATTAACTTTCATAACTGAAAAAACATAACTACTTGGTTAATACAAAGCTAGACTATTTAGGGAACATAGAGACGACACTACTTAGAGAAAATTATATTTAACTAAGAGAAAATAAGATTTCATAAAATATATAGAACATTCCAGTGATAAATAGAGGGATTGCAGAAGTCTAAAGGACAGGAGAAGCTAAGCAACACATTTTCAAACCAAAACACATTAACAAGTTTTAGAACAGAGAGAGTGGAAGGCACAATGTTTGGTCCTGTATTAAAAAAATATTAGTTGTGTAATTAATTACAACACAATATTTGTGTCCTTATAACACATATAACTTAACGTATTGTGTTATTAAATCATTTCTGTATCATTCCATTGACAAGATGGATAAAAAATCTGTACTTATAAAAAATAAACTAGTTGTTTTTGGTGTACAACAATGCAAGAGCCTATAAGTACAAAAAAGAACAAGATGCATCACTCTTTAAAGTACAACATCAATAACATCCAATCAAATGACGTCATCAAACCTGAGTAAACCTCCAGTGCTGCGTGTAATCGATTGGAAAGGGAGACCACTAGAGATAAAATAAGGGGAGAGTTTGCATGATATAAGAATCTCTTACAAAACTAAGTAAGT
The DNA here is from genome assembly GCA_944989445.1 of Ampullaceana balthica. Taxonomy (NCBI): domain Eukaryota; kingdom Metazoa; phylum Mollusca; class Gastropoda; family Lymnaeidae; genus Ampullaceana; species Ampullaceana balthica. The sequence goes on along the minus strand of CALYLW010000153.1, from coordinate 1,785,959 downwards.
AGCATGCACATAGCTTTTAGGCATTGCTTGTGTCATATATGACGCACTGAAACCATACTCAAAATGTACAAACTATATCCAACAAAGATGCCCCTCTCCCACATTCCTACAGTGTAGGCTACTATCACTGTTTAATTTTCAAACTTAGCCACAAGTGTACTTAAAAAAAATATATAAAGACTCGTAAATTATAGAATGCTGTAACATGCTCTGTGGAATAAATTATTAATATAACCAGTGACCATTTTAATTATTGATAAACAAATGCAATGACGGCACCATCTAAAAACATAGTGTCGATAGTAAAGTAAGGGTGTATTTATAACCGATGCAGAAATGGTGCCACCCTAAACTTAATTGCGATACGAAAGCCATTGAAGCAGATCGGTCGGGTAGGGATTGTACGGACGTGCAGTCTCAGGGATATATAAAATTGTGAAACAAAATTGAAATGCTCTAGCATTCTGTATCCTTCTCTACCCAACTGTACTACAATGAAGTTTGCTCACTTGCTTTGAGTAAAAGCTTTATTGGAATGGTAACATAAAAAAAACTGGGTGAACATTGCCAGGTAAAAAGTTACCTATAGGCTAGAACTGACAATATAACTTTAAGTGGGTCACGAAAAAAAAGTATAAAAATAACCGGGTCACCAGAAAGAAAAAAAAACTACGTTTTGGGAAACGCGGATCTGTAGAGCAGTAAGAAAACGAAAATCGAGTAATCATTATCAGATGGGAATATGAAGATTGACTAGGTCAGGATATCACACTGCTATGTAGGAACGGTTTAACGTTGGGGTGGAGGTGGGCTGGGAGTCATGCTGTGGGAGAGTATTCATTGATATAAAAAGACATATTGGTAAAAACAAGAAAGGTCGTCTGCCTTAGTCTGCCCATCGAGCAGACAGGCAGAAAATAACAGTGCCAGACTACGTACGAGCCAAGTCATGACTCACAATGTCACGAGGACTGTCTAAGAATAGCATCACGCGTAATGCAGTTCACACGTGCCGGTTTCCTCTGCTCACCCACACCCGGAGCAAGAAGTGCTGGAATAAAACAGAAGACTAGGTATCTGATCGAGGAAAACCCAGGTAACGACTGATAACTAAGATGTGCTGCTATCGTCACTTTGGGAGCTCTTTGTCTGGGCCAGGAACCTTGTCTTGTATTGCACTGGAAGGGGTGGAGTGGGGGAGGGGAGTAAGAGCTTACACCCTGGAACCCCTGGGGTTTGTTTGTGGTGCATGGGCTCATGGTGGGATGAATGATAAACTTCTGGTGCAGGATCTCAAACCTATTTGAAAACTACAAATGGGTTAATCTCATTTATTTAACGGGAACAGGGGGTATACGATCCACACTTTGAGAACAATGACTCCAGAGGTATACAGCATCTTGCAGGTAACAACAAATTCATTTTCCGGGGAAAACCCGCAAGAGAAAAACATCTCAGATATCTGTTGGTCTGTGGTCCTTCGAAAATCAGATCATAAAGGAGCGTTTTAATGATTATCAGCGATGGCTTGTCTAGATGTCAAGATCGCCATGTTTCAATAGATAGAACAAGATATCAGGCTGTCAACTGAACATAGATTTAATCAAGGCGACGCATAAAGCTACAGAGTACTCGCCGTTATTGGTTATTTTTAAACCCGTCTTCATTTTTTAAACAAATGGCACATATTCAACGGCCCGTAGATGATCGCCTTCATTCAGTCTCTCTTCCACATGGAAAACGTACGAATGGGGCGAACACCAAGAAAAAACATTATAAAATGGAAGATATTAACGACAATATTACCTAAAGGTTGCGCGGCTGCGCAGATATCTGACCGACGGCGCGCAGCAGTTAAGCATCACCGCGCATCAAATTTTGGTAAGGATAACATAATGTGTGTGTGTTTGTGGGGTGTCAAATGTTGCAAACAAAAATGAATGCTGAGCAAATGTGCACATATTTGTTATTTTGCACACAGACCAACGAACCTTAGAGGGAACATTGACTGGGATGATAGTTGCTGTTCCTGGTAAGATGTTCAATGTTCAAGTCGACGGAATGGATTCATGGCGAGTTGACCAGCAGCCGACGGCTGGAGATACAAGTATTATCTTCCAACAAGACGTCACAGATTCCACGCGGGCCAACCCGCTCCTTGAGAACAAGGTTACAGGACGTCAAGGCCGATATAAAGGTTAAAGGTCAGTATTCGTAATCCTTGACTAGCAATCGTCACAACGAGAACAGCAACCGCCAATTAAGAAATCCCATACGTAATAGTCGATGTTAAAAACGGACTCGAATACAACAAGGATTCCACGTCGTTATCTGATCTCACAGCAATCTTAACAAAAAACATTTGAATACCAGATGTAACAAATGGCTCACCCTGACACATACACAGTTGACAGCGACACGCAAATAAACGCTGAGGGGGAACGTGTCAGGGTCGTATGGGGAGGCAGGAGGCTGAGTGGGGCCAGCCCAGCGGGCGTCACGCGGTATTTCCTTATCAATGATTGCGCACACGTTCGGCAGCAAACAAACGTCCGTCTCTAAAGAACTAAATAACAGGGCGGTGTATACATGTTAAACCCATTTCTCCCCATGCACCATGTAAGTATAGAGGTGCATGCATCGAGGGGAAATGCCTGGGGTGAGGAAAGGGGAGTTAAACAAAGCAATGAGATCATTTATTCTTGACATGCGTTAAAAAGACAAAAGAGTATTTGTTTCCGTGCAAGCTCTTCATTTAAAAAAAAATCCGCCCCTTTAAGCGCGTGGAGCGATGTTTCCACAATGCTGAATCTGTCACTGCTGTGTGTTCACGACAGTTGCCAAGCGCACCGAAGCATCTTAAACAATCATCGACCTGCCCAACGTAACCCCGGTGCAAAATCCACACCCACCCCCAAATCGGCCCTTTTACTCGAACCGTGAGCTTCAACGCCAAATATTTCGGAGTGTGTTATGAGCATAGTTTGTTTTCTCAAGTCAGGATTCCCCTCATTGGGACTCGCCGAGAAAAGCTTGCACAACTTGAAACAACAAGACAGTAGAGCTGGGTGATGGACAAGTCTTGGTGGCTAGAGATACTGCTTATGAGTGAACTCGGATAACCTTTATCTGAAGGGTCAAGGTTTATCATGAAATCTGGTGAAATCAGCCGCTGAGGGACTCACTGCACCCAAGATACTTGGTGCATGGCCGGATGGTTGGCTAATAGATTTCGTTCGCTTTTTTTTCTCTGCTACACTCCTCGAGAGTTACTGGATTTAATCGACTCAGTATCAGCTACTCCAATCTCCATCTTATACATTAATTTCGTTTCGTCTCTTTTCTGTCTAGATTTAAGTTTATTTCAAGACCTTCATCACTGCTGCATGCATAAAAAATATGATTGGTTTAGTCAACTTTAGTAATCTGGAAAGACATTCATCAGGTTCGGTATAAGGATTACACTTCTGGCATGTCGAATGCTTCATTGAAGCTTGGAGTGTATCTATTAGATTTATCTCAATCTTGATTGTTCGATGAGGTAGGCTTCTGGTTGAACCTCCCCCTCCCCGCCCCCCAAATTCCACCCTGCAGGTTTTCCAATCTTGACTGATTTCCTTTAACTCGTGTCTATATATTCTTTTCGGCCAATGAGTTTTCGTATAACGTTTAAGTTATGTTTCTGAACGGGTCTCATTGAAAGGTTTGACACTTTAGTGTAGGATTTATAAACTGAATATTTCCTTGGAAATAAAACTCTGACATTTTAAATAGAAATTCTGGGGAAAGGGGAGAGAGAAAGGGGGGAGAGAGAAAGAGGGGAGAGAGAAGGGAGGAGGAGACGGAGAAGGAGAGAGAGAAGGGAGGGAGAGAGAGAAGGGAGAGAGAGAGAAGGGAGAGGGAGAGAGAGAGAGAAGGTAGAGGGAGAGAGAGAAGGGAGGGGGAGAGAGAGAATGGAGGGGGAGAGAGAGAAGGGAGGGGAGAGAGAAGGGAGGGGAGAGAGAGAGAAGGGAGGAGGGAGAGAGAAAGGATCGATACAGACAGAACCAATGATGTGATTCCTAACTAAGAATTTTTTTAATTAAATTTGTCGCCATTTATATTAAATGAAATCACTGGTAAAACTGAGCTCCCAATTTCTAGTTATTGGCTTCATTGTAATCTTGCAGCAGTCACTATTTGGCTAGTTAAGCACCAGACCAGTCACTATTTGGCTAGTTAAGCACCAGACTATCACTAACATTATAGTGTGGACAACGTTTTTTTTTCCCTCACTCTTTTCTCTTCGTAACTTAAAAATTTCTTTAGAATACGATTTGTAGCAGCTAATGGTCTTCGAAATTAATGACTGAAGAAATATTTGTAAGTTCAACTTTTTCAGCATACTTCTTTTATCTACATTGTGGAGTTGTATCGGCAAGACAGGATTCTAATATCCATAGACATTTACCTGACAAAGAATCTGACTTAACTCCCCTTTTCTCTCCACCATCCCCCCGCCCCTCTCCCACAAATGTAATCTTCTATCTATCCACCCGCACAAAGCGAAAGCATTTTTTTTTCCCAAGGCAGGCAGGAATTCGACCTTTCGTCATTGTCTGCTCCAGAACATTCCTTTTCATGCTGAATTTTGCGAGTAGTTTTATCTAGCTTCTCATTGATGCACGGCCAAACACTCACGCACTAATCGAGGGTGTGGAATTTCAAAGATCTAAATGGCTTCCCAAAGGTAAAGATCACAGTGCTCTACAGGAAGTTCTTTCCCCCTGACCAAACACGTCATAGTTCTTTGTTTACAATCTAGTGTTACGGCCCCTCCTCATATACTGAGCCAATGGCCTTTTCATTATAGGATAAGAAGACTTGCATAAAATATTGCAAGAGGCTCACGCGGATATTGCCGCGTACCCCCACATGTTAGTCAAGTATCTCTGCTAGATTACACAACATGCATTCTGCATTTTACAAGTTTTAATGCATCAGTTTTGACAAGTATGAAATTTATTTGATATGAATTTTTTTTTAAAGATAAGTAAATGATATCCGAACCTGACATCACTTACTCACTCACCACCTCTCGTGACCCTGCATACCAGAGCTGTAACTCGGTATCATCAACTCAGGAAAACTTTCAGGTCACCAAAAGATAAACGATAAACAGACCAGGCGAGAGGGTCACTTGTGCGGACAAACAAAATGGCAATGGGAGTACAAGTGAAGCCCTATTATGTATTTTTTTTTAAAGTCCCAACTAACATGGTTCTGTAGTAGTTATCGGTCAACATGTGGGGAAAGTCTGATCCAATCAATCCATAGTCAGTAATGTTCACCATGCGTCATATTGTTTCCCAAATCTGTCAAGTGTTTCCAATCTGTTCCCGGGGCTAAGGGTGTCTCTGAGTCCACCCAGCTCCGGCTATAGTTAGGGAAACAAAGGCGGCTGAGCAATGTGCCACACAATCCCCTCATAGCCGTGGCTTGTAAACGCTGCGTCACTTGCCGACAGACCAGCATGGTCTGTGCGTTCTTATGAGAGCGAAGGACGCAAGAATCTTCTGCAAAGAAGGAGCGTCTGTAATGTTTTTTTTAAAATATATATATTTTTTAAAGGTAATTAGAAACGTACGAGTGACAATGATGTCAGGTATAAAAAGGTTTCAACTCCACCGTAGCCGGTCCCAAGCCCGGGTGAGAGAGGAGGAGGGTTGGGCGAAGGGCTAGCATCCCTTTCTTGTAAAAAAAAGCCTTGTTACAAAATCACAAACAAAGATCACAAAAGGAAACTCGGACCTTTGAAAAGATTGCTCATAACAGAGAACTAATGAAGCTGGGTGGCCAAAGCCAACCGGAAACCACCCGGCAGACAACCATCCTCTACACTAGGACCACCACCAGTTTAGGAACATGGAACGCAAGGACCATGTTTGAAACTGGAAAAACTGCCCAAGTTGCTGCCGAAAAAAGAAATCTATTTCTACCAAGAACTGGCGACCACACATTTTCCGGTACCCCAGGGAACACACTGAGGACTGATGTTGACAGCATAGACTAACGCTGGTACGTGTTCAAGAAGCGACAGTCTTGAGTGACGTCACATTGTGTGCACATGATATATACCACTCTAGTTGATACCGCTCTTGGGCCCAGTCCCGTCCATTGATTGGACATGTGGTCATGTGACTTGATGTTGGAAATTCGTGACCGACTATGGCCTTGCAGAGCACTTGGCCATAACGTCGTAAGACAAAGGTTTGACATTCTAGTCCGCTTTCTCCACACAAGACTGCAAACAAGACCATCAGCTTTGTGGGCTAATCCTTTGTTTTGCCAACACGGATTGGAAAGTCTACAAGTCAGCTAAGCTAGTGACCTCACTGAAGCAGGGTGTCAGCCCTTCCAATGGGTACTCCAAAAAGACACACAGAAAATCATTTTTCAAGGGCTTCAGAGAATTACCAATTTCAAAAAGCCCTATGTGACAAAAGATGAATATCGAATACAGATTTCTAATTTGCTGAAGGTTGGAAGCTATATAGATAAATATTTATGAAAATATGTATATAGATGCTCCACTACTTTATCTGAAATTTAAATATTATTATGACCACTAATAAATGTAATAAAATAAAAAACAAAAATATTTTTAAAGCATTTTTCTTAAACATTTTATTATTTTTTTTAATCATTTAAATTTAGTTATTAAACGATTAATGTGACATAAATGGAAAGCATTAAGGATGTTTTATTTCCGTTGGATAATCAATCCCCTTACCCGCCCATTTTAATACTGTACATTTTTCAGGTATATATGTATTGGATACACGTTTTCTTTTAGAATCAGGAAAACTGGTTTAATTGGAGGTCCATGTTGACCTTTAAGTTGAACGCTTCTTCAGAGAAACTTGTCGCTTTGAGCGGTGACATGTTTGCACTAGAAGAGTCCACATTAACAAGTGGCTAGACATTCTTAACAACCGAGCACACCAACGACTCAAGTGGACTTTTGAGATTAATTGAAACTTTGTTACAAAGAGTTACTTTTCTGACAGTTAACCAATGCCTTGACGGGGGAGGCATGTTAAAATTTTGTGGGGAAGACGTTTTCATAAAGTTTGAGAACGCTTGATGTTTGAGGTTTTTGTTGACATTGATATATGTTTACTTGATCCTGAGAACTTTGAATATACAAGACTGCCGCCTAAATGGATTCAGCGGTCCAGTCACAATGTCCACCGTGCGGCTGTGATTCTAATTATCAGGAGCTACCTTAACGATCTACCCAAGCACAAATATCAACTTTAAAAGAAAAATCATCTTTGTATTTCATTACATTTGTTTTCCTATTCAAAGCTATTTTATAGCCCTGCTTTAAACAATGCATCTGTCTTTCGCTTCTTTGTTTCTCCACCGCTGAGTAATGCACATCAAACCCTGGATACCTCCATAAGGGCGTGTGTGTAAACAAACCTATCTGCGCATCTGTAAATATTGTCAGTTGCAAGATTATTATTTTTAGTGCAGACAGACACAAACTGACAGCTGGATGCCCAACTGGGACAGGAGCAGTTTGTCCCACATTGTCCCGAAGATACGTTGTTTGTTAAAACAAATCAAAACCTATTTCGTCAAAAGTTGTTAGTCCACGTGTTAAAATCAAGTCAGACTGGCTAAGACAGGAGTCACAGCACGGCTTGTTCAAAGGCTGGTCTTAATATGGGCTTGTGGCTTCAAGACCCCAGCATCAAAATCTTACACAACGGGGAAGCAGCTTGACAAACCTGAGTGTTTGGTCGTTCGAAGGTCAGCTGTTCAATCTCGGTATTTGAATTGAATCGTTTGATGCATCCCAAATATTAAATAACGCTTTGGGCGAGCAGTCTTTTAAATGTGAGTTCCTGATCACATGGTTAGTAGATTGGGTGTGGGCAGTGTGGGTGTGTGTGTGAGTGGGGGCCCCGGGTACATAACACCTGTGACAGTGAGTATTTTGAGGGGGGGAGGGTAGTGAGTGACGTTTGGAATCTGGAAATCATATATCAACTAGTTGTTTTATTTAAACAACTCCACCCCACATAGTTGACACGAATAATGCACCCAACATGAGGACGGTGGTGTTGAAAATATGACCTGTAATTCAAATACTTCAGTCGAAACTTCAAACTTTATTCAAAAATGTGAGTAGATATTTGCTTAAGAATGCATCTTTCGTGTTTAGAATGCAAGAGGACACGGTTAAAAAAGAAAAAGTTCAAAAAATGGTTGTGCATTGTATATTTTTTTCTAAACTGTTAAAGCGATGTGTAGTAGAAACCCACGTTTTTATATATCAATATGCATTTCAATTTGATGGTGAAGACACTTTTTTTCCTCCCCAAAAGAGTCTTGAAACTAGCGAGGCACATATAAATTCGAGTAGCTCTGACATTAAAAGTTAATAAGGTAACCAAAATGTAACCCAAAAGCTAAATCCCATGATGGGCACCAACCCATCACACAAGAGACTCCAGTGTAATTTAAGAAAGTTGTTGTAGTTGTAGACGAGGTGAATGGTCTATTCAACTTATGAAGATTTTTTGGACAGCACATTATTTGGCGTGTAGTGTATTAGTGATTTTTACAATTGTTTATAATATTTGAATTTGATCAATTTCTGTTTCAAACAAAACAGACAAAGGAATAGATTATGGAACACTAGCCGGGTTACCCGGCGTCGCACGATTAAAATAATAGTCAACAGATTTTTAAAAAAAATATTTCAATTCATTCATTGAAAAACAATTTAAAAAATAAATTGAAATGTAATTAAAAATAAGTACATGTAATTTATATATTGCTTATATTAAGGCTTGTCGATAGACTATATTTTTGGTTTTTCCGTCTGGTGCAAAAATGAAAAGATTTGTTGGTGACCCAACTCTAGAACATGCCACATATAGCTGTCCGTGGGCAAAGCATGCTTCCTCAAGTACAATGCCTGCCACTTTTAAAGACTGTCCCTGTGCCTTGTTGATAGACATGGCAAATGCAAGCCTGATTGGAAACTGGAGGCGCTTGAAATCAAAAGGCATATCTGTTGGTATGAGTGGAATTCTTGGGATGAAGACATCTTCTCCTTTGGCGCAGCCTGTCAAAATTGTGGCTTCTATTACATGAGGTAAGAGATGCTTGATGCTCAATCGTGTTCCATTGCATAGTTTAGGGGGATCCAAATTTCTCAGAAGTATGATAGGAGCTCCGATTTTAAGTTCCAAGTTATGTGATGGCATGCCAGGAGGATCTAATGAATTCAAAAATTCTGTTGGATAGTAAACAGCTTGGGCCGGATCTGTAACCGTATCAATAGATTTGTAGTTGTTTGAAATGCCTGGTAGAAAATTTTGAATTTGAGAATTGATGCTGTTGACACTTGAATTCTTTGGAGCAAGAATGGCCCTTTCGCACAACCACTCAGGATTTTTAAACTGGTCTTGGATGTTTGGAAAAACGGCAAGTTTCAACTCTTCAAGTGACTTTGCTACAGTGCAAAAATTTGATGGGAAAGAAACTGTTCCTGATGCTGGGTCTACCTGCCACTTTCCATCGCCAAGTTGAAGCAATTGATGTGAGAAGTAGCCTGCTGCATTATCTCCATGTAAATGGACTCTCATGTTGGTGGTCAGAGTCATTTTCTTGACCTGTTTCCACAGAGTTGAAGCTTTGAGGAAGGCATTCAACTCATCGCTTGGTGTTGACCTTGGAATGACAGGCAAAGTTTGTCTAAAATCTCCAGCTAATACCACAACTGTTCCTCCCATTAGTTTTGTGTTTCCTTTTAAATCCTGAAGAGTGTTGTTCAAGGCTTCAAGAGCTCGCTTGTGTGACATTGTACACTCATCCCAGACAATGAGAGAACACTGTTCTAGTACCTTGGCCTTTCCTGATCCTTTTGATATGTTGCAGGTTACATTCTCAGAATGGTTCATGTTCAAAGGTAACTTGAAGGCAGAATGAGCTGTTCTACCCCCGGCAAGCAATGTTGATGCTATGCCAGAAGAAGCAACGGCTAGAGCAATACCTTTGTCTCGTCTGATTGTAGCCAAGAGCAAATTGATCACAAATGTTTTACCTGTACCTCCTGGAGCATCAAGGAATATGATTCCACCTTTTTTTGAGGTAACCAGTTCTAAGATGTGAATGTAGGCAGCTCTTTGATCCTCAACTAAACGTGGTTGATTTTCTGAGACATAGGCCATCAATTCATTTGTGTTATAATTTTGTTCTCGTAGAATTTCACTATTCTGAAGATTGTTTTCATTTCTTTGAGGCGTTGGTAACCCAAACTGGTCAAGGTTCCTTCCTGACATTGATACACACAAATCCTCCAACAACATAAGACACCTTTTGTAAATCTCATTAGAGAACTCAATTAGCAGTGTTTGATTCTCTCTCTTGGTTTGCAACATAATGTCCTCACTCAAATATGTTTTAAATGTATCCCAGAGAGCAAGTGGATTAGAAACAGAGCATGTTGTCAGCAAAATTGAAAACAGATGTCTCAAACGGGTAGGTGATTGAGATGTACACGCCTCCTCCATGGTCAAGACCCAATGGTGATCGTTTTCTAGTAGCCCTTGCATTTGGCAAGCTTCCCTAAATGTAGCACACACATGACCATCAACAGTTTTTAAGTCAGTGTAGGATGTTGGTCCTCTAACAACATGAAGTAGCATCCTCAAAAAGAAGCATTCTGCATTAGATGGGTGAACGGTGTACACACGTCCCAATGCATCTGAAGATTTTATCCCTGGATGATATTCAACATCTGCTCCTTGTTTTCGGCGTTTAAATAATTTTTGAGAAGCATTCCAAGTATAGTACCTTGGAACAACACAATAGAGAATGGTTTTTGCAAAGTCGTCTTGTTGGCACAGTTGAAAAAAAGCTGTCAAAGTTGTTCTTGGTGGCTCCAGAATTTGATGATATATATTTTCTTGGTTGAAGTATACTCTTTGCCCATTTTCAAGATGAACACTCAAGTGAACAACTGTTGGATACCGTTCATGAATTTGGAAATTCAAAATTCTCCAGACTGCTTCATTACTGCTGATGTAACGACCCATTAGAAATTTTTGCACCTCATCTGGATTCTCTTGGTTTCCTTCAAGACCAAAAACGGCCTGGTCACTTCCTTTATTGACGTACTTGCAGATGTATTTGATGGCCTTGACAGATTGGCAAGATTCGACATTTATGTGAGCTTGAAACATTTTTGTCAAAATTGGAGTGTAGGGAACCACCCATCTGTTGTCCATTTCTATTTCTTGATATGTTGAACCAACCTTCATTTTGATTTTTGCAGTAAAACCACCATCTCCTGGTTTACGGCGTCTGTACACAGGATATCCATCTTCACCAGTTTTAGTTTCTTGTATCAAATTCCTTGGATATTTTTTTGAGCATTTCCCATCAACCATGCAAGCAGAGTTTCTGTTCAAGTTTCCACAGGGTCCATGCAGCATATTTTTCACAACAATTTCAAACAAAAAATTATCTTGTGTAGAGTTTGGTATTTCTGCTGAGATTACATTGTCAATTTGATTAGGTCGTAATTTTTTCATCAGCCAGATTAGGATGTGTGCATGGGGTAAGCCTCTCTTCTGCCATTCAATTGAGTACATCCAGCATCTCGTTTCACCATAGACATGACTTTTTGTAATGACTCCCATTAATTTTGATAGTTTTCGTTTGAAGACTCTAGCAACCAAATCATGTCGATCCACTGCTGATTGGCCAGGTAAAAGATGAGCCTGAATTTCTTGCCATAGTGGATTGCATGTAAAGGTGATAAACAAATCTGGCCTTCCATAATTTCTGACATAAGTCATAGCATCTTGAGTGTACTCATGCATGTGTCTTGGACTTCCTGTAAATGTTGCTGGCAAGATAACCATTTTCCCCAGATCATTTGGATTGGCATCATTTGCAATGGCATCTCTGAGGTGAATGTAGTCTTCAACTCTCAGCTTCTTTTGATTTAGACGGATGTAGAGCAAGCGTTCACTTTCAATTTTCGCGTACATATCTACGATGAATTGATGGAACAGCTGTCTAAATTTCAAGAGATGGTTATCTTCACCACTGCGAATCATGATTCGATATGCATAAAAGTCCATTGCTGTAACCTTTTTACCCAAAACATTGTTTCCCGTGTCTGGGTTTGTCTGAGGAATGCCAAAGGAGTACCCATCTTCACCTTGCCAAAACATTAGGGGATATTGCAGAGCATCATAAGAGCGATGAGTTTCTGCAACTCTTTGGAGAAGGTTGTTTCGCTTTTGAAGGACAATGTCACGTCTGTCAAATTCATTTCCTACCATGACAATGGCCACTTCATCAAATGTTGGTACATTGAACCGCCTTTGGTGTTCATGTCTTGGTGCTTTGTCAGCTCGTATCACAACTTTGTATTCATCAGTTGGCATTCTTTCTAGAGCTGTCTTGAAAATTTGAAGGTAGGCATTGTTTGCATGTAGGAGTTCTTGCAACTCCAAAACAACATTTTGTTGCAAGTCTGGAAAGTTTGCACATCTTTGTTGGACTTCTCTAGCTTGGTCTCCCATGAAATAGATCTGCAGAAACTGTGGTTCGCCTTCAGCTGGCAGCAGAGATCCAGCCCTGTGATAAATTTGGCCTTGAACTTTAAATGTTGGCATGAATCCTTGTTCACGAATTTCTTTGCTGGCACCAAAAGATGTCATTTGAAAGCATGAGTTGTATTTTCTGATGTTGGCTAGGAAGCGTTTAGACGTTTGAGATACACATTGAAGCAAATGATCAAGTGGCTCAGGTGGATGTTGCAGAGTCTCTAGTTTAACTTTGCCATTTGAACAGCACATTCCAGGGTGCTCATCTTTCCATTTAAATGCACTGCAATGCTTGCAGATCAAGTTCATCTCACCAATGTTGACCTTTTCATGTTGATGGTATGGAATATCTGGGTCATATTGATGAGCAGCACCTTTTAGGTCTTGCTGCATTTCATTTCTTCTTCTGTTTAAATTTCCATTTCTCTGGTCTGCAAGTCTTATTTGGGTTTGTTTTTTTGTTTCATTTGCTCTTCTCATTGAAGATCTGACTCTTTTTTCATCAAGTCTTGCCTGTGTTTGTTTATTGGTTTCATTAGCTCTTCTGATTGAAACTCTTTCTCTCTCATCATCAAGTCTTGCCTGTGTTTGTTCACTGGTTTCATTAGCTCTTCTGATTGAAACTCTTTCTCTCTCATCATCAAGTCTTGCCTGTGTTTGTTCACTGGTTTCATTAGCTCTTCTGATTGAAACTCCTTCTCTCTCATCATCAAGTCTTGCCTGTGTTTGTTCACTGGTTTCATTAGCTCTTCTGATTGAAACTCTTTCTCTCTTATCATCAAGTCTTGTCTGTGTTTGTTCACTGGTTTCATTAGCTCTTCTTATGGAACCTCTTTCTCTCTCATCATCAAGTCTTGCCTGTGTTTGTTCACTGGTTTCATTAGCTCTTCTGATTGAAACTCTTTCTCTCTCAACAGCAAGTCTTGCCTGTGTTTGTTCATTCGTTTCATTTTCTCTATGTAAGGCTTGCTTCTTTGCCGTTTTAGAAACACGACCTAATTGAGTTTTTCTTTTTGGGGGCATGATTTCTCTGAAGAAAGATTGGAACATAATAGCTTATATATTGTTTTAGTGTACAACTGCTTTTAAGTATTTCCCTTTGTTAAAACTTTCTTCTTAAATACCATACTGAAGGTTCCCCCCCCCCTTTTAGCATCAATAAACTTATAAGTAACTTAGATAAATAAGTAACTTATAAGTAAATTATTAAATTAGTTTAAATTTTGCTACCCCATGACTATTTGTTTAATTCGGACACATCAATTGTGTTTAGACATTTGTAAAACAGGTGAAGTGTTAATTTAAGTTTTGGATATATAATTTGTTTAGTGATATTTTGTATTGATTATAAGATCCAAAAAAAAATATTCAGAAGAGATTTATTTAATTTAACCTTCACAAGATCAATAAATATATGTATTTAATTCATCCTTCTTAACATCAATGAACAGATGAATTTAATTTATTCTATTAGCACCACTAAATGGCTGAAAGGTATTAGATAAGCTAATATATAAACTTGTTTACTACTTCAAGTTTGGTTAGGTAGGGTTAGTTATAGTAAAATCTTAAAAAACACATTCTAAAGAGATTAATTTCATTTGTTCTTCTTAAGAATGTCAAGTTCTAATGATTTTTATGACTCACAAGGCTTCAACTCAATAAGTAAAAACACCATCAGAAGAATCAATATTTTAATTGAACAAAGAAATCCTTCAAGGCAAAATAATAACAACACTGTGCGTGCTCTCCGCTACAAAATCGTCCCTCTAGCATATCTCTCTATTGACGTCATCCCACACCAAACTACGTCACACCAAGCATGTGTCAAAATAGTGCGCACTGTGCAACAGTCAAACATTGACATTCCCAAAGCGGGAAAACCCCATCTAATATATAAAGATGAAAGTTTGTTTGTTTGTTTCTTTTGTTTGTTTTGTTACTCATAGAATGCCACACCGTTGGACCTAGGTGCTGAAATTTTGCATGGGACCCTCATTTGACCCGGGACAGGTCATAGGCTATGTAGTTTTTTTCTTATATAAAAAACTGACTCATCACTAATTGAATTCTCCAACTTCGCGTGTAGGTAGAAGCATGAAACTTTGGGAAGTTGTTGAGTAGCCTCTCACGACGATCATTTGCGTAAAAAAGTTGCAATTCAGTCATGGGGGCCGGGGGAACAAAGACGTTTTTTTCATTATATGGGCTATATGAAAATTGATATTTAAATATTTTTTTTGCTCGTTACCACCACGGAAGTGTACTTAACAACCACCCAGAGTTTTATGCTTCTAACTACACGGAATTAGTGATCTTTAGGTTCACTTGTGTTAAGTTTAATGACTTTCTTAATAAGTTCGTTAGCTAAAGTTTAAATAGTTAATTTGTTTAGCTTATGTAAACATAAAATTATGTAAACATGAAATGACAACATAGGTCCTAGGCCTTTATATGCATGTCAAGATCATTGATTCTTATTTTTAATAAGTAAGTTTATAGTAATGAGCAAGTTTTATTATGTTGTTGAAAATATTCAAATAGTTATTTGTTAAGTATGTATGTGTATGCAACGATTTACTTTCTTCTTATTTTTTTGTATTTCTCTTGATTAACTTCATTTAGTGCCCTCCCCTTTTCTATACTAATAAAAGCCTAAGCCCCCTCTCACTAATGGTCCAACTTCCCATTTGACTAAAAGTCTGTAAAATTTACGAATCATACTAAAAACAATTAAGCACGACTCAACTCTGAACTAAAAGTAATTAGTAAAAATCGCCCTTTATCTAATTTCCAGAAACAAAAACAGGAATTTTTTTTTACAAAATATAATGTCTTATCTCAAAACGGGAATCAAAAAAGAATTGTATCCCTTGGTGAAACAGCAACATATAAGATTTTGGAATCCATCGCTAAATGGACCGTTTTGTAGAAAGGGACAAAAGTGAACAAATTATAGTCAATTTTTAGTCAATTAAAGTTAATTTAAAGGCGGGCGCTTAAAATGAAGTCTTATAACGCAGTACTGCTCCAAAAATAAATTGTATACTTTTTGATAGTCTTTATTTATTAGTGTTTTAATATGGAAATGATATATAATGCTTTTTTTTATATTTGTCTCTATGTTATACGATTTAAATTTACGGCTTTTATGTAATAGGTATAATTTTAAAAAAGAATTCAAGTATGTTTTGGACCATGTTTCCCGATGGGACATCATAGTTTGTAAATTATATTTCAAACAACAGATTTAGTTTCTGCAAAATAAATAAATTATTTACGAAATAGGAAAAAAAGATGCTATGTTTGACTAAACATCTATTTTTAAAATGGCTTTTGTTATTCCGCAACAGCGTAATGACCATGGCATATTCAATTCGCCGCCCAACTTAATTAATTGCTTATAGGTTCACTTGTATTGAGTTTAATATGCTTATGTTTATAAGTCCGGTAGAAAGGTTTAAATTGTAAATTTATAGAGCGTATGTAATAAAAAAAACACAGCATTGGTCGTAGGCTTTTATATGCATGTACTATTCCTTGATGATTTACGTTAATAATTAAATTTAAGGGATTGAGCAAGTAAAATAAGCAAGAAAAATTAATATAGAACACGCATCAAATTTTAAGAAAAACAAACGTATAGTTCCTCTAAATTACGATTAAGCTTTTTTGACTTGGGCAATTTCTTTTATTTGTTTAAATTAAAATTTGAGTCATTAGAAACAACATAATAAAACTCTTAATTTAAAAATAAATACCATACATCGTGTGACAAATGTAATGAAATAGTGTTAACAGATCTATAATATCAAGAAAGTATTTGTATAAAAGGCCACTGTTTTGTACCGCAAGGCCAAAACAAATATGAATGTTATTATAATAAAATTACACTGCTCACTTTTAGATGCGTACACGAAAAGGTGCGCACCGTAATTTGACAATAAAAGATTTTTGAAAGCGCACAGCTAAAAATAAAGTATTGTAAAAAATAACGCACCAAAATGAACTCGTTTTGAATGCCCGCATGAAGCTGTTCAATATCGAAATGAGAATTTATTTTGTCTTTATTTGGCTCTACATTTTCTGATTATGGGCCCCCTTACCCTAGGGGTGGTCACCTGGGGTTGAAACATAGCCTACGACCTGTCTAGGGTCGAATGAGAGCCCCATGCAAAATTTCAGCATCCTGGGTCCAACGGTGTAGATTTCCATTGGTAACAAACAAACACACAAACAAACAAACACACAAACTTTCATCTTTATATATTAGATTTGGGTAATTTTGCAAAACGTGGTGGATTCTATCTAATAAATGAGGACGTATATTTTACATAAAGGGAATTACTTTTTAATTCTCATATCGATTGTACCATTTTTTAAATCGTGTTTATAAATACTAATTTATGTTGTTCTTTTCCCCGGAAGCATAAGAACTGGTGGAAATCACAGACTATAATACTGAGCATATTGTTCTATTCCCTGACAGTAACAGAACTTTGGACATCCCTGACTATAATACTGAGCACATCAATATATTTTGCGTTTATTTTTTCAGGGAATATACAACATAGTTGTATACAGTTGACACTATTAATGCACGTTAACCATCAAGTTTTTCAATCCCTATTAGCACGGATGTCAAACTTTGTCAGCTACAAACGTTCCGTCCGCTTCGTCGGTCCCCAACTTATACTAAACTGGTTTATCTGGTTCTAGGACTCTTGGATCATCCTAGTGTGCTTCTCACACAATCTTTAACAAGACCAACAGGCCAAGGCTTACACACATCTCTGACATCTCATTGTGATAACAATTTAATACCTGACAGCTGTACACCACCCAACATGTTGACTATGTGTACGTAGTCGTGCACTGGAATGTGACTACTAGGAAGTTAGGAGGGGGGGGGGCGAAAATAATTTTATTTATTTGTTTATGCAGTATTTATTTTGTTGACATATTCTGCACTATAGCTTAAGAAGCTATGACTCTCAATGTGAAGCCTAAATTTTGCCTAGTTTACCTCTAGCTGGCTCACTCTATTGATGTTTTGGTTTCAACATCTCCCCACAGTGAAGTGGTTCACGCCAAGAAAACTAACCATGCGTGAATAGCACTGCAAAATAGTGTAGTAAATTGTGGTTGGAGTTGCAAAACTTACTCTGAATGAATTATAAATTGAAGTCAGAAACAACCATTTTTAAATGTAATTTATCTGGAAATGATTTATCTTAAAATTTAAAAAAAAGTATTGGGGCTTTATTTTTTATAAATCATTATTATTTATTTAGCTCAGGTCTCAGGTTCCTAAGAGTTCGAGCGATCTAAACTCATTCATTCGCAAGATCATTGATCAGAGTTCAATTCCCAGTATTGCGAAAAACGTCACGAGCGAATGATTTAATCCTGGATCATTTTCCCTCAGAGACGAAGGTTTGCCATTTGTGTATACATATGTATGAATACCATAGCTGGAAGATGGACACAAGAAATAGCAACCAAGCTGCACGAGTTTCATTTAGTTTTTTTGGTTTTTTTAAATTTAGGTTTTTTTTGTCTTACAAAAATAATGGGCTAAAAATGGAGTGTTAAACTACAGCCGGCATATTTACTTTACATTTCCTGGATGTTATTATAGCGCCACATCGAGATTGAAATCTGTCTGGGCGTTGTTGTTTTTGTATTTAAGGAATGATAAAAGTATTTTTTTGTGTGCATGTCTTCATATCTCCTCTTTTTTGCCTCTCTCCCACACCTCATCCCCATTGTGCACCCTTAGTATGTCACCAAGTATTAGATTGTTTCTCATTCTGTTATGTTTGTTTATCAAAGCTGATTAATCTAGTTAGATGGATAAATCTAAATCACTAAATATCAATTGTCTAAGGGCAAAAGAAAAATTTAGATTGTACAGACCAATACAATATTTTACACGTTTCATTTCAATAAAGATTTTAAAAGAAATAAATTTTAGGTACTGGTAAATTGAAACGGTGAATCTGAACCCACAACGGTTTTTGTTTTTAAAATAGTTTTTTTACTTACATTTACACATGCAGCGTCTATTTTGTCAGTATCTTTATATACATGGCAAACAACAACTTTGAAACTAAAGTTGATATCTTTGATATAAATAAAGACTGGCTGGGGAAGGGTGGGTTACTTGACGTGTGCCTCCCTGATATTAGATTGATAAACATATTTATAGCCTAAGTTGAGTTGAATAAACAACAAAAATTAGGGACAAGGGCGATGTTCCCTTTAAGCTACGCGGCTGCGCAGATGTATGACCGACGCCGCGCAGCAGTTTAGAATTGCCGTGCAGCGAATTTTGTATTTAAAAAATATATTGCACAAAAAATGGACGCTGTGCAAATTTGCACACCAGTTGTTTTTTAACTTTGAACACGGGACAGCTAACCTTAGAGGGAACATTGGACAAGGGCCTCTTCTGTTTTAGATCAGTTACTATTAAGTCTAAGAGACTGACAGATGTTTGATTCCATGCTGTTGCATCCGACGGAGAGGCCAGGCAACAACCCTACTGAACTAATGTATCAATGAGCCCCGGAACCACTCTCCCTAATCCCATGAACCTTGGCCCGTGCCTCCCATGGATCAATAGGACCGATGAGATCGGCTCGGGAATTTTGGGCGCGGAGAGGGGTGTGGGGGGGCATAACTTTTCATGAAAATGGCTGCGGAGGGAAGAGGTTTCCAACGGTCCCAGGAAGAGAAGGTCAATTGCCAATCACGTGTCAATGTTCTCCCTCACGATAACACGCCCATCACAGAACCAGACGCACAAGGTGTGCGCGTGCCACCATCCACGAAGGTCACAAGATTATCCCACAAATGGGAATCCTGCAACTTTCTCCACTTTATTTTGAGGGACGGGTGAATAGGGAAATCTGACAATAAAATTCTAATAACCAACAAAAAATAAAATATATAAAACAAAGTTGATACTTTCTATTTTAATTTAGCTGTACCTTTGACATTAAAGTAAATTCCGGGCCCAAAATTGAGACTGAAGGGATAAATTGTTCCCAGGATACTTCTGTTTAAGGCACGCTCTATTTAGCCAGTAAATAGGTGGTATTTTGTGAAACACCAGAGTCCAGAGACGCAGTGGATGCCCCTAGGGCTGCTGGCTGGGCAAGTTGACTAAAAGTATATTGGCTAGGTAAGTTGACTAAAATTATATTGGCTCGGCAAGTTGACTAAAAGTAAATTGGCTGGGTAAGTTGACTAAAAGTATATTGGCTAGGTAAGTTGACTAAAATTATATTGGCTCGGCAAGTTGACTAAAAGTAAATTGGCTGGGTAAGTTGACTAAAAGTATATTGGCTCGGTATGTTGACTAAAAGTATATTGGCTCGGCAGTTGACTAAAAGTATATTGGCTCGGCAGTTGACTAAAAGTATGTTGGCTGGGCAAGTTGACTAAAAGTATATTGGCTCGGTAAGTTGACTAAAAGTATATTGGCTCGACAGTTGACTAAAAGTATATTAGCTCGGCAGTTGACTAAAAGTATATTGGGTCGGTAAGTTGACTAAAAGTATATTGGCTCGGCAGTTGACTAAAAGTATATTGGCTGGGCAAGTTGACTAAAAGTATATTGGTTCGGCAGTTTACTAAAAGTATATTGGCTCGATAAGTATACTAAAAGTATATTGGCTCGGCAGTTGACTAAAAGTATATTGGCTTGGAAAGTTGACTAAAAGTATATTGGCTCGGTAAGTTGACTAATAGTATATAGGCTCGGCAAGTTGACTAAAAGTATACTGGCTGGGCAAGTTGACTAAAAGTATAAAGGTACGTCTTTTCATTGTGTTATAGGCATGAAGTTATTTCCCCATGTTTTTTGGTGTCTGTGGTCATTGCCATTGTTCAAAAGTTTCATGTCACAGGTGATGCGGTTAATGGAAAAAGATCCAATATGTAGACAGATGTCTTTAAATGATCGTTATAACTTTCTATCATATACTACCCTCATGCAATGTTTCCTTTAAGCTGCACGGCTGCGCAGATAACTGACAGACACCGCGCAGCAGTTTAGAATTATCCCGCTGCAGTTTAGAATTACCACGTGGCAAATTTGGTAATTTCTTCTTATTTTTTAAATTGCACAAAAATGAATGCTGTGCAGCTTTGCACACCGACCAACGAACCTTAGAGGGAACATTCCCCGCATGGTATAATTACGGACATTTGCTCCTCCCCGAAAAAATAACGCGTATTTAATTTAAAGTTACCCGGTTTAAAAAATTACAATGTATCAGCAAGTCTATAATTGTGAACAGGCGTTTGGATCATTGTAGCCACCAGAAGGGATTCTCTGCTTTCAAGTTTGCAATGTGTCAGTTATTATATCCAAGCCTTTCGTATTTAGAAGGCCAAAAACTGACTAAACTATGAAAGATCTCGACTTTGCAGGTATGAAATATTTACAAAGATAAAAATGATAAACACTGGAAAAAGAAACACATATTTTGGTCATTTAAAATACTAGAGTAAGTTGTGTTTTTTTCCTATTAACGTGTTTAGCGTAAAAATGTTCATTAGGTATGCCAAATATTTAAAGCAACTGTTCAATTTATCGCTAGTTATCTATATAACCCATCAATGTTTATAGTTCATAGGTAGGCTATAAAATGCTGAAATACTATATGTAATCCAGCCTTTGCCCTCTGACAAAAATTGATTTATTAGAGAACTTGTCCCTGGCCTTTGATCGAAAACTCGTTTACTTATTCTGCTTTCTTGTCGGTATTAGACCGTGACTCGCACTATGGTATAGTGACGGCACATGGGTTAAATTTCTAATTTTTCACACTCCAAAGTTGGTTGGTGCCCGTCTAAATGGCAAGCGGTGAGATACCAGGGGACTATTTGGGTTACCTACCTTCAAAAGGTGTTTGTTGATCCATTTTGTGAAGGTCTTTTTCTGAACGGCGTCTCTTTCATCTGTAAACAAGGAAAAAGAAGAAAAAAATAGTTAAGAAAAGGTTTTTATTCTGAATGAGAGATAGGAGCCCCCATGACGCGATTGGAAATAACCACGAATTTCAACAAAAGCCACATATCAGTTTAAGTTTAATTTTAGATTGGAAGGGGAATTGTGTTCGCAACGGTATTCAGGGGAACTTTATGTCAATTTACTCAGGCTGTGCGTGAAGGCAAAAGTAAATGAATCGCTGAGCGGCAAATACGTAAATATATATTTGCGCTACTCGGTGCACCATGAGTCATAAGAAAGTGAAGGGGGACATTTGACATAGCCATAGTTGGGCCCAGATACACTGGTGTGGCTTCTTAGGGCTTCGTAGCAGCAGGGGAGAGGCCAAAAGGTAGTATTGAGGCTAAAGATATTTCATGGACTAATGCAGTGGATCTAAAAATGTTCCGCATGAAAAGGAAACAATTAGTAATTTGCAATGCGGCAAGGACCAGTGCCAAGTACATGTATAATTAAATCCCTTATATTAACTTCGAAATCGTGTCGTCATCTCTCTCTGTCTGCCGTTCGCGGGCGGGCGGAAAAACAAAAGTAAAAAATGACACACTTCCCGTGATGCTATGAAGCTGAAATTTGGCACATAGACTCGTGTCACCTAACAATGCATTGTATCAAAATTTCAGATCGATCGAACGTACCGTAATTAAATTAATGCATTTTTAGTTTATCTCAATATAACTAATGTAGCGGCGTGCTTTTGTTTACATTTTTGTATCACGCTGAGTTCAGTCCAGCGATCGGTGACCAGACCTCCCCCCCCCCAACGTTTTACAGCAAAGGGGAGTTAAGGCAGATTCAGTCTGTAAATGTTTGTCACGTTTGAACATAATCAATACTTTTAGTTATGTCTCATATATAAGGGATGTATAGTCAAAAACGTTGTATTTACCGTGTTGTTTATTTTCCTTATTATAGTTGGATATTAAAACGGTTCACTTACATCGGACGTCGGTTAGTGGGTAGCGGCACGGTACCCGTGCCAGCGATGTTCCTTTAAGATAAACGGGGATAGTGTATTTCAGAGGGATGACACTCCCGTGTTATTATCACGTGTGTCAACATGCCATGACAGAGATATGTCTATTTGTATTGCATGGGTAACACGAGAAAAAGTCTTCATACATGCCGTTTTTCAAATGTCTGAGTTCAACTGTAGCTGGTAGAGGTCTAAAGAACATAGTGGAAATTGAAAGAGGAAAAGATAACTGGGTAAGGATCATTATTACCATTACGCGTCCGTTTATTCCACCAGAAGAAGTAGGACACGCGTCCTGTTCCTTTGTGTGTGAGTGGGACGTGTCATTTTCATGCCTTGCACCCAAACCTTTTTCTTTTTAAGGTTTACATTTAAAGAAACAAAATCCTAAGTGGATCAAATAAGTTACCTTCAAAGTAAAATTTTTAAAACAGATCTTTTAAAACTATGTACGACTTTTGTATTTTGTAAGACTCTGATACTCCTTTAGACTTTCGGTTGTGTATTCTGTAGATGTTTACAGCAAACTCTCCCCGCAATGGTGTGTGATTGGCAATTTGAAAGTATCAATCTTCAGCTATTTAGTAAAGCTCATGTAACACTTTCAGATAAATATTGTTAGAGTATAACGGTATCAATGTTTGCCGGTATCAGAAGTCTTTCCTCCATACCGGTGTGCATGCGTGTTATGTGTGCGTGCGTGTGTATGTGTGTGCTTGAGTGTGTTCTCTCGGGTGTGACGTAAACATTGTATTTATATCCCCGACACTTGTTACCTAAACTAAAAGAATCATATACTTCCATAAAGAGACATTTATTCTAATTTGAAATGAATATCCAATTTACGCGTCAATTCCCTTTAAGAAATAGCAACAAACTCAAAAAATCTAATAATCTGTCATCGCCCCTGATCAATGAGACCACACCCCGTGGGGGGGGGGAGTAGCACCAACTCTGAAAGTCACGGTGCAAGACTAATTAACTTATCGATGAATATGTACTTTGAGGTACACCAGTCCGATACCTCAAGTATTTTTTTATTGATCTGATTCCAATGCCCACCAGCGAATGTAGCAACAGTGTACGGCCCAGGAATCGGTCGTGGCTGAAATCCTGCCGACTAAGCAATCAAGGTGATCGGTGTTGAGTAATGGAACGAACCGTCACGGATTGGAAGACTTATTTTATGAGACGATTAATGAATATTTCATGGATCCATCAAGTCAAGGACAAATGTTAAAGCTAAGATTTATCGTTTAAAATTATAGCGTAGATCGATATTTGACATTTTTGACTATGAACTGAATTGTATGAATTAGGTGGCTTTTACATTGCAACAATCATGCCGGGTTTCGTAGCATTGAGATTTTACTTCGCAAAATTAAAAGAATTTTTAAAGACATTTCAATATTAAATTAGGTTGAGTCTATTTACACGTGATTACTTAACATTTCTTTAAATCAATTTAAATAAGGGGGAGGGGGAACAAATTTCAAAATATGGGTTGATGGGGAAGGAAAAGGGGGCGGGGTAACCTCAATTTGGGGGGGGGGTAACCTCAATGTGATCCGGTATCACTGTCACTGAGCTTTGATACAAGTACAGACAAGAAAACCAGAGAAGTTTCTTCGGGTAAAATAGGTCATTCTTTAATAATTAGCCTAACATATATTTTGTTTGAACATTAGTCGAGTTGAGTTGTTAAGCATACAACGCTATAGACCACACTTAATCAATAGATTACTTTAGATTTTTTTCTGTTTTCCTGCTCTCTTTAAGGATATATTCAGCCACGTCAAACGTTAACAGCAAGCCATTAAATTGTCACTTCGATAACCATCAGATATAGTTGTCACACCTATACTTCTCACACTGATAGTAATTGTCTTAATGACTCATGCAATAATCTCTCTTATCTTTTTATCAAAGGCTTTTCCTTTTCAAATCAACGCAGCAGCTTTGAGATTATTCGACAAGCTATTTTAAGCTTAAGTGTCACCAGAATTAATGTATTGAATATGAAAAACGTTGAACTTCTGCAGTGCTTATATAGACTGAAAAAAATGTTTGGTTATTCAGTTGGTTATATATCTTCTTGGCAGGGCGTTTGGAAAGAAATGCTGCACAGCAGGTTTGTACGTACCCGGTACTTAATAGCTGTAAACTACGTGTCAAGATTTAATCATATTGTTGGACGATAGAGGGCATACATTGTATATGACTTGTAAACTTCTCATTCATTTTCTCCGTATCTCTTATTGCAAATTAGATCTCATCCCCCCTCCCAAATAACAGAGATAACTGCATGAAAATGTGTTAAGAAACATCTAAGTCTTGTTCACCCTTTACACAATACGTGATCCAAATGAAAACATCAATACATCAAAGAAATTGTCGAGATGGTGGTTTACGAACAACTAAGCACTCAGCGAGTTAATAGCATCAATTATAAGACGATAAGATTTTATTCATATTTAAAAACTAGTTGACAATCCATGACTATAAGTAAGTAGTGAAGGGGAGAAGCAAGACCCCATCACAAGTCCCATACTTTTCGAGCTCATTGACTTAATTAAAGTGTTATGGAATACTGAGATAAAAATAAAACGTTTAATAAGATTGAAAGTCATTGACTGCTCTCTTAATGTCTGCTTCTATGTTTTTAAGGCAGTTAATCCCCCCCCCCTACACACACACACACCCGAGTACAATTTTTTTTCTTCCTTGGAGAGAGTTCATCTTCACTTTATTCCAATACAAACATCTTGAGTATTGCCAAGTTCAAAATTGGAGAGATAAGGCATAGATTCGGTTTGAGCGTCTCACCGATACAATCCCGCACTAGTCTACCCAAAACTCTCGTACCCAATTTGTGCCAACCAAAGATAATCAATAGCACTGGGAGCAGCAGCGCTGATGAAATGAAGGGGGAAGTTGAGATCATGTCTGCGTCTCAAAGTTGGGATCACGTTTGCTATCATCGAAAGTTGTGATTAAGCCTGGTTCACCGAGTCGGGATAAAGTACAGGTTACAGAGATCTCACCTGGATCAAAGTAGGGATGAAGTACACATTTAGAAGTCGTGCTCATGTCTAGAGCCTAAGTTTGAGTTGAGTTGGGGTTTAAAATTTGGAGGTATGAGTTAAATGAAATTTGAATAAAATCAGTACGGGTTGAAAGTTTAAGTTATGTCTATATAGATCAAAATTTGGGATTGAGTATAGAGTCTAATTAAAAATTTGGGATAAGTACAGTTTGTGAACTGTTTAAGCTACCATGAAATCTTAAAGTTTATCCATGGATGTGTCTGTCTGCCTGTCTGTTGGTAAACATTCATTGAGATATGAATTCTATCTTTTGTTTTAGTAAATCTTAAAATTAATTACCAGTAGTTTTAACAAAATAAAATATTTAAGTAGATATACTTTGTTTAAGCCGAAGAAACAGATAATAAAACATGTATATTCACTTCTCTAAGTCGTCTACGGTTTTTAACAAGCTGAAAGCCAACTATTTACAATTCTAAGCTATTATGTAATTGAGAAGTCAGGGCCACAATGCCCTGTGGGTTGACCTACATAAACGTAATGCTTTCACCGGTATGTTCACCCCCGTCCAACTCCATGATTAGTTTTGAATCTTCCGCAAATAAAAAATCGCCTCTGATGGATGACACTAACAGAGCACGGTAATCAACATAAAGAAACGTTGACAAACAGAATAGAATAACCTTTAGTTTTATAATAAATAATATACATAAAGTATATATTTCTTTCTACCGCCTGTTCAACAAAATATAAGAAGGCTGTTGTAAAAAATCTTAAATCTGGAATTTAAAATTATAAATGTAAAGTATCATACATTAAAATGCTATGATTTCTTTTTAAATAGGAATAGCCTTCATTAGTAAATCTGCCCACCCCCAAACCCGCTCCAGCGGAGGTCAACACAATTGATTTTCGGACAAGGGGTGAAACCAGATCGGCCTATTCAAACTGAGACACACGCAGTCTATTTCTGGCGATGAGCAAGTTTCAGTGGCGTGCTGTGCACATTCCAGCACGGGCGTTCACTCTATGTGTGTAACTGTTGGATCACATCCACTCGTTTTCTCCAACACTAAATGTGTCAAGTTTTTTCGTGTTTCAAAATAAACGGGGCATGGAAAGAATCAAGGACTTACAGAAAAATATCATCACTATTTATTGTTCAAAATTATTTACAAATATTTTTGGGGGGTTAAGTTGGGGCGCTTTTCTGGCACGTATAATCTCTCTAAATTAAAAATAAACCATAAAGATGCAACGTACACAAGACATATAGTAGTTGACACTAGCGACACGGGTCTATATATTA
Organism: Ampullaceana balthica; assembly: GCA_944989445.1. Lineage (NCBI taxonomy): Eukaryota > Metazoa > Mollusca > Gastropoda > Lymnaeidae > Ampullaceana > Ampullaceana balthica. The sequence goes on along the minus strand of CALYLW010000153.1, from coordinate 1,758,979 downwards.
CTAAACATCTGGCAGAGCAACGTGTAGCAAAACTTCCAATATATAACTACACATCTGGCAAGAGAGCATGTAGCAGTACCAGTATTTACAGAGTAATACAGATCTCGCAGAGTAACATGCAGGGGCAGTTTACTGGGGCGTCTCCCCGTGACACAAGGAAATATAACGTAAGCATCAATGTTTCTCAAATGTTGTCTCACTATCTCCTCATTCTTTATACTACTACTACTATAAAGACGGCAACGTGAGGATCCATTGCTCTCAAAATGAGCCGCACAATTGACTAGGGTTGGTGCATAAACAAGCCGATGATGGAATGACGTGTTGATGGGACAAGCTCTAGATCAGGGGTTCCTAACCAGTGGTGCATGCACCCCCTAGGGGTGCATGAGCAGGTACCAGGGGGTGCATGAACCATTCAGATAAAAAAAAAGAAAGAGGAAGAAAAGAAAAAGAAGAAGGAAAAAAAAGAAAAACTGATAATCTGAAAATGTAAACCATAAGCAAGGCATGCCGCGTCAAAGGGAGCCCATATACAACCCTTTTGATACTCCTTCGCTCATGTTCCTTGGAATTTCGTGTTTTACGTCACAGTTTTCTAAAAATAATTTAAATTTGTCATCAAATACGTCAAATATATGGCTTCCGGTGACCCTCTCACTGTTTTGAGCGGATGTAAACGCTGGGATTTTTTTCCTTCACTTTTATTGCTCGGTACGCTGCAGAGGTCTTAAAAACGTTAATTGTAAGTCAATATTCGTCATTGAAACCAAAAATCTTGAGTTGAGCATCCAATTACGGTCATTAAAAACATCAACTTCGTCAGTTAAAAAGATGCCTGTGTCTGGTGCGAATTTCCGATTGTCATCACCCCCTCAAAATCGTTAATAAATATAAAAAAAGAGATAGAGATGGAACACAGAAGCCTCAGTGCTTCCTCAGTGGAAATATCCTGTGCAATGACAACATGAAGCCTGTTAGACTATGAGAGCACTTGGAGAAAGTCCATCCACCCAATTCCAAGGACAGTGTTGAGGTCTTCAAGCAGAAGAGAGCTCGGTTCTTGACCTCAAGTACCTTACCCGAGATTTTCTTTGTCACATAAACCTTCACTGGAGGCATCATTCAAGGTTGCATATCTTATTGCAAAGAACAAGAAGCCCCACACCATTGGAGAAACTTTGGTGAAGCCTTGTGCTCTGGAGATGGTGGAACTGATGTGTGGTCACCAGGAGAGGAAGCAGGTTGAGAATGTTCCTTTGACCAATGACACTATTCATTCCAAGATTAGTGACATGGCTGCAGACTTTATGGATCAAGTCTTGTGCAAGATGAGAAGCAGTCCATTTCCATTTAGCATGCAGCTGGATGAATCCACTGATTTAGCACAATGCTGTCAGATTCTCGTATTTGTGAGATATGTTCACAGTGGATTGCTGAAGGAGGAATTTCTCTTTTGTAAGCCACTCCTAGCTACCACCAAAGCTGCTGATGTGCAGCAGCTAGTCATGATGACATTCTTCACTGAAAATCAGTTTGACTGGACTTAAAGAATTTCTTCAATTTGTACAGGTGGTGCTCCCTCCATGCTCGGTAATAAGTCAGGATTTTGAGCACTGGTAAAGAACGAAAGTCCAGATATTGTTACTACACACTGTATCCTTCATCGTCAGGCACTGGCATGCAAAAATCTACCTCCAACCTTGAAGTCAGTTCTTTCTACTGTAGTCAAAGTTGTAAATTTTATCCGCTCACATGACTTGAACCACTTTCTCGGTTAGTAGAACTGAGAGTGGAGCTTGCCATTTTCTTGCGAGAAAAAGATAGTGACCTTGCTGACAAGTTTGACTGTCCAAATTTCATTCATTACTTGGTATACCTGGCGGACATCTTCTCCATCTTGAATGAGTTGAACACATCTCTCCAAGGACCTTCTATGACTGTAATGGATGCTACTGAGAGATTGCAAGCCTTCCTTAACAAACTGCCACTATTCCAGCGACGACTAGAAAAGTCCAACTTGGCCAACTTTCCACTCTTGGATGAAGTTGTAATATCTGCTGCAGAAGGAAGCACTGAGGGATCACTGCCCGACAAAATCAAAGGGGAAATTTCAGAGCATCTTTCAACATTGCATGGGTATTTCTGTTAAGAAATTGCAAAGAAAGACCTTTGGAATCGCAATACTTTTCTCTGTGACTTGGACAACATTGATGACAGTGACCTTGCGAAAGATGACCTGATTGATTTGAGAACCAGAGAAGTACTGAGGAGTGCCTTCAGTTGCAATACCTTGATTGAATTTTGGTGCGCCCAGCTAGATTCCTACCCACAACTAACCAAGAGGGTAGTACTGACTCTCCTTCCATTTGCCACAACCTATCTCTGTGAAGCAGGATTCTCCACACCTTTGACGATTAAAACCAAGGAAAGGAATAAGTTGAAGCAGAGGATGACATGAGAGTTGCTTTGTCCAAAACAGTCCCCAGATTTAAATCACTGATTGATAATAAGAAGCAGCAGATCTCTCACTAAATTCCCTGTTGCCTATTGTCAAAACTGTTATGTTCCTAAAATAAACATAGTTTATTATGCATTTTCTGCAAATTTCACGAGGGGGTGCATGAACGTTTTTTTGGCATCTGAAGGGGTGCATGGACCCCAATAGTTTAGGAACCACTGCTCTAGATATTGTTTGCTGAACGTCAGTAATCTCGCATGTAGTCTGGGCACATCGTCAAGTACTTTGAGGACATCAGAGAACACGCCCATCACTTACATGCAAGCGTCTAGCACCGCTGAGCACTCTCATTCATGTGCCAGACACAGGACTTGACTAGGTTGAACTTTCTGCCCGCAACTAGAAACCTGGTGCACAACTCATGCGACGCCCTTGGAAGCTCCAATTAAGCATACAAGTACAAGTAAAAAATAAATTATTATAATCAACTCAAAATCATATGAGAATTATTTTTTTTTAATGGCAGCCGTTATTCGATTCTGAATAAACCTGTCAAATTACTATAAATAGGTTGATCCGTAAAAGGACAATATTTTTGCGTAAGAAGCGTTCGAATGGAATCAAAATCATGACGGCTGTTAGCGATTAAAATGTGTGATTTGTATGGTGTCTTAAGGTCCCACCTTGGCCGGTATAACGAATCCTAATTAAAATATAATCAGAAACAGTGTTACCGCCAGCCCTTTGGTTAATCGGCAGAGTTTCAGCCTTTACAAAGTGTTACAATTTTTTTTTATACGCAATATAATTAAATCATTTTTTTCGCATCAACCCGTCATTGAGAAGTGTAGTAGCCCCTAACAAACCTTAATAGCAAGTTTTGACCAACAAAATTATTAAAATTCAATGTTGCCATCCAACTCACTCATTTGATGAGTGCCTGTTAAGAATGTGCCTGTGAATGGGGTTAGGAGGGCGTTAGCACTATTCCATGTGCATCTAACTAAACAACACAAGGGAAGGCAAGCCTGAACCACGTGTGTCACATTGCCAGTATTCCCGTGGTACGTCCAAATCCCGGATGTTCACTGCACACAGACATCTGCTATGGCAGTACTGGAACAGAGTTGAGTTTTTGGTTTCTTCTAGTTCTAGCAGTTCCCTGTCCCACGCCCCACGCCAGTTATTGGTGTCTGCTAGATGTTGCAAATTAGTGGAATTCGTTGCGTGAACATGCAGATAGGACATTTCAAACGCTAACAGAGGCATACGTATGTAATAAGTCAATTAATTCTATAGTGCATTTTTTAAATTTATTTAAAGAATGCTCATCAAAATTATTGACGCAGGTATACATACTTCTTGCAAGTGGGTGCTTTGAATTGTAATAACAAATTATCAAAACCGAGTACACGATTGTTTACTGAAAAAAATGTCTAGTAAGATATAAGAAGTGTCTGTCGTTACTTTCGTCCATGAAATTATCAGTTAAGGCTAAAGTTTAATGTCAATCAGGAATATTGTAAATGACATTATACCAACAATAGAATTCATCTTTAATGGCAACCCTCTAAAATTGTGTATATCCTCTCCCTTTATTTCAACATAAAAAGATTACATTTAAAATGTAGGAAAAATGTCTAAACGGGTGTCACTTTAAATAAACAAGCTATTGATCTATTATACATAGTCCGGCAAAGAGCTGCACACTCCTCGACTAAACCTAAAAGTTCACCGATAACTTAAACACTGCCGCCCACCCAAGATTGATGGTAGACGTAAGCCATTGAGTTCTGAAACGTTGCCAGAAAGCGTTAAAGATTAGTTGGTATATAATCATTACCCTGCCAAAAATATGGGCCCTTAACTCTTGGCTGCTATAGGCTTTTATGCGTACAAGGGACATAGACGCCGGTGGGATCTCATAGACTCATAGATGCCATCAAAGAAGATAAATTTACATTTTAAAGTGATAATAATAATAATAATAGAAGGTGTATACCCTCTTTAAAATTCGTTTTGCATTTATCAACAAATCTACAAGGGTCGAGGTATAACAATTTTAAGTTGAGAAGCCTCGAATTAAAATAAAAAAAACTCACAAGGAGATTGGTCACGTAAAGAAGTTACCTCCCGGAGGTAGTCGCTCGTCTAATCTGACATGTCTTTACGTTGTTCGTTATCTTCAAACACATTTCCAGCACAGCTGAGAAGGATCAAAGATCGGTACAACAAGTCTGTGGTGATTGGACTTAACTTATCGGATAGTTTCTACCTCTTCTTTGCTTTCCTATACATTTATTATAAAGGAAGAAAATCTCAAAACATGTACCTTAACAATAAATCTTAGAAAAACCTATTGAATAATTAGCACCAAAAATAATAACAAACACGCAACAACAGATTCAGGTTATCCCATTACCTACCTGCAGTGGCGTAGCGAGGGGGGGGGCAGGGGGGACATATGTCCCCGGGCGCCACGTTAGGGGGCGCCAAAATGAGTATTAAAACTCATTTCTTAATTTCATTTTGATGTAAACTAATGTATCGCAAATACGTTTGCAAGATTGAATTTTGAAGCTCCAAACATATCTTTGTTACAAACCAGTTGGCAAGCACGATTTTGGCGCCCCCATTGAGCATTTAGGGGCGCCATTCGACAAATAAAGAAATGACACATCCACAATGTAGTATTGCTGATGGCGTTTTAAAAAAAAACGGTGAGTTGCTGGGAGTGAGACTAGGGGAGCAGTAAGAAACAAAGGTGATTCTATTAATAGAACAGACAGAAAGGACACTAAAAGCAACAAAAATGACAAAGACAAGAAAAGGGAGTGGCTTAAAGCAGTAATTCTCAACCTGTGGTCCGCGGATCATAGTGGTCCGCGAAGATGTGCCTGGTGGTCCGTGAGCAAAGCATGAAATTTACGCACTGTATGATGCATGCTGTCGAAATGGCAGGTAAAATAATTAACGCAGACTTAAAATATATATTTTTATCTGGCCTAAATAGTTTTAAAATTTTATCAAGGCTCTCCATTAAATTCTCGTCTCTTTGATTTCTTATGTTCGAATGTTCGCTGGTTATCAGACTGTTTGAATTACTTGATGACGTAAGAGAGTTTCTTGTAGAAAAAACTCAAAGCTTGTTGATCATTTGAACAATAGCTTATGGGTTGCTGTTCTATCTTATATGGCTGAATTTTTTGAAGAACTCAATAAACTTAATTCAACTCGGCAAGGAAAACAGAAACATTATATTACTCTCAGTGACAAAGTGTCTGCTTTTAGGAAAAAGCTTGATCTTTGGAAAAGATGATTATTTCAAGGTAACTTTGACATGTTTGATCAATAGTACGAAATCACCGAGAAACCAGAAAATGCTGAAGTAAATTAAAAAAAACTGTTTTGATAAATTTGATTTCTGGTCATATTTAATCATTGCAGAGCCAATTTTAATTCTAATTTTGTGATTTTTAACGCTCAGTTGTTTTTTGTGGGTTTCCAGTCCCAATCTCGCACACATTGACTCATCAAATAAAATTACCAACATCGTTATTAAACCAATTCATTGAACTGACTAGCGATACCACTTTGAATATGTTGCATTAGAAAGTGCGCTTAATGAAATTTTGGAGTACTCTGAACTGTCACAGATAGCTTTTAAAATACTTTTACCCTTAGAAACTTTGTGGAAGTGGAATAAAAATCAAAACATTGTTCGTACTAATAAAGCAGTCTTTTTAATACAAACTACTAGCCAAACTACTGTTTATGACTTAAAGTTTTTTTATAATTAGCAAGTATAATTAAATAAGAAGACTATGAGACTAATATAAATGACATTTGTTCGTTACAAAATAAAGCCATTACAATATTGTTTTTGGAGCAGCAAAAAGTAGCATAATAGTATAGTTTTTACTAACTAACATGTATACTACTTATAGCTAGCTATATACACAGTATAATAATCATATTTAACTTTCCAGCACGGCAGTAGCACAATTTTTAGTAGTGGTCCGTAGCTAAGACACACATTTTTCAAGTGGTCCTTGAATCTCAAAAGGTTGAGAACCACTGGCTTAAAGAATGGTTGATTCGCGTACCTTTGCTGCATGCTGTGACTCTTTTTAATAAAACAAACCCGTAAAAACAAAGTTTTTGACTATAAATCCCTTATATATGAGACATAACTAACAGTATTGATTATTTTCAAAAATTTACAGACTGACACAGAGTGATGTCCCTTGTCTTTAATAAATGGGGGTGGGATGTGAGGGGGTGTTGGCACGACGGTCGGCGTCAACTCAAACTCACGTGGAAGTGGAAGAAAAAACAATAACAAACCGTGAATTTGAATTACATACCTCATATAAGGATAAACTAAAAATGCATTAATTTAATTACGGTACGATCGATCGATCTGAAATTTTGATACGATGCATTGTTAGGTGATTCGGGTCCGTGTGCCAAATTTCAGCTTGATCCGATCACGGGAAGTGGGTCATTTTCGACTTTTATTTTACCGCCCGCCCGCCCAGCCCATGAGATGATGAGATGATGAGAAGGGATTTAATAAAAAGACAAATCTTACTTCCGCCATCCCACTGTGGAGGGAGTAAAGTGGGGGAGGGGATGGAAGGTCTCTCCCCTCATGGGCTTGTGCCGGTATGTCAAATCAAACTGGATTCCTTTCATATGAAACATCAGACACCGCCTCTCTTTCCTGTCTCTCTGTGATCAAACTTGTTGCTCAGTATGATCCACTGTTAGAAAAACACCTACAAGTACATGTCCGAAAAAATCCAGGTTCAGTATCTTATTTATCACCGGAAATCCAAAATGAATATATCTTCCTGCTTACATCGACTGTAAGGAATGAGCTGTTGAGTGAAATCAGAAGAACATTTTTTTCTGTGGTAGCTTACTTGACTCAACACTTGATCTAGGACACCGGAAACAGCTTTCTCAAGTCATCAGATTTGTGGATGTGGATTTTCAAACTAAAATAAGTAACCATCAAAAATCATTTTTAGGTTTTGTACAGATACATTCCAAAGACGCAGCAAACCTTGACAGATTTATCGTAGATAAACTGGAATCTAAAAGCATACCACTAGCCGACTGTTGGTCACAATGTCATGACAATGCTGTTGTAATGAATGGGCATATATCCGGCCTTGAACAGCGAATATTTGCCAGAAATCACAGAGCATTTTTCGTAAACTGTGGCAACCACAGCTTAAACTTAGCAGGAGTACACCCAGCTAAACAGGATCCATTTGTTATCACGCTTTTTGGAACAGTTGAAAGAATAAATTTTTGTTTTCTCTTGTTCAACAACTCATTCAGGAGAATTAAAAAGAGTTGTGCCAATCACAGTGAAGAGGGAGTCTGAAACACGTTGGAGTGCACGATCAGAAGCTGTGAAAAAAATTTATGAAGGACTAGATGAACTAGTAGGGCTATTGGAAAATTATCAGAACATATAAATATGACGCCTGACACAAGATGTGATGCAGAAGCTTTGCTGGTAGGTATGTCAAACTTTAACTTCCTAGTTTCGTTACATTTCTGGAACATCATACTTGGGAAAATTTATTGTGTCAAGAAACGGTTGCAGAATCCTACTGTGAATTTCAAGGAATCAGCATCTGATCTTGAATCACTTGAGCAACAAATTGTCAACATTCGTGTAATTTGAGCCAGGTTGCGATAGACAATGGAGAAGAAGATGCACAACTTTGGGAATCGAGGTTGACAGGAGGATTAGGCGACATTGGAGGATGCCTAGAGAATTAACAAGAGATGCGGGACTTTCTGCAGAAGAAGAAATTGCACGTGATTTGAACAGCGTTATTGATAGACTCCAAAAGGAGTTATCAATACCGTTTTTACATCTAAAAAACCTAAACAACAAGTTTGGATTTTTACTAGACGTAAAACTCTTCTTGCTGAGACAAAAGTCGATACACTTCGTTAAAGTTGCTTAGATTTTGCTAACTTATGCGACACTGGTCACGAATTGTGCACATCAATCGGAGACTGAAAAATGCTGCTCAGTACCCGGACTGAAGCTCTACCGGAAACTCCTTTGGATCTTCATGGTTTTATTGTTTCATATGGAGATGACGCATTTACGAATCTGCGCACTTCACTTTAAATACTTCTAACAATTGATGTTTCAACTGAAAGCTGTGTGCGGTCCATAAGCAAACTGAAGCTTATTTTGTCTTATTTACGTGCTTCAATGCTTCGTTTGAGTGATCCTGCACTTGAGAATATTAATTTTGACAACGTGATTGTCGAGTTTGCGACATTCAAATAAAGGAGGATCAATTTTTTGAAGACTATGTCTATTCGAGTCATGTAATTTTTTTCAAATAAATTGTTAACAATCGTATAGGGAATTAACAGTCTGTATTCTATTTCATTAAAATATCAGATGCTTCGAAAAAGAGCCATATAAACCGTAAAATTTCATTTTTTTCTTGGGGGCTCAATGAGCCCCCAGAAATCTTTCGGTCCGACAAGGGGCGCAGATTTTGTGTCATGTCCCCGGGCGCACATTACCCTAGCTACGCCACTGCCTACCTGATACGTTACAACTAATTATTCTTAATTCTAAATGACTCAGACATATTTATTCAATGGCTCACCCTCCAACCGCCCCCCCCCCTTTCCTAGAATCGCCTAGCTAATAAACGCATTTCGAAAGGTGAAAGGTCATGCATAATATTTTCGATCTGGCTCAAGTTGGAGGTTTGAGGCGATAGGTAAGGGGCGACGGAATGTACAAGTGCACACGTTCTGAAATGTCAAGCTTTAATTTTTACACAGTTCAGGGATGACGCAATGTACAAGCCCACATGTTCTGGTATCACAAGCTTATATTTGTACACACTTTCAATGAACACAATGTTTCAACGAAGACATTATTGGACGTAAGTAAGAATTATTGTGTTAAATTTGTATAAAGCCAGTGTAGGTAGCCCAAACATCACCCCTCAGTAGAGTACGAAACGATTTAGGAAATAGTCTAAATGTTTAAGTATAAGTCAAGGCTAAAATCTTTTCCACATCGCCACGACCCACCACCTCCCACTAAGGGCTGTAAAGAAGAAAAACACAATAGTAGTGACAAGACCAGGTAACCCAATCGATTAGTAACGTTGTTTTTTTGTGTTTTTTTTTGGATTAGCAGATTTAAGAGGCCTGTGTCAAGGGGCAGACATGCACGGCATCCTAAACATGTAGAGAAAACAAACTTGTTTGAACCTAGGAATATTGTGGAGGAGAGGTGTTTGTTGTTATATATATAGGTCATGGTGGGTTGAATGGCTACAGTGAAGGGGAGGAAATGTTTGATCACCGGGTTATAACTGAGAAGATAGGAAATGTGTGTTTGAAATAGGCATAGTTGAGGAAAGGTACTGTTAGTAGGAAGTGGCTATAGTGGAGGAGATGTAAACAACAATTCCGGTTGTATGATGAAATGCTTTTAATGGAGGAGATACTTTGGTCTTTTGTTGATGCTTTTTTCCCCCCGAACCGAAGCTACTTAAAGACTAGTATGTTTTACATTAAAACTATTGACAACTATTGAGCATCCACTAACGATGCTTGATGTTAATGTGAATCTGATATTTAACTAATCAATATCCGTGTGTTCCTCTTTTATATTTTAACTGTATTTGGTGTCAGTGACAGTCTGTGGATTTAATGATCTGGCGACTTTTAAAAAAGATGTTAAATGGAGACACTTTAATGAAGCATTGGGCCGTTATTTATGCTGTATCGATGCGAGCACCGTTGCGGTATGACGAAACGAACCTAGCATGACTCCAACTACTATCGCTACTCGTGCGTGCCACATCACAACAATGTTAATCAAGTGACGCCAGAGAGCACTTACGTCGACGGACTTCGATTAGTCACCGCACTTGTAAGCCCTAATGTAATTATATCGATCTCATTTGGACGCCCACCACGCGTCACGTGATCGGACCAAGGACAACCCCCCCCCCGGTCTCGTCAAGCCCCTACTTTCGTCCCTGGGTTCTGTGACACATTCCTTATTAATTAGAGCCACCTGGCGGTTGCCATACGCCCATATTGATGAGTTGTGTTGTAGTTTGTTGCTTGAATAAACCATACGCATTGACAACAGTAACTAGTACAGGAGGTGGTTAAATAGTATTTATATGGTTGGGGGGGGGGTGTGATCCAGGAATAAAATGAGAAGTGCTAATCTATTCGGCTTAAGAGAAAAACGACCGCGACTTAACGACCATCAATTAAAAGAGCACATCATAACTGTCCAAATCCATGACCTTAGGCTTTTGACTCATCTTCCCCTTTTAATGAATGAATTCTATAGCTCTAACACTATCCATGCTAGATTAGCATGCTTGTTGTGCTTTGATGTTCGAAAGCTATTTCAAATAAAAGATGTCCTATGCACTCAGAATTTAGTATATCTTTCAATAGCATCATATCCTGTCTGAATTTATTCGTAATTTTTTCTCAGAAATTTAAAATCAAAGAATTACGCTGGAATAAAAAAATTCATTCTTTAGAAAATGAAGTTCAATTTTTTCTTAATGTCTACATTTTTGTTGGTGGAATCCTTTTGTTGGAGGGCTCATTTTTGAGGCGGACTCTTCGGGACTGTTTACATCTCAGTAGATTAACTTTTATTTTTTGTTCTGTGACCCACAACCATCTAGGCACCGACAGGTAACTATGTTGTACATAAAATATATAAATACTAAGTAACAGGACAAGATGTGTTTAAGTTACTCAAAAGTGTATTGTCTCACGTAGAGAGCGTTACGCCGAAACTTGTGTTTAATCAACTTGCATTTTTTTCAAGGCGAAACATATCTTGTGTACAATTCATTACTTGATACAACTCAAAATCTGTCACCCTTATACTACTTGGCCAACGTTAAATTACCAGCAGGTCTTTTAGCTGCTCTATTAAATTCCTAGAAGACGAAGTAATTTTTTTTCAAATTTTTTAATCCCCAAAAATGTAGGTTATCGGAGGAGCAGTTCAACAAGTTTTAATGGTATTCAAAGCTATAATATTGAGCATCTATCAATGTAGTTTCTGTCCAATACTTAAATATCAAAATAACGTCTGATAGTGATAGTTCGATTCACGTCAAATATTTTGTGAAGTAAGCCTTTCCTTAAATACGCCCTTCCCCTTGTTCCTATGCCAGTCACGTTGTCTCAACGAAGCGTAAATTTGATCTAAAGCTTGGTGGAGACATAGTCTTGTCCAACTTGACTCGTTACAAGCTTTTATGTGGATCTTCTGGCTTCATTGGATTAAGACAGTTTCTCTGCAGCATAATATAACACAACAGAGGCAAACAGATGAACAATTTGCCTCGCTAAATAAACCAAATATCGCACGTAATCTTGTTTAATTCATTTAATGCAAGTGTAAGTACTCGGGTCTAAAGTCTAAAGTTCACGAACGTTTAAGACAACTTAATTTTTTTTACGGTTTCCTTCGGGCTAAAGTTGAATGGAAGCATTTGGACGGTTTTATTTATGTTCTAACCAAAATAAACTAAGTTCTTGGGAGACGAGAAGCTAAGTTCCTGGGAGATGAGAAGCTAACCCCTTTAAGTACAATTATTACTAAGAACTAAAGGTTAAATTACCTGTGTCCCTTCGCCTCGCCTGTTCATATTGCACCATAGGACTTTTTGGTGCCTCGTCGTCGAGATATTCAAATCCATTGTAAGCCATCCGATCCATGTCGGAGGCGTGGAGTCACCGAAATGAGCAGGACTCCAGGAAATAGTGGTTCACACTATGTCAAACCGTGACATTCCTTCATTCGAAATACACACATTGTCCCCTCACATCACTTTTTCGTTTAACTACAAGAGGAGAATGAACACCTTACACAAATGGAATCGCGAATCTATGAACACAGCACACATTCACCTTCAATTTATCAAGAAATTCCTATATGAATTCTTGTAAAAATGCCAATCTGATTTATGAACTTTCACGGAACACGTTTAAAAAATGGCAAAAACCTAGCACATTTTCATAAAATCCGATTCAAAATTTTCCTAATTTTCTAAGTATAGAAAGGTCATTCGCTCATTCTAATATTTTTCTATGCATAATAAAACTGATATTAACGCCAATGAAATTCCAAATTTTTCTAAGTCTACTCTAAACTAGCCTGACTTTGCAATTCTTCTATAGACGCGACTGTGTTTGAGCTGGCTACAAGTAGGGACAGGGAAAGTCGATAAAACCGTTACAAGCAAAAAGTGAACAAGTAAACCACATTAGCAATCACAGTATCGATTATGTTAATTTTTTATTAATCTGGCTTCAGTTAAAGATTTATGTGTGTAACAATTGATATATTTCCATACAGCATTTTTTTTAATTGAAAAGACATGAAATGAATAATGACACCAATTTCGAGGACAAAATTAAGTTATTAATTTGTGTAATGGAATAGATATCAATTGACGTTAAAGGGCATATCTGCTGTAATGAACAGTGGCAAAGCCTGTGACGCAAAGGCACACGAATTGATCCAGTAACACAAGCACATGTCACATTACTTATCTACAGGGATGATACCTTGAAATTGTGAACAAGATACGCCTCGTGCGCTGTCATTTCAACTTAAACAACCTAGAACAATCCTTAACACCGTGAAGACATCTGATGGACACCATACCCTGGCCTCAACACTTTCAAAGACTCAAAAGAAAAGTCATCACTTAACGAAATCTCCTTAACGATATCTCCTTAAAGATATCCAGTATTCATTCTCGACAAGAGCAGCAGCACATACTACTACTAGGCTGTATTCATTCAAAAATAGACGTCATAACGAAATCAAAACACTTAGTAACGCTCCCCTTTAGGCTTAAGAAACTCTTCGCCCACACTTCTACGGCACAACAGGTAAGCAGCCACTACAACATACCGGCAAGTAGCACGTTGGACATTTGGAATTTGTCTACCGTGTATGTGCGAGAAGTACAGCCAGGAGCGGGATAAAAATATGTAGGATACATTGTGGAAAACAGAGCAATAACACAGGACTTTGCTGTTTTCCCCCTGATTTCGTATCAGAAAGAGTAAGGTCCAAATAAAGTGAGTCTTACATATCTAACATTTTACAAGTCAAGCATCAGTTCAATTAAAAAATAAATAGTGTGATCTAATCAATGTGTAGAGCCCAATCCGACGATTACGAAATGTTTTTATTTATTTTCCCCCATAAATATTAGACTTCAACCTTCATCTATTTTTAAAGAACTCACAAAGACAATGTTATCCAGTAAATAGGTACGTTTGTATTGAAATAACCAGTAATGTACACACCGCAACATCAGGTTTTGCCGAAGTGGCATAACCTTTGAACATGGCGCTTCCCATAAAACCACTGAAGTGTGAGATTCTCGACCAACAGGCTATTCATTCAGCGTGGCTTTAGAAGTAATTTTAAGCTGTCTAATTGTCCAAACATTAATGAAAAGATCTTTAGTTGTGGAAGTCACCGAAAGAAGCAAGTACAACAAGCAGAGTGCTATTTATAGTTCTGGTGTCGATTAATTCAGCAGATAAATAAAACATTGATTAACGCGCACTACGAATTAAACGTACTTTCTGTAATTGAAGGTTCGCTAGTAAAACGGTTGATTTATATGATGGTATAACATAATATACATTGTACTACTAGACCTCATCAGACAAACAAACACATTAGGTGAGTTTCACGTTCACCAACAGCACACACGATTTCATCATCGTCCAGGTTCTGTTGCCGTTTCATAAATAAACGTAGACGGACTATGTACTATTGTAAAATATTTAAAACACTATTTCTTATAATTGCCGTGTTTTAAAGAAGTCTCAAAAGAGCTGGAACGTCGCTGTGAAATCTACCGCAGAAACGCAGTGGCCTGGAGAACCGGCACGACAGGTTGTCCGACTGGCGGTGGAGTCGTGACTGTCGCTTGACTGTGTTGACATCGTCATGTTCAACAATCATGTCCGCATACCAACCGACTACAGTCGTACCAACACACAGGTGGCATCACCAGCTCATCGACTGCATCACTTTACCGTTGAGTTATTCCACTCCGTGAGAAGTCAAGGTGTCCAACTTAAATGGTCCGTCAATTGAGAGGGATAGATGTAGAGTTCCAACGACTTCTGTGAATTAGAACCTTAGTTTTATAGCGTTTAGACATTGTGGTCGCGAGAGTTGATTTTTTGCTTGTTTCATTATTAAAAAAATAAGACAAAAAAGCAACAGCATCAGTAGGTGCCTGTCTGTAACAGACTAAAACTAGCTTTTAAGGCAGTCCTTGTCACAGTAGTTCAAAAAGACTAGTCAGCGAGGCAGCCAGGCGTTCATGGCGGCCGGGGGCCGGGAGAGAGCTTTAAAGGAAGAGTGTATCTTGTTTCTTGCGCACTTTTAAACATAATCCATCTAATTCTAACTCAGTGGAAGTTTAACAACATGTATGTTTTTGGCCTACACACACACACACACAAACATATATATATATATATATATATATATATATATATATATATATATATATATATATATATATATATACATATCTTGTAAAAAATAAAAAATAAATTATCGTCACAGATAATAGTTAAACACGAAGAATCTTATCGATTTAAAGCAGTAAGAACATTGTGGCTAGGAAAGGGTGAGACGCATTAATACTCCCGGGTCGTCGTGGCCTCATGAGAGTTAAGCCAAAGCCACTCCTAGAGATGAGACGGCCAAACTCTGAGATGATATTCAGTGTTAACACCATAGGTGCTGGCATCAGCAGCCGCTTACGTGTAAAAACCACGTCATGCGATGTCGTGCCCAGACTGAACGGAAACCAGGCGAGTGCATGTTAAATTGGCATATCATCCAAGTCGGCTATTTTTACATTGACATAGGTTAGCATAATACTGCGTAGAATCGAGATATACATCTTTGCAATGCTGGAGAAAGAAGACCACGGCAAGTAGGAGTTTGTGAAAATCGAATCTTCGATCGAATTCGACTAGCATGAAATATAAAAACTCAAAGCGTTTTGCGTGAAAATAAAATTCCTTCTATAAAATGGAATGACGGCACATGTGTACGTCCTGATCTATTGTCGTCCAGCGTCTTTTAGGTTTTAGAAACGCGTGAAATAGACAATGTGTTTTAAATTTGCGATGAATGAAGTCCGTTAATCTATAACCCAGGTTTCTTTTGCAATCGTTTCCCAATTATAGTCTCTGGACCGCAACGAAACGTCTGCTATGATGTCGATAAACAGCACGATTTGAACCTCTGTAGTTGAACCTAGAAGTAGACTTTGGTAATACAACCAGATTGTATCAAGTTCTATTGTAACAGTTTACAACTGACTAAGAACTATACAGTGTTGTTGACTAACAAGCTGCGGCACTGGTTACGTTACAGTTGGCTATATGTTATAACATATACGGATGGATATAATCTTCAAATGGACCTTGTATAGCCAGCTGATTGTCAATAGGTACAACATATAGGTCAAGCAAAAATATTTCACGTTAAAATTATCCTGTCACTGCCTTTCAAAATATAGCCATCCATCTAAGAGGGCCAAAACACGTGGGAAACATGACTGGCAGCGCGGATCATTCCAGCATTCTGGGAACAGGACAGTTTCAAGATCACGTTATCCTTGGAGTAAATGGTCGAGTTGTTTAATTGAAGATAGACTATAAAGAAATAAATATGAACAAATTGGAGGGAGATGGCAATTAAAACCTGCCCTCTTGATATTTTTTCCCCTTTAAATATTAGAACACGTTTTATAACTCATACCTTGAATAATATGGTGGACCGAACAACTGTCCCACCTCACCCCCAGAACACATTAGCGCCCCGCCCCCCCCCCAAATCTCCTCTCGATTAAATTGTATTTAAAACGTCATAATTATTTAAATAACAATAAATTTAAATAACTACGTATTTTCCAGCAAGAAAAGCCGTCTAGGCTGAACTAAATGATAATACGAACCATTTAAGAGTTCTCCACACAAACACTTAATGCCTAAATGGGTGAGGGGGCATGGAAGAGATCTTGAAATAATGACATTCAATAGACCACTTTAACACAATAAAATAACTCAAGACTAAATAATGTCAACTGGTTACTTTGAAAGATTCATCTTGCAAGTTTTGTAGTAAAAAAACTTGACATATCCGTGGTATTTGCAGTAGTTTTCACTAGTACGTTAAAAGATTTCAAAAGTAAACCTATTTGAGAGAAGATAACCGTAAGGGTTGGGTTAGCCATGAGTATGGCACTAAATAATTAAGCTAAAATATGCAGAGTGCTGGTAATGGAAAAAATTGAGATGATATTTAAAAAGATAATAAAAATAACTTTCCGAGAAAAAAGCCATTGTAACAGATGCTAATAAACAGAAATAGAACGTCTTCAAGTCCATCACGCACAGTATGAGATCAAAATACGGCAACTTTAATAGCACAGAAATAACATAATGATCACACCTAGATACCATGGAATACACTTCTCAATCAATAACTGCCTGGACTTTAGAGGATACACACGTTAGCTACTTGTGTCATGGACAAGAGCAAAACCGCTGACAGACAGCTAGCTACACCTGGGGTTGTAAATCCTTTCCAACACAAGGCCACATTACCGAGCATGACTTTGGGGTACGATCAATAAACACATGCATCTGTGTTGCAACACAATCAACCGGTAATCTCAACACCTACAACGACACACTGTTCATTCGGCAGATAAACACCAGGGTTCAAAATGTAAGACCGCGTCATCGCATACACCACAAAGCATGTCCGAAACAATGAAAACATTATCACACACCGGGAAGTGGCGAGTTTTAAAACTAAATCACTGAAGGTAAAAAAAAATATGTAAGGTCAGCACCATTACACGCGCCGGGTCACCTACGATTACCTCGTCATTTACACTTACAACGCAGCCACGGTAAGACTAAGACTTGTCTCAACGATTGAAGTGCCGTCCTACAACAGTGTATCACATCAAAACATAAGCCAGCCACACAAGCAGCTACTAACTATACGGTCACAATCATCACGTTGCTTACGTATCAACTGTAGATGAAAGAGATGAATTTTAGAGTATGAACCACTTCAGCTAAAATAAGGCACAACAGGTTTTCACTATAAAAAAAACACCTAAAAGCTCCAGGTAAATCTAGACCGCCTAACAGCACACAGCCACCCGAGCTCCTAGTCGAAACGCTTCATGCAATCGCCGTCACAAGAAAACTAAGAGATATGACGAGAACGAGGGAGGGGGCGGGGAGAGACGGGCGCCATTCAATGGAGCAGGAATAAATCTAGTGGGAGACCCGGCCCGTGCGACTTTAAGGCAGAAAATCCACAATAACCTGTTACAGACGGCCATAGAGGCACCACGCCAGGGTGCTGTACACATGAAATAGGGACGGAAACGGCGATTAATGGTTCAGGGCCCTGGTACCGAACTGTACTAAAGTGCGCGGAAGGGGAGGGAAGCCAGTTACTCTTAGAGGATTAATAGTCAAGAGTACACGTCTTATTTTAGTGTGGGGGGGGGGAGAGCAACGAAAAAGAGCAACACTTAAAAGAATAAAAACCAAAAACCCACACCTGATAATTTTATCATCCATATTTTCCTATTTTTTAAAAGAGCTCCTACAGTTAGAGCTTCCATTCTCTCTCACCCCATTTTTTCAGCCATAGTCATTAATAGAAACGTGTGGTGAATGTCCCAGTTATTGTGAAAATTTGTCATGATGCAGAGGAAGGGAGGGGACATTGCAACAGGTCAGGAATGTCCACCTGGCGGCGTCTGGCGAATATTTCTGTTAAGACTCGCAACCGATACAAAACCATGGTTTTTAAGTCTGTCAAGCGGTGAACGTGTCAGGAGTTTCGTCTGGCAAAATCATATGCAATGATTCATTTCATTCATGTTACATTAATATATCGTATCACTTTCTTGCATTCTTATGTATACTCTTTTTTTCTTTCTTCCTTTCTGGCATCCTACTCTGATAACTCTGGCCGAATCAATTCAATGCATAACTTATTATATCATATTGTACAATCTTGTATCATTGATTCACAACATTGTTTAGAAACCCAAAGCTACGTGACTCTCAGCCCTGTCCTAGGAAATGTGAAAGGTTTGTTTAGTTAAATATATTCACCCATCAAGCATGGCACACAGTCGTGACGTTAAATTTATGACAGGCCACGGCAGTGGGGCGGCGGTGGCAGGACAGGAATGTAGGGTTATATTGTTGGGGTACAAGGCAAAGACCCACCTATACAGTCACAGAGCCACAACGTGTGCTGCAGTGTGTACCTGTACATCAACGTCGATAACCAGGTTTGGATGCTCTTTTAATAGTTTTAAAGGCCGTAATTGGAGTTGTAGATAGTGTTCTCATGTGACCCAACGATATTCTTCAAAATACCTACACGAGGAATACACATGTAATCACCCAGAATTTATGTCGAATTGTGGCTGAACAGATGGCGTTAGGGCCCTGTGGTTTCACACCACCTTGAGCACGGATAATACAAGCCCTACATCTTATGTTGAATTGGTAAGTGAGGACAATCGCTACTATTTATTATGTTGGCACGAAAGGAGTAAAAAGAAAAATTAAGAAAGCAGATGCAGCGCTGGATTTACCTATTTGCTAAACAAGCTATAGCTTAGGGCCGCCGCCTTCTTGGGGGCTCCCCTAAATTATCATATTTGGCACTGATATTGAATATCTGGTCTTCAAAAGGCCCCCCTTCTCTCAAATAGCTTAGGGCCCCATCTAGTCTAAATCCGGCCCTGTGCAGATGTATTTTTAGTTGTTTTCTAACAGTTATTTATATGCGTGGAAAATTTTGGATGGAATGTTATATAATGCTTGGATCAATTTTTTTTAAAATCATTGTCAAAATTAATATATAATTTTCTTTCTTGATTAATTTAAAATACTGCAGTTTTCATTTGTTGAAAGTATTTTTCATACAGTTAATAATTATAATAATAAAATAGAATTGAGACTGCAATCAAGCTAAGTACAAATAAATTTATTCAACAAGTTTTAACAAAGGAGGAGGAATCATGAATAAAGATACAACAAAACATAAGAAGTTTCCAAAATATAACATTCTTCTTAAAACAATAAATTATAAGAAAAAAAAACTTCCATGCAATGAATTATCTAATGGGATTTCCTTCAACCAAGTTTTAAATTTCTAACAACTAGTTAGCTGGTTTAACAGTAATATTAAGTCTTAAAAATAAAATAAAATAATTGTTGAAAATTAAAATTATTTTTATCTTCAAAAATGTTAAAATTAGATTTGTTTAAATAGTCCGTAATTTTATTTTAAAAATTAGGTTGAAAATCAATTTGATTTTTAAATTGTAATTTAAGTCTTTATGAAATTATTCCATTACAATTAGTATTGATAATTTTTTAAAATTTAAAAATGCACAATTGACTCTTATTTGCAATGCGCTATTGACAAGAATTAAAAAAAGGAAGTTTCTCAAAATATAATATTTAAATATTGAATTGTTGACAGATAAAACGGCCCAGACAAATGGGCTCTGACATAACGGTCCGACAAAACGGCCAAGGACTAATAGTAAAATGTGCAATCAAATTTTACATTCGTATTTTTACTCACTGATTCAGTGTCAGGTTTAGCTCACAAGAAACAATAATATTGACATCACAAGAATGAATCTATTAGCCTTTCCGCGAAATGGTGCCAAGTCAGGTGGGTTTTTTTTGACAAGAAATAATATAATAACATCACAAGAAATAATTTTTTAATTTTACCACTTTTTTTAAGGGTGAAAAAAATGACCAAAGCTTCAAATGCAAAAAAATGTAAATTTTCTGTTGAAAAAATGAAACAATTTGTCTGGGGCTGTTTTGGCGGGGGCCGTTTTGTCGGGGCTGTTTTGGCGGGGCCGTTTTGTCCGGGCCATTTTGTCTGGCGCCGTTTTAACGGGTCACCATATTGAATGCAATGCAAAATTATTAAACATTACCCAGCATTTTTTTTAAAAGAGAAAAGAGGGGTTATATGTAAGAAAGTAATTATTGCCTAATAAAGTATTGAACTTTTTATGGAATAAAAGTTCTAACTACTTTTTATAATGTTATGAATGATAAATTAATGTATTATGTTAATATTATCTTTGGTCCTTCTAAGTTTAAGTATTAATTATATTAGAAAGGACTCTGTACACGTGACAAATTTAATATCAAGTGGGAAGTACACAAGAACACAATTTATGACAGAAATAGAAAGCCTAATGGCTCAAACAATGATCTCCAAGAAGATTTAATGCATGGCATGGCACCAAAAAAGATGACATATTTTAAAGGGTTTCAAGGGGTAATGCAGTGGTCAGATGAGAAGTGCTTTGACATAGAGGATATTACTTAGCAAGTCTAACTCACTTTCCCCCACAATGTCATATGTTAGAGCTAGAATACTACGTTGGATCATGAGAACTTAATAAGAATTGAACTTTGAAGACTAACATTGCTAGCACATTAAATATTTTTTATTGAAACAAAAAGTAATTTTTTTAAAAATTAACCCAAATTTCAAATGTAATAATCTTTAAAAAAAATAAAAATTAATAAAATAAAAATATTATTTATACAACTGTCTAAGTGAATACTTTTAAAAATAAATGAACATAAAATATGGTTACTTGATAAAACATGTTGACATGTAATAAATGAGTTAATAAAAGTTAGGGCCTACTGAATCATTTAACATAATAATATTTTACAGCATACGCTATGTAAATATAAGAACTGTGAAGTCGGACTATAATAATTTAATAATTTTCAATTTCAAAAAAAAATATGCTGTTATTTGCCAAATTGGCTACCATGAAACTGAGGATAAAGAAAATGTCTGCAATATGTTCTTCAACATGAGTATTTACCTTATAATAAAAAGTACCTGCTAAAAATTAATTTTGGTTCTACTTTGGCTTGTTTGTGACTTGACTTGAACTACTATTTTTACTGTGCTTAGCTTTGGCCATTCATTGCAGCAGTGATTATATAAGTCCAAGTGACAGTGATGTTTCAACTGACTGGTGACTAATATTTTCACAATAAGTTAAACATGAACATGACATACTTTACTTATGAAAGGGAAGCAACAGGCCATTATGCACTTAAATAAGATATCTTACCTGCTATTCGAATTACTGCCCTATCTGCTGGATCTAATTGTAGTATGCATAGAGGAAGTTCACTGTAATCCGTTAAATATTGCCAGTCTTTATCACCCCATGGACTTTCCATGGACATTGTTGACCTCTCAGCTGTTATGATGCTGTGTAATGCATAGTCCTGTACAAGTTATCCGATTGTAAAAAATCCATAAACTTCCAGTTCCAGAATATCCCTAAGTTTTCTGAAAATAAAGAGCAAATGATGGGCAATGAAATATTCCAGATTATTACGATATAATTTGCTGAATAATTTCCTTTTACACTTTATTCTCTGGTTTAAGATGCAACAAGAATCAACAGTCGATAACCGGCGAATCGCGACTCACACAGTGACATGTCACTAATTCGTATTTCTCAGCCCTGAGTCACGATGTCTGTCCAGATCAATTAATATTCACTGCTGATCGATATTAAATCCATCAATCATAAGAGAGAAAAACCAAAAATGAGACTCTCCATAAAGGATAATGCATAAAGGAAAATATTTACTTACCCTCAAATTACTAATAAAATATGTTAAGTTCTAAATAACATCCGATTTATCTGACCCAGTCTGCTATTGCTTATGCTAGAAATATGGCTGACTCTAATTTCTAGAGTAGTTTCCCTTACGTAAAACATATCTACACAATAATAATAATTTATGTTCGGGCTAGGGGTTAACTTAAACTTCCTAAAATTTCATGTGTTTCATAATCCCAATGTCATTGATTATTAACATTAATTATATATTTTTTAATTAGCCTAATAATTGGATGCCATTATGTAGAAATTATTTTAGGTTCTTGGAAATATTAACAAGACATGATAAAATCAATCACTAATCGACTAATCAATATTCGACCTTGTGTTTGATTGGTCAACATAACTGACATACCACATAAGTTAATTCATGTTCGGTTATTCCAGCTTTCAAGCTACACTATTTAAAAAAAAGATGAGTTTGAAGCAAAAAATATCGAAAGTTAAATATTGTTTTAATACATTGTGTATTTCTTGTTGTTTGGCGATATTTTTGTTTGTTTGCAATAATCTTTTTAAATCCATTTTAATTTCGTATAATATAGTTATTATTTCTTTTATTTTGCTTAAGACCTA
The DNA here is from genome assembly GCA_944989445.1 of Ampullaceana balthica. NCBI lineage: Eukaryota > Metazoa > Mollusca > Gastropoda > Lymnaeidae > Ampullaceana > Ampullaceana balthica. The sequence goes on along the minus strand of CALYLW010000153.1, from coordinate 1,736,080 downwards.
AGCAATGTTCCCTCTAAAGTTGAACAGCATCCATTTTTTTGTGCAAAATTTTAAACCACACAAACACAGATATTATAAAATCCATATCAAAATCAGCAACACGGTAATTATAAACTGTTGCGCGGCGTTGGGGTAAGACATCTGCGCGACCGCGTAGCTTAATTGGATCATTGGCAATCGGACCTTAGCTACAAAAAAATAATTTAAAAAAGCAAAATTGAAAAAAAACAAACAATTTTATCTTTATTGCAGAATGACTATGTAGACTTTAATAAAGTATACGAACTTTTACATTTTTAAAAAACTAATGTTTTAATAATTATCATTTGTTTTTATGAATATGACTACATTTAAGCGGAATTTCAGTTAAACTGTTAATATTTGTATAGGCAGTAAATGCTTGCATCCCGCTGAGACTGGTATGAAGACTTGGCCTGCGTTAGCAATTAAAATGAAAGACAGATGTGCGTTACTATAGAGATGGCTTTCACGTGTAGTGTAACATGCCACATTGTGCTCAACCGAACAACAAAAAAGGAAATAACGATGTACACATTCATACCTTTTATTAGATAAACTTTTTAATTTTTTGATGAGCATGTGTTGTATTCTTTTCATAATCATATATTAACAGTGCCATCACGCTATCTACATCGTATATCAATAGTGCAATCATATTATGTATATCGTATATCAACAGTACCATCACATCATATATATGGTATATCAAAAGGTCGATGACATTATGTATCTTTTAAAACTTTTAAAATTCTAGTCACAAATTAATCATCACGTTATGGAAATCGTATATCAACAGTGCCATCACATTATTTATATCTTATATCAACGGTGCCATCACATTATGTATATCGTATATCAACTGTACCATCACATTATGTATATCTTATATCAACAGTACCGTCACATCATGTATATGGTATATCAAAAGTGCCATGACATTATGTATGTTTTAAAATTCTAGTCACACATTTATCATTTTTACTTCGTTAAATCTTAGCATAATTCAAATGGCTCTACTTTACCACAAATAAACTTTTCTTGTCAATGTTTTACAAAATCATTGAATTTCAATATGGGGATTTTTATTGTAATCTATATAATGTCTATGTAAATGATTTGTGGCGTTAGATGGGAGTGTGAAGGGGGCAGACAGAATGGAACTTTTATTTTTTAAAAATTATGAAAGGGTGGCGCTTTCGCCTAAACTGTGGAGTTTGTACATTGAAGGGGTGACAACAACCAAAACAAAAAAAACCGTCCCTCCTCATGCGGAATTAATTCTGGCTCCGCGACTAAAATAGTTGAAAGGTACATCCGACAAAGTCTGACAGTAGCCTATCATCATGGACTGAGAGTATATGTGAGAGATCCGGAAGTAATGAATGGGTGTGTAGTTGGAACAAAACAATCAAATAGATTATTAAGGGATTTTTTTTTAAAAAAGTATAATTTGTCTGGGGCGGGGATTGGAGGGTATAAAATAATAGGCATAAATAGCGTGACGTCATTTAAAGGTTGTACCTGATTCGTTTCTTTTTCACAATATACATATAAAAATATATCCATAAGAAAGCTCCTACTCTTTATGTTACATATACTCATTTATTTCCGTACAGAAATCAGACCATGGAAATTTAATACTCCAATGGTTTTACAGAATATAATTTTAAATATGTGCATGGAACATGAATTAGCTAACCTATTTAATCATAATGCCATGCGCCATCTGGTGTTAGGTATACGGTTAAATAATATACGCATAATTAGTAGAAGCCGATGGCAGATGTTTCAAATATATAATATGATATCAATATATTCACTACAATTACTACAAACATGAAACAGCTTGTTAAATATACTTAATTTACTTACTCAAGATTATTAAGAAAACTGCCAATTTTTTAAAAAAATATTATAATTTGTTTTATTATCTTTCTGTCTTTATTTGTTCTCTTTTTGTCATAAGTTCGATTTGTTGGAATAAATTAAATTATTTAAGCTTTAGAAAGAAGTTTAAAATATGTGAGCCCATTTTTCTTCTACAGTTTAAAAATGTTACTCCCCGAGTCTATAATTATTGTAAACTAGACAGCTCGAAACATAAATATTGATATCTTATTAACAACCTTACCCACGTTTTTTTTTGGTGCAATTACAAAGATTCGATTCGATAGTTGAGTAGTTACAAACAATTGTATTTATTTTTATATTAACTCAATACATTAAATTCGATACACAAATTGATACAAGTCGTTGCATTGCAGTCGACTCAGTCCATTAATGATGCAGGCCTATTAAGTACGGGATCACAAAGATGTGAGAAATAAAATAAGTGTAATATTATTCTAATGTAAAACCATCAGCACTTTCAACTTTTGTTTCCTTATATGGTTTTAGCCTCTCTCTCTCTCTCTCTCTCTCTCTCTCTTTTTTATTTGTCGTTGGTGTGTGTGTGTTTATAAAAACTGCTCACTATAATATACATTATATTATAATAACTAGACCTTCGGCCATAGCCATGGAACTTAACGATGGTTAAAATTATTTTACAAGACCCTAATTATACTTGTACTTGTTAGCAACTATTCGTGTATTAGATAAATTCATCTTAAGAACCGTTGATCTCATAAGTTTTCTCTATGTAATAATAAGATCTGAGAGAACTGACTTATGTCCGCAACTTCGTGCTCAATCGAACTTGCCAATATAAATGATGATATCTCGTTCTCTTACTTCAGAGACTAACTAACCTTTAACGTTACTTTAAACCGATAAAATATAACACGGAATTCGATAACTTCAGTGATTCACGACTGTAGTCCACGCGTGAACTAATGTCGCCGAGTGCCGTGTAGACAGAATGGGACGAAATTAAGCAACAAACTACTAAATGCGTACCTGGGTTGTTACAAACTCTTCCAAGAATAAATCCGATACGTTTAAGTGTAATCCAAACCGGTGAATGTGACACTATGCATAAAATACGCACACAATAATTGAACACGTCAATTGATCGACCCAGGCGAGGTTAACTTGGGGAAATTCACAACCCTAGACACAAATCACAGCTTGTAGAGTGCATGCTTCACAATCCCCCCCCCCACAAACACACACACACACACTGCTAGGTGCGCGCCGCGGACTTTGATAAGAAATAGCCGTCTATTTTCATCTCAGAGGATGGTCCGACTCTACACTACATTCTACATGGCGGTAAATAGGTTTGCCCATTTGAGATGAACCTGCTTTTAGGGTAGGGCTACAGACATTAGAAAGAATTATGTGCAATTAAACAACTGAAATGAGACAAAATAAAAAAATGTCTATAGGGAAAAGTATCGAACACTTCCTGTCGTGTGCTCATATCCCAACCAATCGATGTTACAAGGCGGCCTTCATAAAAATCATGGGTGTGCATATGTAAAGATGCTATATTCTGTAGCTTACAAAATATGCCGAACATGCTATAAAATAGAAGTTATCATGAGAGTTATTGTTCAATTATGTATATTGCTTTGAGTTACTCCCCCAACCCGAATCCATTAAGCAAAGGAAAGCCAAGGAAGAATGAAGACTAAAATGTTAATTTGTTTCATACCACTTATTTTTTATTTTTTCAGAATGCGCCACTGGACCAGGATTGTGACTGGGGCTTTCGCACTGATATCCAGATTAGCATGGAGAATCACATGAATAGGGTGGGAATGTTATAATATTTGCATTAGCACAACCCAGAGAATACATGTTAATGTCTGGATAACATTTCAACGTCAGATGAGATTAAAAAATAAAAATAATTCGTTTATCAGCAGTTCTTAATTTAACATGCGTGACCCTGTCATCAAACCGGAAACTTATTCTAGGTACTTGCATTCATGGGATCGTCAGCCCAGCACATTCGGCATACAACTAACGGTGTACACAAAGAGACGTTCACGCGTGCATGAAGTTAAATATTAGAGAGACCTCAAAATTGAATGGGATAGTTGTGAATGGGGTAGGTAGTAGGTGTGTGGTGAATGACTACCCCCAAAAAATTATGATACAGTTTATAGTGTAAAAGTATTGGAAGAGTGGATAAACTAAATTTCCCCCTAATAAAACACCAAGAATCAGAATCAATCTAACAAGAAGCTGACATGTAAAATCATTAAACAGACGTAAACAAATAAAGGCGATGAATCCTGTGTTTAATCTGTAGAAAAGGCAGGTCACGGGTGAATCTATTGACCCGCGGTTTCAACTGCAGATCTTAATAATAAACAACAAGAGTCTAATTCTAATCTTTACATTGAATGTAGCATAAAAGCTGCGGCAAGTGTAATGGTCTTATCTCTTCTACTCATTCACCAACCACAAGTTCGCTTCTGTCTAAAGAATTCATTATTAAGAGTTGAGAACCACTGCTTAAAATTAAAGTTAGAAGAAAAATGGGGAGGGGTGCAAGTTTAAAGCCGGCGCTTGTCATGCGATGTATGCTTATGCATTATTTGGCTTACATGGCTATGAATAAGAATCAATGAACGCTCTTTAATAAACATGTTTTCCTATGATAGATTAGTGTGGGATATTATCCACATGACTCGTGTTCATCCTAACCAAAACATCCACATACGCGCCCAAATGGCCAATGAAATTATGTATATACATGGATTTTATTAAAAATCCGATGTCATTAATTATGCAAGATAAGTTTAAGCAGCTAATACAGTAATCATCAAAAACTTTACATCACAATCACCGGTTACTAACAACTATACATCACAATCACCGGTCACTAACAACTTTACATCACAATCACCGGTCACTAACAACTATACATCACAATCACCGGTCACTAACAACTTTACATCACAATCACCGGTCACTAACAACTATACATCACAATCACCGGTCTCTAACAACTTGACATCACAATCACCGGTCACTTACAACTTTACCTCACAATCACCGGTCACTAACAACTTTACATCACAATCACCGGTCACTAACAACTTTACCTCACAATCACCGGTCACTAACAACTTTACATCACAATCACCGGTCACTAACAACTTTACCTCACAATCACCGGTCACTAACAACTTTACATCACAATCACCGGTCACTAACAACTTTACCTCACAATCACCGGTCACTTACAACTATACATCACAATCACCGGTCACTAACAACTATACATCACAATCACCGGTCACTAACAACTTTACATCACAATCACCGGTCACTAACAACTATACATCACAATCACCGGTCTCTAACAACTTGACATCACAATCACCGGTCACTTACAACTTTACCTCACAATCACCGGTCACTAACAACTTTACATCACAATCACCGGTCACTAACAACTTTACCTCACAATCACCGGTCACTAACAACTTTACATCACAATCACCGGTCACTAACAACTTTACCTCACAATCACCGGTCACTAACAACTTTACATCACAATCACCGGTCACTAACAACTTTACCTCACAATCACCGGTCACTAACAACTATACATCACAATCACCGGTCACTAACAACTGTACATCACAATCACCGGTCACTTACAACTATACATCACAATCACGGGTCACTAACAACTGTACATCACAATCACCGGTCACTAACAACTGTACATCACAATCACCGGTCACTAACAACTTTACCTCCAAGAAGCTGTTGAGACAATCACAACATTCAGTTAGTTAGCGGTAATCACAACATTCAGTTAGTTAGCGGTCCAGTAGCATATGAGAACCAGCAGTGAGTCAATGGGTCGAGTGGGGACAGGGTGGGGGCTGGCCATACACAATGTGGATCATGTGACCCGTCCACGCCCACTCAATAATAGTTTTGTTCAGATGTAGAAGACGCTAGAAAGTGAACATTGATTATTGCCTACATTTCTTGTTTGTTATGGGCCAGTCTCCAATAGTCATGGTCAGAAGGCACTTGGGAAACATACACACACTCAACACAGTAGACTGGAATCAGTTCTTTTATTGTTTTGTTAAATAGGGGATTATTTATATGAGTTTTTTTTTAAAATTATCCTATTTATACAAAATGATCTGTGAGCTCGGTCAGTGTTGAAAAGTTACGTTTAAAACTGTAGAGATATGAGAACGTATACGTAGTTGCTGTGTAAAGTTATCATACTTAAATAAAGCTCTCTTCTAAGACGACCACCTCTCACCTAAGACTCCCTCCTCTCTCGTTTATCTCGCACTCCTCTCCCCTTTAAGTCTCTCTCCTCTCTCCTTTAAGTCTCTCTACTCTTAGTCTAAACTCCGCTCTATCCCTTAAGTCTCTCCCCCTTAAGTCTCCCTCCCTTAAGTCTCTCTTCTCTTAACACTAAGTCTATATCCGCGACCCTCTTAGTCTCCACTCTATGCACCTCAATTTTCCCCCCAAATAGCCGCCCCTGTTAACGGGATCCAACAAGTTAAAGATAATTTCAACCACATTCAGCAACGGATCACGGGTCCGTCATTGTCGTCGTCGTTATGCACTGACAGACGTGAATGACATTAGTTTCCTGGTCTGACCTGCATGCACACAACACAGACCTTCGGGTTTTGTTGTGTGTAGTATTATAGCATTAACAAACAGCACATGCTCAAACAAAGACGCGAGCCCATCCTGACCCCACCTTACTCTCAAACAAAATTGACTTGTAACATCACGCGCACTAACAGGAGTCAGGCTTTTTTTTTGTGGGTAGAGGCGTGGGGTTGGCATGCGGCATACACAGTGCATCTCTTCAAACTCTCTATTAGCTAAACATATGTAATCGTTAAAGTGCAAATATATGGGGCCTTTGGGTGTGTACACTGTAACTATCATTTAAGTATAAGTGTAGGAATAGCCATTGCGGAGTCGGTGACTACGGACAGACTCACTCCATGTCCATCCAGAACATTTCGGTAGATATCAAGAAGCTATTTTTCTTGAGTTTGAATCTAACAGTCCTCCAACAAGTATAGATTCTATCTAATAGGTAATACATACAGATTCAAAGTAGATAGTACATAGTATGAGACTCTGACTAGAAGAATAACTGTTTCGGAGTAGAACTAGTAAATCGATTTATATGCCAAATGTTACAAAGCCACTTTTTGATGCAGTATGTATTACACACGCACCTGCTAATTATGATTTCAGTGGATTAAATTTGTTTTCATTTCAACATTTGATATCAACTGCGGTAAATATTCGAGCTGATGAAGAGCATTTGCCAGTTAGCGAATATTTTTGTTATAAATGAGTTTTGACCAGGACAACACCCTGGTAAGTACACTTTAAAAAAATAATAAAATCGTTCAACACAAAATCCAGTAACATAAGGACGGTGTGTTATTGTAGAACGCGCGTACGACATTGACCCAGTTTACCGTATTATGTGTATTGGCATGCACACCGGTTCTGTCAACTAATCAATGCCGCCTATTATCAACACGTGTTGTCATTTTGTCATGATTTCATCAGAAAAAAAAATCGAGAAGATAATAATAATTCTAAGATATGGGAAGGAGGACGTAACCAAATCCATCTTAGTGCCGTCCAGTTTAGCTCCAGGTCATTTTTAACATTTTATAAATAGGGATGATGCAAACTTTCTATGGAACAAATCAAGGGTTCTCAAAGATGGTTTGACCTTTCCCATTAAGCCTTTTGGGATTGACATCTGACTGCTGATTTTTGAGTGGTTTCACTATATGTGTGATATAAATCTATTGCTGAGTTTTGAAATGATCTAATAGAAAAAGTAAATGTAATTCCTTTGTTCAGTTATCTTAGTCTCACCAAAATACCTTCACTGTGTCATGGACCTTCACCTCTGATATTATCATGAACTAAACTGATGCACTCACCAGTCATGTTGGCTCACTATAGCAACCAATACGCGCCGTTATGTTAACGAAACTAGACTTGTTTCCCTTGCAGATTTCCCCATTTTGAAAGTTATTCTTGGTAAAGCCATTACTTTGACCCGACACGGTAACATCAGAAACAATATTTCCTCGGGCCCAGCGGGCTATTCCACTGTGTATTTTTTTTAAAATGAAATTCTCTGACTTTTTATAACCCCCTGAAAATGGCAGAATTATCGTAGAGAAATGTGTTCAACTTGTCAAATGATCCATTAAAATCTGACATCTTTAACACCAGGTAACCTTATCGGTTGGTTGCAGTACTGGCGAGTGTTGAGTCAATAAACCGCGCAACCAGACAACTTTATAAACACATATCCGTAAAGAGGTTATTTACACATGAATGCAAAAACTAGTTTGACATACGCATAAGGATTGGTGTAGAAATGAAGTTTATGGGACGAAAAGATTTTTATACATTAAAATATGTACTTGACATACAAGTTAAAAGCATCTTTGAACAGCGTTTACAAACACATCGTATCCCAACAACTATTTTACAAATATCTCTTCATTTAAATTAAAGATATTTCTAAAACTTCACCCTCTTAACCCATAAACTGCAGTTGGCACATACACATACAGTCTACACAACATGCACCACATGTACATACAGTCTACACAACATTCACCATATACACATACAGTCTACACAACATTCACCACATACACATAGTCTACACAACATGTACCACATGCACATACAGTATACACAACATTCACCACATACACATACAGTCTACACAACATTCACCACATACACATAGTCTACACAACATTCACCACATACACATACAGTCTAAACAACATAAACCACATACACATAGTCTACACACCATGCAGCACATACATACAGTCTACACAACATACACCACATACACATAGTCTACACAACATGTACCACATACACATACAGTCTACACAACATACACCACATACACATACAGTCTACACAACATACACCACATACATACAGTCTACACAACATGCACCACATACACATGCAGTCTACACAACATACACCACATACACATACAGTCTACACAACATACACCACATACATACAGTCTACACAACATTCACCACATACACATACAGTTTACACAACATGCACCACATACACATGCAGTCTACACAACATGCACCACATACATACAGTCTACACAACGTGCACCACATACACATGCAGTCTACACAACATTCACCACATACACATACAGTCTACACAACATACACCACATACACATACAGTCTACACAACACACACCACATACACATAGTCCACACAAAATGTACCACATACACATACAGTCTACAGAACATATAAGACACATAAGTACAGACTACACAACATGCAGCACATACATACAGTCTACACAACATACACTACATACACATACAGTCTACACAACATACACCACATACACATACAGTCTACACAACATACACCACATACACATGCAGTCTACACAACATTCACCACATACACATACAGTCTACACAACATGCACCACATACATATGCAGTCTACACAACATACACCACATACACATACAGTCTACACAACATACACCACATACACATACAGTCTACACAACATACACCACATACACATACAGTCTACACAACATACACCACATACATACAGTCTACACAACATGTACCACATACATACAGTCTACACAACATGTACCACATACATAGAGTCTACACAATATACACCACATACATACAGTCTACGCAACATGTACCACATACACATGCAGTCTAAACAACATACACCACATACACATATTCTACACAACATGTACCACATACATACAGTCTACACAACATACACCACATACACATACAGTCTACACAACATGTACCACATACATACAGTCTACACAACATACACCACATACATACAGTCTACACAACATGTACCACATACATACAGTCTACACAACATGTACCACATACATACAGTCTACACAACATGTACCACATACATACCCCATCCCTTCCCCTAAGCGGCTGGTATTTTCGGGTTATACTCCTTATGACTTATGGTAAACGTTTTACATGACTTAAGACTTAAGATATATTCTTTATGGGATATGCTATCTACTTTGCATGACTTTTGTTTTTTAGTTTGTTGCCATGCTTGTCATGATTCTACATACTTCAAATATCCCATAGACATGGTAAACAATTAAAAAAAACACAATGACACGCTAATTGCTAATCCCAGCTTTTAATGTAACACATTGCTTAAAATGAATTACACAAGACACACCTCTTTACTGTACCAGACGTACAAGCCACGCCCATAAGTCGTTCCAGACGTACAGGCAGATGTACACACACAAAAAGAACAACCTTTCATCTAACTAAATCAAACTCATATCTGAAATTCTCTTATCGCGCAGCGTGAGTCGAGGGAATGAAGAGTCGTTTTCAATAACTTTACTTTTAACACAATTTGTATACAAACTGCATTTTTTTTTCTTTGTTACATCTTAAACATGCAGAATTTCTTTTAGGAGAGAGAAAAAGTTGGAAAAAATGAGAAAAGAAAAGTAGACCAAATAATTGCCTGACACGTTCTCTACTTTTTCTTACAGTCACAACACTGAACTGGGATGGAGGGAGCAATGAATGAACGCAGCTCTACAAGGGAAATAACGGAAACGACAGAAGAGAAAAAGGAAGAGGAAGAAAAAAAATCACCTTATCCTTACCTGGTTTATTTACTATGTAAGCTTACTGTGATTAAAGGGGGTGGGGCGTATTAGTGATTTGTCTCATTGAAAATAAAAGAGGTGCTTCAAATATTAAAATGTAATGTAGAATTACAGTTGTTTATTTCTAGCATTTATAACATTTTATGGTGGATTTTGTTTTAATGGAAAAGAAAGTACACAAATTAACATTTTTTTAATGTGTAAAAAGTTCTAAAAGAAACATATCTATCAGGTCAATAAATAATGCATTGTTGTACTATAATAAATAAACTATACCCTGCTCTACTTAACAAATAATGTATTGTTTTACCGAAACACAAGATACACAAAGGAATTAAGTGAGCAAAACAATAAAGTGAAGCTTTACAAGTAAATGTTTCGGTTCATACATAACGTCATCGGTACAAATAAATGAAAACAAGTATTTTGATTAAAAATAAATATACAAATTAAACCATAACAACAAACAACATCATGTCTCATACTGCAAAACATCAGTTCAAACCTACCAAGCACTCTCTAAACCAAATACGTTCACAAACAAATCAAGTGTAAAACAAGTCACACACATATTGTACTTGTACTTGTACACGCCTTCTCTCATTAAATCTGCTCACATTCCAAATACTTTCTTGGATCACCCGTGCAGATATCCGGGTAGTAGCCCGAAATGTGACCATTCCACCCTAGCCAACCACATAACAAACGTTTCAAACAATATTCTACTTTATATCCTACATCTCATAGCTTATAATAAACAACATCGAATGACTTCACTTAGAATGAATATAAAATCACGTATTAAATTTGAAACAAAAATGCATTACAAACTAAGACAATCTCATCGTTCATCAATGACTTCGACTCACATCAGGTCAGGGCAATCAAACAAACACACAAAGCTAATCATGTAAATTCACAGACAGTTTTTAACACAAAATATCTTGACGGATTGTTGATGAGCAAATGGTTAACTGAAGTCGCTCAGAAATTTAGCTTTAAACCGAATAACTAAACCTTTGACATAGAGAATTAATGACACCCCTGTATGAGCAGTGAGATATACGTGTGTATGTAATAAATTGTATGTAAAATTATTTGATGATTCTTGTTCGAACCTTTCTTAGAATTCCTGGAATTTCTAGCGAAATTATTAGACTGCAATGTGTATACAATCACCCCATCTCTAGACTGGCCACAGCTAAGATCTTACAACCCTGAAGCCTAAAATAAACGTTTTAAAGAAAAGTTCAATGAGAAACTTAGATTCGCCAAACAAAACCAGTTAAAGTAATTTTCACTTACTAGCGTTTGGTTTGAGAGTCCAGGAATGCGGTTTCACGTCTCCCAGAAACTCGGCAAATATACAGTGAACTTTCAGAACAAAAATAGGAAGTCCGAAATGAGGTAAGCCCCGTCCGATCCAATACTGAGGGTGTACACTACAGAAAAAAAAAGATTGCCTGGAGAGGGACGAGTTTGCAGAGGAGTAGCTTACCTGGCTAAGCGGCATGGGAAAACACCGCAACCTTCCTTACCCCCACGCCTCACCTGCCTTTGATGACCTGGAGTTGGCGGAGCAAAATATGAGTCATTATTTCTCCACTAGGAACCTACATGAAACTGTTTTATTCACGGCATATCGTGTTTATTGACTCATGGGGATACGCTCAGAACGATACGCTGTGTGCCGTTACATAGAAGTTGTTAGCAGTTTAACCTGGGTCGGGGGTGGAGCAGCTCGCTATAGTCAATGTGGGGAAAGCTTAACATGAAACGTTTTTTCGATCCTAGAGTCTGGGTCAGCAAAATGCTCACCAAGGCAACAGGATTAAGTAACATTGAAAATCAATGAAGTAGTAAATTAAAGGAAATAGTAAAAAGTAAACAAGCGAACCAATCCAGAGCTTGCACTCTCAGTTGATCGCCGCATTCTTCGGCAACCACTTCACTTATTTTAAACTATACACAGTTTGAAAAGTTACGAACGCATCAATTGTTACTTGAATGGTGCGGCGGTCAATACCTTTCTCTTGTGTACATACCGCGTAATTTCACACACAATATACCTTTGCCCCTTAGTATGTGTGTGTACATGCTTCATTTACACCCTGACACTTAGAGAGGATCATGACTTCTTTTTAAAATTTCTCCCCTTTGTTTCAAATGTATTGTCAAATCTGAACTTCTCTTTTTTACGTTAATTTGTTGGGTAACTTAAAGAAGCACGCGTCCACGGTATTTTTTTTTACTGGACACTTCTTTCTATCAATTTGTTTCCCGGAGATTACTAATACTAAACTATATTATCCCCCTAGAAAGTGCCATAAACTTATTTTGATATATTTGTACCCAGGACCTAACATTTAAGTTCTTGAATAATTTGAGAATCATTACTATAAATTAGATCAGGACAAAGAAAGGCCTAAATACTTAATCTTCTTTAATTAATAGAATTGCTAATAACAATATTTTGTTTCAATAATTGGATCAATCACGCCCATTTAACAGATGCTTTTGGGTTGGGGCTAACTGTGGTCTGGCGCAGGGCCGTCGTAACGCATAGGTCCGTTGGGCATTTGCCCGGGGGCCCACGAGCATAGGGGCCCCATGGGAATATGTTTATTTATATATATTATGTTTATTTTTTATTCCTGCGGGGGAGGGGCCCAACACTATTGCTTTGCCCGGGGGCCCAAAATGGTGTAAAGACGGCTCTGGTCTGGCGGATTGCTGAGTAGACCTATTCTGTCATGGGATAATGATGTGAAGCAGGTACTACTAGATGGTTATAGCTCACAAAGGCCAGCACTTCTGATTTCATGTGCTACTAATAGATGCTGGCTAAAGGCCAAGACTGCTGATTTCCTGGTTAAGGGCCACCACCAATGTTCCCTCTAAGGTTCGTTGGTCCGTATGCAAAGTTAAAAAAAAACAAAAAACAATTCCTGTGCAAAATAGCACGGCATTAATTTTTTGTGCAAAATTTTACAAAATTTGTTGCGCCGTAATTTTAAACTGCTGCACGGCGTCGTTCAGATATCTGCGCGGCTTAAAGGGAACATTGGCCCCCACTGCTGATTTCATGTGATACTACTAGATGGTTATAGGCCACCACTGCTGATTTCATGTGATATTACTAGATGGTTATAGGCCACCACTGCTGATTTCATGTGATACTAATAGATGCTGGTTAAAGGCCACCACTGCTGCTTTCATGTGATACTACTAGATGGTTATAGGCCACCACTGCTAATTTCATGTGATACTACTAGATGTTTATAGGCCAACAATTGAGTTCATTCGTTTACAACTATACAGTGCCACCCCACCACCCCTGCCCCCTTAAATAATACCAACGAATGCACTCGATCTCCCGACTTGGAATATGTTTAGAAAGCTAGTTAATACCACGCTTAGCTAAACGAGTTCACGTTAATCCAACTTCAAGTATATTATGTTTTTCTTTAGAGACATTCCACCTCACTATCATTAATTTAATCTCATCCTAAGCAGGAAATTGTTAGTTAAGCCCCACAAGTTGCCCCATGGCAAACACCATTCCAGATCTCACTTTCACTCAGACATGACTTCATAATAAGTGAGCTTGAGGGAAAATTTGGCCAGCTGAAAGAATTTGAGGGGAGGCGTGGGTTGTTCCTCTGGGCACGCGTCCAGACATTTACTACTTACGTTAGTTAAAATAGTTATTTACGAGACTTACATTTTAAAAAACTTAATAACGGGGAGGGTGGGTAAATTTCTTAAGTCATAGTTCTCCAAATAGTTTCATGAGCGTTGGCAGACGCTCAAAGTCAAAGAACGTTCTGCTTAGTTCTGTTTACCAACACTAAGAGATGTCCTATAGTGAAGCAGTGGACTGGCTCATTTATTATCTTGATTTACATCAATAGCTTTAATAAATGTCGCAGTTCTTCCAATGGTGACGAGTCCAATGGTTCTAAGAAGATGCCTTCATTTGACGTGTCCTGGAACCAGAAGTTTTTACTGTCTCAAGAAGCTCCACTAGAGGCTTACTGGATAACTTTCTTTAGATGAAGGAAGTTTGTTGGCCTTTCCAGGGGTGGACTGGGCCGCCGGGACACCGGGAAAAATCCCGGTGGGCCGCCTGGACCGGTGATGTAATAATAATTAATCTTGCAAAAATATCCTGTCTGCTGCTTTTCTGTACTACATTAATACAGTTTCTATGGGCAAAGATACAAGCATCTCTTTAGTGCATATGAAGTCTTAATGACTCTGTTGTCTACCCAAGTAGCTTGTGAGAGATCTTTCTCTAAACTGTAATCAGGGCCGGATTCGCGCTTTTCAGGGCCCGCGCTTTGACTAAACATTTTTACTACTTTTTACAATTTTACTTCTATTATGCAATACTTTTTTTTCTTTATAACAGCGTATCAATAAAACTTTATAAAAAAACAATGACAATTGACAAGCCCAGCCAAAAAATAATAAACAGTGAAAATGCTCGTTTTCATAGTGTATTTCAACGTCTCATGGCCATTGCCCAATTTCTCCCTCAACTATTTCGTAGTTCAGTTGATAAATATATCAGGCACACAATGGAAACTGTTTGGGTCTCGTCGAATTGCTGCCAAATTTGTTCCGGTTTTCAGGAAAAAATATGAAGAATAAATATTGATGAAATTCATGATCACTACTTTAGGAAAGCGCATTCAGAAGCGAAGTCATTTCGTTGATGGGAAATAAGGTAAGGAAAATTATTGTAGGAAGAGTAAAATCAGCTAAATACTTTTCAGTAATACTGGATTGCACACCGTGCCAATGTCACCAAGAACAGATGTCACTGACAATGCGCTATGTAAGCCAAGGAGGTGGATATTCTGAAGTAACTCATGAGCACTTCATACGTGTTCTAGAAGTAGAAGAAAGTACCGGGCAACAAATGCTTGATGTCTTACTATTGGAACTGAGAAAATTGGGCTTAGATGTTTCTGATATCCGCGGTCAAGGATGCGACAACGGTGCGAACATGATAGGCAAAAGTGAGGCGTACAAGGTCGTATTTTACAATTAAATTCCTGGGCATTTGTTACCCTTTGTACTCTTCACAGCTATGACTTGCTGCTGTTGTTATATGGTAAAAACTGGTCTTGATCCAATGACGTTTTTGGACTAATTTAACGAATCTATATTTTATTTTCTGATTCAACAAATGGGCTTTATTTTCCAAGTATCTTTGAAATATTTTTATGAAACCACTTTGTGAAACAAAATTTGAAAGCCATGTGGAAAGCGTTAAGGTATTGCGATATCAAGCAGGAGACATCGATGATGTACTTATCAAAGTACCATAGCAAAGTAGTGATCCAAAAGCTTGAAGTGAAGCAGAGTATTTTTGCAAGCAACTGAAGAACTTCAATTTCATTGTTTCAAATGCTTTGTGGTACGACATATTGTTCCAATTTAATTACTCCAGCAAAGAATTACAAAATATTTCTGTCGGTCTAGCAACTAAAGTTGAGAGCATGGAACACACTTGCAAATGGTGGAAATCTTACTAAAATCGCGGTTTTGAAACAGCAATAGCATTTGCAAAAGAAATTACAGACATAGAAGTTGAGCCCATTTGGATCCCAGTTGAAAAAGAAATAAAACAATTTACACATGAAGGAAAAGATGAAGGATTTGTAGATGCACAAGAAAAAATTAGCACAGATTTTTAACCAGGTTCTATATACGCAATAATGTTAAGGGACAGTCACTTTGAACAATTACTAAGGCATCGTGACTCGTTTTGGATTTCTGTATAAATTTCACAAATTACAAAACAATGATCTACTGAATTGCTGTATGAATCTTGAGAGAAGCTCACTGCCTACGAAAGTAAGGATCTTGATGGTTTCATGCTTGCTGAAGAGTTGCAATCATTGAGTTCAATAATTCCTGCAGTCACCTACAACGATCCGGCTAATATTTTGCAGTTTCATCCAGAAAAAAGCGTTATAATGACTTTACTAACACACACATTGCAATTCGAACACTTCCAATTATTCATGTCACTTTGGCTTCTGAAAAAAGAAGCTTTTAAAAACTAAAACTTATTAAAAACTTATATGAAATAAACATTGATTCAAGATCGGCTCAGTAACTTAACTATTTTGAGAATGATGTTGCTAAGTATCTTGACAATATTGAACTTACGGGTATTTCAGATCTTGCAGCCGCGAAAGATAGCAAAATTTGCTTCTAAGTTATAAAATAAGGTGGAAGTAGAAGATACAACCAAACCAACGCTAATGTATATAGTTTATATTGTTAATTGTATAATATATATGTGAACTGTTTATTAACTAGCATACCAAAACAAAATATTTTAATTATTTAAATATTTTTTGAGTTTTAGGATCTTCAATTAAAAATAAAAATGTAATCATTGATGTGTCAATGCTGTTAAAGAGTAAAAATTAAATTGACTAAATTTTTATTTAATATCATTTAATATATGTAGAAATGCAAATGTTTGCATGGGTCTCGATCCTCACCTGCTGCCTTGGGCTCGGGGCCCCGCATATCGTATGCTGCCTTGGGCCCCGCAAACTCTAGAGCCTGCCATGACTGAAATACATTAAGAATCGCTTGCGAAGCTCATTGTCTTCTACACACCTTGAAGCTATTATGCTTATGTTAACAGAAACCGATGTTTTAAGTGAACTGAATAATGACACAATTATAGATATTTTTTTTATAGTTTATTGTAATTTGTTAAGTGACCCATGACTTTGAAGGCCTCGGCCCTCAGGTTTGGATGGAAAAAATGAACAAGGCAAATAAAAGTTATGAAGATAGGGCCGCTTTTTGTTTGTTTCCCGGGCCGCTTGAACCCCCCAGTCCACCCCTGGGCCTTTCTCCCACTCCTGCACCCAACCTTCTCTGTTTGACTGGTCTTCTGTTTAAAGTAGTTCCTTCGACAGCCAGCGATGAGTAATGCTGATGTATTCTAAAGGGATGATCTCTATGTTTAGAAGTAAATTATCGGGCTCTAGCTTTAGCACGAAACGTTTCATTGACCCCGGCCACTCCCTCTATCTCGACGCGGTGGTCGAGTGGCAGCGCACTGGACGGTCGTACCGATGGTCACGGGTTCGAATCCGTGTGAAGGCAATGGTTTGTTCCCGGGGCCTAGGGCGTCCCTGAGTCGACCCGCTCCGAATTGGTACCTAACTACATGTATTTAGGCGGCTGCGTAATGCGTGGAACCCACAAAGCCGTGGCCTGTGGACGCAACTATCTTCTGCATAGAAGGAGCGTCTGTATAGATAAGATAAGATAGATCTCGCACATTGTAATCCTAACGAACCGATGAAGTTTTGGGCATTAAAATTTTATGATGACTTTGAAAGTTTGCAGCGGAACACAGAATGAGAACCCTTGTAACAGGTGGTCGAGATTCAAAGACAAAGGCGCAATAATGGGATAAAGAAGAGGGATGCGAAGGTTGCCAAATTATGACAAAAACATACATATGAACTTACAACTCCGCAGTCTGACAATCACTGACATACAATATATTCATAATTGTTTTAACCCCCCTCGTCCCACGAGGCCTATATTCATAAGCATATAAAGGGTGTAATAAAGTAGGTTTTAAGAGTTAATTTAAATTATGAAACAAGTCTGAGGTTTCCATGAACTGATTCTTAAATATTGACTGTTGAATGTTACATAAAAAAATAATCTGAGACTCCATTACAATGGGGGGACAAGAGGTCACGGTTATAGAGATAAAGAAATGGCTTGAATGGGTCGTGAGATTGGCCATAAATTACACTGACATTGTCAACAGTTCAACAACAGGTTGCACGCGGGGCTTTCAGCTAACAATAAAAAAATGTCTTATTGTGTGTCTCCTAATATGATTTAAATTCAAGACTGTCGCATGCTATCCCGCAGTCTACTGACAATGCTCCCTTTAAGGTTCGTTGGTCTGTGTGCAAAATAAAAACTCATATGCAGTGTTGCGCAGCATAAATTGGTAAATCGAAAATTGCATGGCCCCACAAAAATATGTATTATTCTTTTCAAAGTTTGCCCCGCGGTAATTCTAAACTGCTGCACGGATATATACCCACCCACGCAGCTTGAAGGGAACATTTTCTATTGTGTACCTGTATGTTTTTACCGGATCTCTTGAAGTCTTTTGTATACCAACAGGTTTGCTTGTGTGATGTTTCATTTTTAAGGATTCACAATTACACGTTCATAAATTTTACAGTTAACTTAACTTTGATGGTATTACACGGTTTTAAGAAGTAAAGCAAATGTTTCTTCTTAACAGGCAATTTTTGTTTTTCGAAAGTTTCTCATGTAATTTTTAAAAACAAAATATGTATATAGTATATGACTATGCTCTTAACAAACCAGAAAGTAAATAAAGTAAAAAAATAAAAATAAAAAATAAATGCTAAATTTTTTAATAACATTTGTTTTAAATTAATTATTTAATGTATGGGTATAGGACCTAGCCAATCTGTTAGATTTATAGCATAAAACAATGTACCCATTCCCAATGGTCGCTTTATGGACGCATGTCTACGCCCTTGATAATGTACTGATAATAAGTGCACAGGTGTGCACCCATTGATTTATTGAACATAGAAAGTAGTGAAGTGGCGGCATATTTTGGTCAATAAATGCTCGTGTTGTTACAGACAATAATTTTAATTTGACACAACCTTGGAAATACCACCTGAACGTCATAAAGTTGTAAACAAATCTTTGCCAAAATCTATGAGATCCTATTTTGTCCAGGGCCCATAACTTAGTTTTCATACGAAGTAATTGGTATCATGAAGCATCGTCTGGTGCCAGTTCTATTTGTTTTCTGAAACGTTCATATTAGACTGCACTAAAACACATCTAATTCAAACTTTACTTTCAAAAATAATTTGAATAACAATTAAACATTTTATGAAATGATAAACGTAGCTAATGTGCACTGTAATGTTGTAGTTATGATATGTATGTTTTACATTGGTTATTATATGTATGTTTTAAATTAATTGTTATTAGCGTGTATAACAATTTTTATGTGGAGCGCTGTGAGCTCAGCTACCTGCTTGGGTACAGCGCTATATAAAATATTAAATTATTATTATCCATATAAATAATTCGCCAGAAATTAGGAAAAGCACAAGACGACGCGAGCAAGCAAGCATGACGAATGACCCTCGCTAGGGTCTAGCAATCAGAGTGAATGGTTGGCAAGCGAGGGCTGTGCAGGGGGGGGGGCTGTAGCTCAACCGCAGTACGCATGTCTCAAGACCAACAATGCGCCGGCGGCCCCCCGCCCCCGAACGTTCACTCGCTTTGTTCTCATTCATCTATGAACAAGTCTGCGGCGTATGCTACGCCGAGGGTCTTATCCAGCTATTATTATTGGTCTAAAATAATTTGCCTATAAAGTAACAGCTCTATTCAGGGAGGCTATAGATTCTGCCATTAGATCTCACCACGAGCTGCGCGCACATACACGTTCAAAGCAATGTTTACACAACACGGTAACCGCTGATTGCTTTGCAAAGTTTTTGTGATCTTTCACTTAGGGAAGTTTCAAACTAAAACTCTTGAACTTCAGACCGTAATGCATCGCTGGGGGAATAGCCACTCAGTCTAGAACAATAAGCTACAATTTTTTTTTATTGGATACGAAGTGCCATATTTTATTGCCTCTAACTCTTACAACACTCACCACGATTTGAATACCACAATCGCCTTAGAGTTGTTTTTCTTGTCAAGGTCGTTGCGTTGAAATTGGGCGTCAGCGTTGACTTGTTGTTGGCAACTAACGTACAGATAAGAAAATAAGAGAAACAGTTCTTATTTAAGAAAGAAGTCCTTATTAGTCAATGGAAAAAAATAAAACTGATTTCAAAACATTTAAAGTCAGATAACATGTAGTTATAGCATGAATTCGTCTGCAAAGGTATCCAGAAAGATTTTAAAAACATAGCCTGCGCCATAGAATGACCTATATATATTTACATCTGTATACATGTAAAACTATTCGGTTGAGAGGTTATTTTCAACAGCCACAGCTTGCATCGTGTTAATACTGGAAACAGGCTTTGCGTACTTATCGGGGACCAGGTGACAGCAGAAGAGCGCCGACTTAAGAGTACATTATAGTAGACATAGCCGCCTTTCGCTGTTAACTAATCACATTTTCTACCAAGCCATGACTCACCGAGTTCGATCAGCGATGATTATCTCCCGCAACAAATGCGGTACATTCATTTTAATCGATATAGATATATGAGAATATGTGAATATTTAATATTATGGTATGCATAATGAGGTTTGTAACATGCTTGTATCTTATAAATAACAACGTTTACTGAACAAACATAAAGCATGAAAAGCAAATACACAATTGAGGATGTAGTCGTGATGGTTAAATGTAATATACTCATTTGCATTTTACTGCATGATATTCTCTTGTAAATAGTTAATGATAAAATAAAATGCTCACGAAACTGGACACATGCAGCAAATAATTTTTGTGAAAATTTTCAAAACTACTTTTAAAAATGAAACACATTTCAGTTTCACTTAGCATTTCGAAACCATTCACCTCCCCGCAAGTATGTGTAGCTAGAAATGAACTTCCTAGAGAAAAATAATATGACAAAAATATAACTGCCCCATTATGTGAGCCCACCGTGACCCACCAAATGACCCAGTGGTTAGTTGTGCAATCTTCAAACATGCTTTAGTTAACGTGACGTGGCCTTCCCATAACCCATCCCTTGCGTCAAATGGCGACCACAGGAAGTGCGCGCTAAACTAACCGTCTATTATTTACTCAGTTAAGTTAACCTGTGACCAAAATTGCCCACAGTCGTCTGCCGGAATTTCGCTAACAGTTAAGGTAATTCCATAGTTTGGTGAAGTGTGTGGGAGAAGGGAATGGGATGGTTGTAATATTCACAGTAGTGTAGAGACATATCTTTTAAAAACAATTGTGGTCCTTACCTGAAATTGCGATTTTTAGCTGGTACTGAATTTGTGAAATAGGGATGAAATAGGATAAAATATATTAAAAGTATGTACTTTAATACAGTGCTTCTCAAAGTGGTGGTCCGCGGGCCATCCGCCGCCGGTCCGCAGAAGTTATCAAAAAAGGACAGAAAAAATCCTCAGTACTGGGAAAATATGATACCGGTCCCTGATGCAAGGGAAAAAATTCCTGCCGGTCCTCCATAATAAAAAACTTGAGAAGCACTGCTTTAATAAACATTATTTCAAGATATCGTGGTACTGTGGCAACATTTTAAAAATCTGTTGTTTGGTTTTGAAATGATGTCAATCTTCGGAATTCCGAGAGGAAAACCAAGACTCCGTGAGAATAATTGTATAAGTTGAATTTTTTTTATAGGTGTATAACTTCCCTCATCAACAACACGTAGTTCAATGTTGTGGTACACGACGGCAACAACGTCGTCCACCAGGGGGGGGGGTGTTAGAGTTTAAGTTTCGTGAAGCTTTAGGTCCTCGACTGAGAGTCACGGTGACATCGGCTCGGTGGGACACCACGTCAACAAACCGTGCCAAGCTATAGCTGTTGTGTCGAGACCTGGGGTGTGGGCGACGGGATGAGGGAGGTAAGCCGCTGTGAACTTTCAAATATGGTTGTGTCTATAGTGAAGACCTGTTGAGACCTGGGTTTGTGGGACTGCATCGCACCCCCCCCCAACCCATTCCTGACCACCAGAAAATAAAATAAAACGCTACAGAGGTGGCATTGAAGTTTTAGAAGGTGGTGAGACGGGAGTCAGTTGTGTTGGGCGACTTCCCTTGACGCAATAAAACCACACAGAGTATAAACTAACTATGACCCGCGAACAATGAAGGCGGAATTGTTTAAACCAGGGGTGTCCAAAGTCCAGCCCACGGGCCAAATACGGTCCGCCTTTAAATTGCAACTGGCCCGCGGCCTCATCTTAAGTAATGAACTGACTCGTAGATGTTTTTTTTTGTGTGGTTGTTTTATGTATCAGAAAAGCCGAAACAATTTTGAGTACAGAATATGATGAGGTCATATAATGGGCATCAATCCATGACGTTTTATTATTTACGGAGTATTTATTACAAAAAGCCTATCTCCACCCCCACACAAACATACACAAATATCACTCTTACAAATAACAAAAATAAAACGATCACATGATTTAAAAGCCTGATCTCAGTCTCAACGTCTAATATTTTTGTGTATTATCCTAATCCGGCTCGAGCATACTTGTACTTCAGGGAATAGGGTCCATTTTGCACAAAGTTTTAGACGTCCGTGGTATAAACTACACACCTACTCAACGCAGACATTTATTCAACAAAACATGCTTCTATGTTTCGCAGAGATTTAGTTGTTCAAATACTGATCGACCCTTTGTGTTCGCCATTTCAATTGTTGCCACGCCCCTGAAATTTATTTTAAGACCACTTTTGCACCACTGATTCATTAAAACAAAATTTAAAATGTCCACGCAAGGTAAGTGAATATTAACCATTGAATGCTATTCAACCCGAGCTTCCATTAATGTGGATACGGGAAACTTGTCTAGTAAACAGAGACGTCATTGCTCACCTTTCTAATTTTTAAAATTAAAATCCTTTATATTAACTCGTGCCGTCTGCTTGATTGTTTGCCGAAAAAAACTTTGAATCGATTTTTAACCTACATCCCCGTATGCTAGCGAGCTGAAATTTTGCAGGCAGACTCCTGCCGACGATAACAATGAACTCTCAAAATTTCAGATCGATCGAATGTGCTGTTTAAAATGAATTTTTAGATTATATTATATATATTTATCTGTATGTAGCATGTAAATTTTTGTGCTAGAGTGTCGCAGTGCGTGTTATATTGAACAAACTTTTTAATATTATATTGACTCTACTTTTAAAAAAATAAATATTCCCGATCTGTAAATGTTTATGCTAGTATCGGCTAGCGGTGCGAATTGTATTAAAAATATTTTTATAACCCTTTTCACGTGATAAAATCGATCTGAAATTTAGCAGGCAGACTGTAGTAGTTTTTTGTACTATAAATCCAATATATATTTGAGACATAACTAAAATTTTGGATTTTTGGATTGTCGTGCGACGCGTATTACAATGAATATTCTTTTTAATTATGTGTCGTACATAAAGGATTTATAGTCAAAAACTTGGTTTTTCATGGGTTTTTTAAATTTAAATTTAATTTTAATGAAGTAAAATTATTTACGCCTTAAGCAAAATTTTTTTCCCAATGACTACATAGATTTGAGTAAAGCTGGATTGCATCTCAAATACCACACTCAGCTGAGACTGCTGGACGCCCCCAGCCCTCCGTCCCTTGACAGGTTTGTACTATCGAACCCCCATAACAACTTAAAGATCAGAGATCCTCAGCAGTCCAAATGGTTACAGGGACGTTCCTTGAATTACACCAGGAGGCATGCCGTGCAGCAGCAACAGTGAACGATATCCGGACGTGTGTGCACCTGGACAAGACGCTTCACGATGACGTCTTGGAGAGAAAAAATAACGACATAAAATATTTATTTAAAGCTTTTACAATACATAATGAAACGCGGATACAAGAATTTCAGTCAATACATAGGTTTGTTACGACACGATACAAACAGTTAATTTTAAAGAATCGGCTTTCAAACCTAACACGATATTTAAGTAAGATTTTGCTTTTTGCAAATTTAATCTCCTCTACATGAAGTCTAAAATTAACGTTTGGAGGGGGAAAAAAGGTTATAGAACGTTTTGAGCAAAGATTGATTCAAAGCAAAAAACTTGATAGTCTTACTCTCAGAACGTTTAAAAAGACGTTAGAGTCAAGGTTTAAAAAAAAAGAAGAAGAAGAAAAAACAAGTTCCCCAGATTACACATGTATTTGGTGAAACGCATGTTATACCATGCTAGTTGGCCTACAGATATCATCTAAATTTTGATTCGCCCAAATTATTCTGTGACTGACATAAAAGTTTGCCTGTCCACTGATAACGTGTCATGTATTGTCTCTCGTTCTCTCTCGCTACAGGTATGAGAGGTAGTATTATATTGCGGATTGGCTACTGAAATTTCAGTAAAGTTAAACCACTGTTTTGGTTGAAGTTTCGTTTTGTTTTCAAAATTAAGAAATGTTTATACAAGAAGTTCTAAGGCAGTGATGACAAACCCAAGGTCCGCGGAAATAACTAGGCCCTGCAAAATCATATTGCAATCAGGCTGATGACAAAATTTCTACATGCACTTATGATTTCTGTTTAAACTTGATGTGTTAAGCCAGCTCTTTTGATTAAAAAATGTATACGAAAAAAAAACACGGAATATATTAAACCGTTAAACCAAATGAATGTATTTATTCACATACGGGACTCACGAATGTAAGACCCTTACAGAATTATAAGCATTATCATTAATAAAGAACAATGGACAACGTTTTGGGCAGTGTTATTGACAAGGTGTTGAGACGCACGTCTCCAAGTGTTGTGTTATGATCACAGTGGCCCGTGTTGTGTTATGATCACAGTGGCCCGTGTTGTGTTATAATCACAGTGGCCCGTGTTGTGTTATGATCACAGTGGCCCGTGTTGTGTTATGATCACAGTGGCCCGTGTTGTGTTATGATCACAGTGGCCCGTGTTGTGTTATGATCACAGTGGCCCGTGTTGTGTTATGATCACAGTGGCCCGTGTTGTGTTATGATCACAGTGGCCCGCGAACCCATTCGGTTGGATCCCTTTGTTTTCTGGGGACGTAAGTCTAACGTGACTTTGACAAACGATCCGCATTAAGTTCAAACGACAGACTCAAGAACGGGTTAAAAAAAAGAGAAAGAAGTTGGGAGGGGGGGGGGAAGAAAGGGTTACATGTCTTGATTGAAAAATTCTGTTATTTTAGCATGTAGTAGTACATGAAGGGGTTACCCCTTCCCCCTCCACTCCCCAACCACATTTTCTAATGCCAGTGTCAGTTTGAATTTAGGCACAGCGCCATTTAACATGATAAATATGTACAGTCTGGAAAGAACTCTCTCGGTTTAAGACATACAATAAAATAATAATAAAAAAATAATGTGAGTACAAACGCCTATGGTCTACATAAGCTCAGCAAAATAGCCCTGCAACAAAAGGCCGTGAGTGCATTGGAAGCATTATTTGTTGTGTGTGGCTACATTACAGTTGAGTGTTTCCGAGTTTATTGAATCATATTTAGTGTTTCACCCTTTGAGGCAAGTTAACTGTTAAGGTAGCTCCTTGTTATTATTTTACACAGTAGCTGAAAGTCGCACTTTTTTTTCACGCTTTTATTAAGTCACACTGTCACTGTTTGTTTCTGTCAAATCTTGTAACGTAAAATTAAACCACTTCTGATGGTCCTAGAGTCCTAGAGATCTCAAAATTTTACCACAGATAGATCTTGAATGACAATGTATTGTATCAAAATTTCAGATCGATCGAATGTACCGTAATTAAATTAATGCATTATTTAGTTTATCTCTATATATTTTTGTGTTTTTATCACATCAATGAACCACACCTCAATTCGCCCTAGAGGGTTACAAGTAATTTCAATGTGTTGACGTCAGAAGTGGATTGTGGGATAAGCAATAATATAAAAGAGTTTTTAAAAATTCGAAATTTGTCAAGCCTTTTTGGGCGAATGGTTAGTGCGATCGAAATACCGACCTGGAGGTACGGCGTTCAATTTTCAGATGGGGAAACTGTTTTTTTTTAATACATAAATTTGTAACTAACAATCTATCTTTTTACTAATATCACATTTAAGTCGTTGGCAAAGAAGTTTAACTATTTAAGTTGAATTGATATGGTTGATAAATCTATTTTAAAAAATTGAAACTAAAAAGTAGAAAATAAAATACGTAATTTTTTTTTAAAGGACACGCTTTTATTCACGCATTAGAAAGTGCGCTAAAAAGAAGAAAATAACAATTTTCTATGATTACAGGTGAAATACGTGAACCTATCCACTGCACATAAAAGCGTTGGGCGCCCATCACAACTTATTTCTCTTTGCAACTATTCTTTTGCATAAAGATGAATGAATGAATGACCCCCTTTCCAGTCCATGATGGACTATGGGGTAAGTGATGTAGCGTTCACAAGTTTTTAGCCACCACTAACGAGCAGGGGAATGTGTGCATTACCACTTAGAACATCGCGCCTGCATATAGATAAATATTGCTAATTTATATGATAGTAGCATGCATATGATCAAAGTTGTGAAATTTTTAATGTGTGATGAGCGCCACACACTTTTATGTGCAGTGGATAGGTTCACGGATTTCACCTGTAATCATAGAACATTTTTATTTTCTTCTTTTTAGTGCACTTTATATAAGTGAATAAAAGCGTGTCCTTTTAAAAAAAAATATTTTTAAAAAAAGTATTTCATTCCAAATTAATTTATCAATAATTATCATAAGATAATACAACTTGTAGTTTTTTTCTCTCTAAAATTGATGAATATAAAGTGAAAGTGCACAAAATTCCTATTTCTAAATTGAAATTAATTTTAAAAAATCAGTTATAGTTTGAAAGCTGTCAATACGTTATTTCAAATGTTGTTTTTTTCAAAGGGGCTACGGACAAAACTACCATAAAGACAAACTATTTTTAACCCGATTGTGGTGCATGACAGTTCAGCACCAGATAGCACCATTTCATTTGATAAAATCTTACCATTTAAACTTTGTTATGACAAGTTTATTTCCCCTAAAGATCCCCGTACATAAGAACAAAGATTCTGGCATATAGGACCAAAGACCCGGGCATTTCTGACAGCGTTAAATTCCTGAGATAATGTACTTTAATCATAGCAACAACCATTTTTAATGTAGAATGTTTAGGGCCCGATCTTTCAAGGAAGTAGCTTAATTTATCGTTGAAGTTATGCAACAAAATTTTCTTTCAATTTCATTTTTCTTTGATGTTTGTTTAATATAATTTGTGAGTCTCGAGTAATACTAATAATTACATGTTATGCATTACTTCATCTAAAGAAAATCAATGGCAAACTTAAATTAATCCTGGTCAATCTACAAAAAACATTACCTGGAAATCAAATCGACTGTATTAATTTTGTTATGGAAAATATACGATCGGTTATATTTTGACTCGTGCTTTAAAAGTGAATCTGCTTAGCCTGTAACATGTATTTGTGGATGTACCTGTGATCACCTCATCTGGCCCGTGACTTGCATTAACTTCAAAAAGTTTTTTATATGAAAATTGATAAACTTGTTTTTGAGATTAGAAGTCTTAACTTTTCGGAGGAAACTTATGACAGCACATGTTAGCCCTTAGATCCTTGCTGTCGATACAGTCTGCAAAAGATACGAATGTTATTTCAATCTCAACCCTAAAGAGGAGCAATGATTGGTCAAAGGGAGGTCACAGAGTAAACCAATATTCAGTTGTCTTAACGGTTTTTGCCCTTTAAATAAACTAACATTAACGCATACCCCAGAAGAAAATTCTTTCAGCAAAGATTCTTGCCTTCTTTTTTATACATTGCAATAAAATTTTCATTTCATGGGAAAACCTAACTTCAAATTGTAACAAATCAAAAAATACAATTATGCAAGCTAATTGTCAGAAGCACATTCTAGTGTCTATCGTCCACAAACCATTATATTATGTGTCCCTTTTCATATGGCAAATTCTAGCAGTGGTTGCTAGAGTTTAAAAGAAGTTCATAAATAAATAAAAATATTAATACAATTTTACTTGGAACTTGAACATTAAATAAGGATAAAGATGCGTGAGTCTAATAGTTCACTTCACCTAAAGCGGAGTGTAGGAAAGAGGAGGTCGAAGGTAGACATAACAGGGAGTGACAGAATCAAAGTAAACAAACTTTATGTTAATCAGACATCAACTTATGGGGGCTATACGAAAATTTGCCGCTTTCAACAAAGGGTAAAAAGGGGGGGGGGTGAGCTTTGAAGACTGTCACTTCCAAGAGATGTTCTGTGATGGATGAATTAATCACACCACTTTGACATGCCTTGTTTGTATTTTAGACGCACCTCTGGTGAATGAG
The DNA here is from genome assembly GCA_944989445.1 of Ampullaceana balthica. Lineage (NCBI taxonomy): Eukaryota > Metazoa > Mollusca > Gastropoda > Lymnaeidae > Ampullaceana > Ampullaceana balthica. The sequence goes on along the minus strand of CALYLW010000153.1, from coordinate 1,707,297 downwards.
ACAAGTGAGTTGGATCTTCTTAACCCGTCAGGTAAAGCTAGTATATCTATAGAAGCGTAGTAAATCAATTCAATTTTTTTTCTTACATTAAAAACAAACCATGAAACAATTTTAGAAATCCATATACCGTATATACTCGTTCGCAAGCCGACCTTTTTTGGTCAAAATATAGGGGGGGGGGAAGTAGGGGAAGGGGGGTCGGCTTATGAACGGACGGGCTATAGAATGAGTATATACGGTAATCTGGAACCCATTCTTTTAATCTGCAGTTTAAAACTTCAAGTTACTATTTGCTTTACTTTCAATTATTAAACAAAAATCTAAGTGAAGTTTAAAAAAAAATATATCTGTACTTATCGTTCATTAATAAATGCAGCTAAATAAATTTTAATGTTCTAAAATGTAACTAAGAGGAAACGAATTTTTACGTTTTATCTGGTGCCAACAGAAATATTTTAAACGTCATTGTGGTGGTATTCAGAAAGATTTAAAATTGTTATACCAGACACTTTGTCACTGCTAGGGCATGCAGTTATTTGCATGTTCATATCAACGAGTCAGAGTTATAGATCATGAGCAAGGGTTGTAGATCGTGAGGAAGAGTTGTATTTAGCGAGTCAGAGTTGTAGGTCGCTAGTAAGAGTTGTAGATCATTAGTCAGAGTTGTAGCTCGTGAGAAAGTGCCGTAGATCGTTAGTAAGAGTTGTAGAGTTAGAGTTTTAGGTCTTGAGCAAGAGTTGTAGATCGTGAGGAAGAGTTGTAGATCGTGTGCAAGAGTTGTAGAACGTGCGACAGAGTTATAGATCATGAGCAAGAGTTGTAGATCGTGAGCAAGAGTTGTAGATCATGAGCAAGATTTGTAGATCGTGAGTGAGTGAGCGCACATCAATATAGGGTTTCACCTCCATTGTTTAATTTTAATAGTCTCTCCACAGCACCCCCCCCTAAAAAAACACAGAGAAAAAAACAACAACTTTGGTCCCCATCATTCAGTTTATTCAAAGACACCAGGCTTAACAAAACTATTTTAAGTTGTTTTTTTAAAACAAAATGTGGATTGTGTTTTTTTATTCCCCTTTGATATAAGATATTACTTATCATTGGCCTGGGCCAATGGAAAATGGATGCTTATTATTATATTTTTTAAATAAAAAACAATGGTTTATTTGAAAGTTAACATTTAAAATCCGATGGGACCTTATCTTCATGGGGCGGTAACGATGTCATGTTAAAAACAATTCTGAAACCAATATGTAGGATCGCTATAAGAAAAAAAACATTGAAATCAGTGGTTTGTGAATGAAAAATGTTTATTTCAAAGGAATTCAAGAGAAAATGTCTGGTTTTATCTGGTAAACAACACAATATTGTCCGTTATCTTTGGTTGTATTTCCTTAAAAATATGAATATTTTGTAAGAACAATATATATACGTTTTAAAAATAATTATTACACATTATACGGTACATTCTATTGAGCACATATTTTCTTTTTAAATTAGTAAATGATATAAATGTAACAGCTGACTTATATCAATTTGTGATCAAGGACAAACGTAATCTTTGTCTTTAAGAGGCTTCCTGCATCCACAGTTGAGGAACTTGTCGCGGGACCTGGTCCCTTCAATCTCTTTCCGGATGCTGTCCACAGACCTGCGCAGTGTGTGCAGGAAGGAGACGTACATGATGAGGAAGACAACCAATAGCAGCAGGAATAGCGAGCACGTGACTGGGTTGACGTACATCAGATAGTTCATTTGGTGACCGTCCCCTGATCGCGGGGCGGGCTGAGGGGGCTGGTACTCGTATGAACCACTGTCTACCGACGCCGCTGGTTTGGGATCTGCAAGATAAAACAATTAATTAAGAATATTTATTGGCTTGGCCGATCGTTGCCTATTAAATCTAAAAATCAATTTAAGTTCTTTTATAAACGCCTTCTGGTCTTTAGCGTTATAGTATCGGCATCCTTCCGTCTACATTGCATTTCCTCGTGTGGCTGAGCAGTCCACGGCTTTTGCACACGAGTTCTGTGCTTCCCAATGTTTTGGCTTTTCTTCAAGCTCTTCTGTCTGTAGCCTCCTCCATCCTTCGCTCCTCGGCTACTATGACGCCCTTTTTCACAATTTTGCGCCACGAAGATCGGTCTTCTGCTTTGAATTCCCAGTCACTACAGTAATAAGAGCGTTAAGGAAAGTTGCACATGTCAATGGGACACTTACAAGGGTGCTGGAAATTATGGCAGAAATTATTTAAATATTCCTTAAGTAAAAAATGCAATGGACATTGTTCACCTGATTGTGACAAATACCAGTGTTTTTTTTAAACAAAAAAATGGAAGTAAATGGAAGTAAACTATAAAAAATATATACTTATTAAAAGTTTAAAATTAATCAATGAAATAAAAAATTAAAAAATCGACATAAAAATTGTTTTAATAATTTTTAAAAAAATCTTGTGATGAAGTAGAAAATTAAATTCTAATAAACAAAGACTTTTGATCAAGGAGGCATTTTATTTATAAAAAGTTGGAAATAATGTATAATTTCTTAAAAAGCATAACGTTTCTCCAAAGACAGTAGTAGCATGGGAAAGTCTTTTCCCCCAAAAAGTTTTTATTGAAGTTTTTCCCCATATCCAGTTTTATTCTTGGTTATGTCGGGCGCTGAGAGTCGATACTTACTTGGTTTGGTGGACCGCAGAGGGTGGATACTTAACTGGTTTGGTGGACCGCAGAGGGTGGATACTTAACTGGTTTGGTGGACCGCTGAGAATCGATACTTAATTGGTTTGGTGGATGCCGAGAATCGATACTTACTTGGTTTGGTGGAAGCTGAGAATCGATACTTACTTGGTTAGGTGGATGCCGAGAATCGATACTTAATTGGTTTGAGGGATGCTGAGAGTCGATACTTACTTTGTTTGAGGGATGCTGAGAGTCGATACTTACTTGGTTTGAGGGATGCTGAGAGTCGATACTTACTTGGTTTGAGGGATGCTGAGAGTCGATACTTACTTGGTTTGGTGGACCGCAGAGGGTGGATACTTAATTGGTTTGGTGGTCCGCTTAGAGTCGATACTTACTTGGTTTAGTGGACCGCTGAGAGTCGATACTTGGTAACACTCGGATCGTGCTCGTTGCTGAATGTTCCTTGTGAGTCTCGTCGTTCGCCGTGTCTCTGCGTGGTCGCATCAGATTACTTAGACAGCCCTGCACCGGGATGACAGGAATGTTAGTGAGTACTGACATGGTCATCGTGGCATCTGACAAATGATGACACTGTCAGTACGTGCTGGGTATGAGCTTTGTGAAAACCTACGCACATGACGATTGTGAAATATGACATGGTTCAAAGACACAGCAATATCGACACGTTTACATAGATACCACAAACAAAGGTCATTGAAATATAATACAGGTAATGCAGGTGTCATGGAGATATTACTCGTCACGAAATAGTTGTCATGGAAAAATTACTCATAACGAAATAGTTGTCATGGAAACAGTACTCACCACGAAACACTTGTCGAGGAAACACAAAGAAAAGGAACACTGAAATTTGACGCTTTGCTGGCCTTCAAAGGCAAACAAGGGGAACCACTGGGTCTTAATCGTGTGGTTGTCTCCCTTGAAAAATGTTGATACAGGTGAGCTGGATAGCGAGCACCTGGAATGTCATGGAATGAAGACATCATTTGTCGTTTGAATGTAATTCAAATTCAAGTTTACTCAATTCCATTTCTACTTTTAAAATGACAGAAAATGTCACTAAGAAGCAGTTATCGTCTTCGTGTCATGAAGACTTTAGACGTAAAAAAATATATTTGATCTGTTTATTCATTTGAACGTAAAATGATAAGGAATTGAATATATAACTAGCTAAATTTCTTTTTAATGGACATATAATGCTGTTTTAGCAACCTTAAGCTCGCATGCTGAGTTGGGTAGCTGCTAAAGGCAAATACATTAAGCAACGTAACTGTTTATATTTCTAATGACTTGATTGATCTCCTACAGATATCCTACTAATTAATCAATGCAATTCTCTACCATTACATATTCGCAGTATTCCAACTAATAAGGCCTACAAAACTGCACTATAACTAATCTCTTAAAAATTTACTTTTGAAATTAATTGACCAAAAAACAAAAATATCTTTAAAAGAAAAACGCAGATTATATGCACCGTAATGTCAATATATGTTGTATTTCGGATATTAATGTTTTATGCTGAATGAGTTAATCATTATGTATGTTACTAATGTAACACTATGTAAAGTGTCGTGAGCAGAGTTGCGTGCTGGGCTAATATGCTATATAAATTACCAAAATATTATCATCATCATCATCATCATTATTATTATTATTATTATTATTATTATTATTATTATTATTATTATTATTATTATTATTATTATAATTATTATTATTATTATTATACACTTTGGAAGTTGACGTATACTATTGATCAGTGATGGCGAACCTGTTTGGGGCCTCGTACCCAAAATTCAATGAAAACGCACTTATTTATAGCAAAGTGCCAACCCAAAGTGCCAGCTAAGTGGATTGATTAAGGAAGTAATATTTTAATTGCATGCTGGTTGATGAGCTCTGCTTGCCGATTGTGGCACGCGCGTGCCACAGGTTCGTCGTCACTGCTATAAACACTGAAAACTAGTTACCCATTCTGGTCAGTGAGTTGTTTCTTGAATTTGCCACTTGGAGCTACAGCAGCGCAGTTGTACGGGAACACACCCTTCAGAAGGGAACCTGAGAACAATAAGAACGACGGATTGAAGCCAGTGCAAAGAAATCTTCAAACAAAATTGCTTTTACTCAAAGGATGTTGAAATGTCAAACAAAACGAATAATAGCGGTTTATTTTTACAAGGACTGTTCATTATATTGCAAAGAAATATTTGATATGTGAAATATTTTAAGATAGAACTTCAGCTTGAAGTCATCTAACAGGACACAAATGGTCCGATTTTAAACTTTGAATTTAATTTAAATTTCAATCTACCACATATATACTATAGATATAATCTACCACATATATCCTATAGATGCAATCTACCACATATATAATACTAGCGTATCACCCGTAAAAAATGACGGAAGTTTTCAGCTGAAATCTATTTATTTGGAAAAAATGCACTTTTTTTAGGGCGCCTACGGCGCCGACCTTTTTCAAAAGCCCAACTAACTTGTCCTTGTTTGATAAATACGAAATATTAAACTTTCTGAAATGTAAACAAAGTATTTTATAATAGGGGACTTGTAGGGCCTACGGCGCCCCCTTTGTTTTTTTTATTTTATAATTAACCATCATCAAATCCTCTTTTTACATTGTTCCCTTTTCCAAAATTAAAATATGAGCTGAAACAATGACGTCATAAAATATCAGCGCATCTTTAATTTGCACACCTTTTGATGCATTGGTGCAGCAATTTGGTGCGCTGCTTTCTAAAATTAGTAACGTCACGGACAGACACTACAGACGTGACAGAGATTGCAAATTATGTATATTGGCAATCTACCACAGATATCCTATTGATATAATCCACCACCACAAATATCCTATTTATGCAATTTACCACATATATACTATGGATATAAATACCACAAATACCTTATTAATGCCCTCTTCCATTTTTACTATAGATATAATCTACCAATGATATCCTATAGCAGTGTTGGTGAACCTATGTCACGCGTGCCACTGTCGGCACACAGAGCCTCATCATCCGGCAACTGAGTAAAATATTACTTCCTAAACCATCAGGTAAACCAAATCCCCATTTTCGGGTTTAAATGGAATGCTTCACTTTGATATAGATAAGTGGAATTTTTGCTGAATTTTGGGCACGCGGCCCCAAAAGGGTTTCGCCACCATTGTCCTATAGATATAATTTACCACATAATATCCTACAGGTGAAATCTAACACCTATATCCTATAAATATAATTAATCATAGATATTCTATTGATACTACGTCACGCACCTGGGGGAGAGGGGGTCGACCATTTGTGACGGTGTGTGACGAGGGGGAGTGGGAGGGGGGTGTTTAAGAAATGTGACGTCACATAAAAACGCGCAACGTCAAACAAAAGTTCCACTTAAATATTAAATTTGATTGCTTACAATTTATTTAATTACGTTTTAAATGGCTTCACGCTTGTTACGATTTTAGAGTGCAGCCTTACACTAAATACCTACTTATATCACAAAAAAGTGATTTGAAAAAAAGATCATTTTCAAATACGGCTTTTATGGGGTTGGGAGGATCTCTGTGACGTCACATTGGAAAAAGGGGGTGGGTCTAACTTTTTGTGACGACATGTGCGACGAACGAGAGGGGAGGGGGGGGGGTAAAAAATCTTCCAAAATCGCGTGATGTCATTTTTGGACGGGCCCCCAAGTGGTTTTTGGCTTCCAATATTCAAAATAACGTAACGGGTGCTGAACCGATTGATGGAGATTGATGGACTGTACATCCACAAGTCATGTTATGTGTGAACCTTACAACCTCTATTAGTCGTGTTTAGTATGAAGTTTTAGTTTTAGCAAGGTTTCTGCATGAGCCTATCAACCTGTAGGTCTTCATTTACCGTTCTTGAGGCCGAATGTGATCTGGAGCACCACAGCGCTGCCCACCGACGCCTCAGTGATCGGCTCCCCTGAGTAGCCGTTGACGATTTGCAGGACAACGTCATCAGCAATGGACTGTGGGGCCAAAGACTGACGGTGGACGTGGCTTGGCTCACTTCATAAGGAATATAAGTTTAAAAATTAAAAAAAAGAAAATGAAAAAAATTATGGGGACAGAAAAAGCAAATTTAAAGGGAAATAAGCAAATAACATCTCAGACATAAAAAAAAGTTATAACATTAATTTTTTAATTACTTGTAATAATAAGTTATTAAACATTACAAGTAAATGTTAGGATTCTTTTTTGAGAATTGTTTTATTATTTTGTTTACTGCTGTTAACATCCTTCACAACAGTACTAACCCTTCGATGGTGTATTCACTGTCTCGTATGAGGTTCTCTCCCGTGGTGAAGTTGCATTGGATGGTCACCTGGAGGTCGTGTTCCAGCAGAATGCCCTCGTTCTCCTGAATGGCAAGTGTCCACTGGAAATGATCTGGCTCATCACTCTGAAAGGATATAGTGTCATACGTACGTTGCACTGACCAACAGTTTGTTATACGTGGTATAGAATAAATTGTACATAACATTACTTAACAGCAAACTTATATTCTGAGAAATTATAATTAAAAGTTACAAAAATACTTTAAATTAAAATTAAAACTACGAAAACGCCAAATAAAAAAAAGTAGTTTGTATTTAAATTTGATGCATACATTTATGGCAGATACCAATGTATTTCATGGCGTACTTTCATGTTTGCTAATCTAATATATAAAGATGAAAGTTTGTTTATTTGTTTGTGTGTTACTCATAGAATTCCACACCGTTAGACCTAGGGCGCTGAAATTTTGCATGGGACCCTCATTTGACCCGGGACAGGTCATAGGCTATGTTTCAACCCCAGGTGACCACCCCTATACTAAGGGGGTCCATTGTGTTGCTTTTTTGCTTATATGAGCTATAAAAAGATTAGTTTGAGCGTCAGCAAAATTTCAGCACCTTAGGTCCAACGGTGTGGAATTCTATTCTTTTTTTTTGAATCTGTTTACTATTTTTTAAATCGTACGACGCCGGGTACCCCAGCTAGTAACATATTTTTCTAATCATACGTCAATAGTAAGTACACATCTATGACAAGTACAAATCTATAGCTAGCATAAATCTATGACAAACACAAATCTATGGCAGGCATACATATAAGACAAGCACACATCTTTTAAAGGCACAGCTATCTATATTAAATTACCTCGCCCACGCAATTTCCACTTTCAGCTTCTTTTTCCATCTCTTCATCGACTTTAATGGTGATTTCTACAGGCTCTAAGGGATTGGCTGGCTTCAAGAAATTTGACCCCCGACACCACGGTCCTCGCATCTGATTGGCTGTCAGTCCATAGATCGACCTAAACAACATTTTCAGACAGTTAAAGGCAATTAATCTCTAAATTAACGTTTTTACAAATAAATTTAAATTTAGAGTGATTGCATTGACAGTAATAAAAGAGATTATTTAAGACATCAATTTTCAAACGCTTAGTATTATTAGGCTTGCAAAGTCTATGATATAAATAACGTGGTCGTTTAAAATTAACTGCATTTACATTATTTAGTTTTCCTGAAAGTACAACATAAAAACCTCTGATGAATAGGAAATGGACATAAAAGAGTTAGTAAGTCACGGTTTTTTAAAGTTATCTATATATATCATCAAGATACATAATTTGCAATCTCTGTCACGTCTGTCTGTCCGTAACGCTACTAATTTTAGAAAGCAGCGCGACAAATTACTGCACCAAAAAAGAACTCTTTTCGAACGTCCGCATAAAATTGTTGAACAGGGAAATAAATGAATAAAATTAAAATAAATAAAATAAATACAACTTCTGTATTACATTACTTTTTATTCTAATGTGTATTTTTTCAAAATAAATAGATTTCAGCTGAAATGTATTTATTTTGAAAACTTCCGTCATTTTTGACGGGTGATACACTAGTATATATATCAGTGGTTCCCAAATTGGTCCGTACGGACCTCCAGGGGTCCCCGGTACCATTCAGGGGGTCCGTGGAAAATTAAAATTGATTTGGGGGTCCATGAACAACGTCAGGGGGTCCGCGCAAGGTTAAATATAAAATAAATAAAACTGTGATCAATTTTTATTAATATGGAAATTAAAACGAATAACAATAAATAATTATGTATGTGAATGTCTTTTTAAATACCATCTTAGGTGCTATCATTGATGGATATAATGCTGTTTAACCTAGAAAAGGTAGTAGAACTATGGTAATTTCCACAGCTATGACCAATCAAAATACTTGGTTGAAAGGTAAGGCTTAATGCGTAAGAAATGCGGAATTCCTATAAGTAGGTCAGAAAAATAGAGGTTCTTAACTTGAATCTACGAGGGTTGCAAGGTTGTGTATTGTTCGATGTGTTTGGAAGTTATATTTATCTAAATTGTATCCTATCATCACATAGTTGTTGCAATAGGGCTTTACTGTAGCATCCTATTGAAAATGTTAATAATTATTAACATTGGTTTGTTACAACACATAAGTGAATGTATACAGGGGCAACTTATTGAAATGAGGAACAATGTTTGAACTAGGATACCAAAAATTCTGGTTACAAAATCAGATCCAAATTTTATATCATGCATTATGGGTTATTGTACAGAAGTTTTTGACTGTTTTCCCGTCCTCCTAAATATTCAGTGCCGTAGTGAACCTCATCATAAAAAAAATATTTAAAAAATAATAATTAAAAAAACAACAACTACAGAAACCCACTAGAAATTGGTGCTCGTGGGGATTTGTGGTTGCTACTCAGAAACACTGAATCGGTCTTAATACACTCATAAAATCATGTTCATCCAAGTTATTATTTGTTTTCAATGTTATTTTAAAACAAAAGTTATAAATTCAATAAATACTTTTTCATCAAAATGTTGCTCTTTTATTACTATTCATTTATGTAGTTTTTTCACTTGGGGGGTCCAGGGAGAAGTTTTGACTACAAAAGGGGTCCGTGGGTCAAAAAAATTTGAGAACCACTGATATATATAATTCACCAAAGCGAGTATGTGCAAATGAGCATGACGAATGACCCTCGCTGGGGTCAACTAATCACAGTTAGCGGTTGGCAAGCGAAGGTAGTGGAAGGGTGGGGCATGTCTTGAGACCAGCAATGCTTTTTGCATTCAGTTTCGTTGTTCCTTCACATTGTGCATGTGTTGCGTAGTGTAATGGTTATTTCATCCGCCTGACATGCGGAAGGTCTTAGGTTCAAGCCCCAGCGGAAACATTACATTTTTAAAAAAATGTTTGTTTATTCCCGTTATTCCCCCCCCCTTTTTATTTCAGCTAACGTAAATACCGCTTCGCATGTATTTCACGGATAAAAGCTTCGGTCAATGTTATACCCAGTGCTGCCAGCGACATTTTTTGGAAAAAACCTAGCCTACACGTCAAAAAAACCTAGATCCGAAAGAAAAAACTAGACACGCTAAAAATAACAAATATGACGTCACAAAGCTCTCCCCCCCCCCTACCAAAAAAAAATCCGTATTTCCTACTTAAAATTTAGCATGTTTCAAATCAATCTTTACGTTTTTGTTAAGTATCTATTTAGTGTAAGACTACATTCTATTATAGTAAATCGCACGGATGCATTTAAAACGTCATTAAATAAATTTGTTGCAAGCAATCAAATATTTAAGTGCAGCTTTAATTTAAAATTGTTCATTTTTGATGTGACGTCACAGTTCTTAAAATCCTTCCCCTCATTGTCACACATCTCACTTAAGTGTGACACCACCATCCCCCCCTTTTTTAGATGCGAGTAATCATTTATGGACGGCCCCTAAGGTATGTTGTACATAACTATTTGTAAAATATACCCACATCTGCATTTATTCATCATTTTTGTAATCTTTCTTATAAATCTTATTGAAAATCTTTTCAGCATTCTTTGCATCATTCTTATTTTATCTAATTAAAGAAGCTCCTTTTATACAGGATATTATTGGGTCCTAATTTTATACAGGATATTATTGGGTCCTAATTTTATACAGGATATTATTGAGTCCTACTTTTATACAGGATATTATTGAGTCCTACTTTTATACAGGATATTATTGAGTCCTACTTTTATACAGGATATTATTGAGTCCTACTTTTATACAGGATATTATTGAGTCCTACTTTTATACAGGATATTATTGAGTCCTACTTTTATACAGGATATTATTGAGTCCTACTTTTATACAGGATATTATTGAGTCCTACTTTTATACAGGATATTATTGAGTCCTACTTTTATACAGGATATTATTGAGTCCTACTTTTATACAGGATATTATTGAGTCCTACTTTTATACAGGATATTATTGAGTCCTACTTTTATACAGGATATTATTGAGTCCTACTTTTATACAGGATATTATTGAGTCCTACTTTTATACAGGATATTATTGAGTCCTACTTTTATACAGGATATTATTGAGTCCTACTTTTATACAGGATATTATTGAGTCCTACTTTTACACAGGATATTATTGAGTCCTACTTTTATACAGGATATTATTGAGTCCTACTTTTATACAGGATATTATTGAGTCCTACTTTTATACAGGATATTATTGAGTCCTACTTTTATACAGGATATTATTGAGTCCTACTTTTATACAGGATATTATTGAGTCCTACTTTTATACAGGATATCATGGAGTCCTACTTTTATACAGGATATTATTGAGTCCTACTTTTATACATGATATTATTGAGTCCTACTTTTATACAGGATATCATGGAGTCCTACTTTTATACAGGATATTATTGAGTCCTACTTTTATACAGGATATTATTGAGTCCTACTTTTATACAGGATATTATTGAGTCCTACTTTTATACAGGATATTATTGAGTCCTACTTTTATACAGGATATTATTGAGTCCTACTTTTATACAGGATATTATGAGTCCTACTTTTATACAGGATATTATTGAGTCCTACTTTTATACAGGATATTATTGAGTCCTACTTTTATACAGGATATTATTGAGTACTACTTTTATCCATTGTTTATTTCTAGTCTTGTACTTTTATTTGAGTTTTAAATGTTGATAGAGTTTTGGTTTTCCTCGTTTGATTAGGTAACCCATTCCACTTCGAAAGCCCAGACTCAAAGAACGAGAATTTGTATGAGTTTGTTGTTGCATACGGAGTAGGAAAAGTGCTTTTATAACTTTGTCTATCTGAGGGTTGTATTAGATTATCTTTGGTCTATATCATGAATACTTGAAATAATATGCTCTCAACGCAGGCAGAAGAAAATGGTAGAGCTGTTAGTTTGTGATGAGGTCTGTAATAAAATTGAATATTTTGGCTCATTTCATTGGTTTTATCTCGTACCAGATTTCTTTTGACAGATGGTTCTGGTACCGCAGCAGCGCCACCTTTAGAATTCAGTGAGGTAGAGCTATATATATCAAAATATTTTATATAAAATTACAGAGCGAGTGAAAAAACTGTTACCATCTAATGCCTAATTTTATTTTTGAAAAATCGAATTTGTTTAGGACATTAATTACGCAGATTTATTTTAATTTTTTAAACTTAAATATCGTTGATTTGCTTTTTAAAAAATAAAAACCTAGATTATAGCTATTTTTGAAATAAAAAACCTAGAAACCTAGACGAGGTCGAAAAAACCTAGATCTAGGTTGAAAAACCTAGCGCTGGCAGCACTGATACCAATTCCTTCACCAGGTTACTGTCTGTTTCTATCTGTCGCATATTTCTGGGAAAAGATCATAGACGAAGTTGTTGCTCTCCAACATGTCGCTCCGTTGTTCTCAGTGACGGACACGCAGTTATACACTCTCCTCAACAATACGCTCGATACATGAATACTTCAGGAGTATATGGTGGCGAGGCAGATATTGTCGAGATGTTCTAAATACTTCCCAAAAAAATGTTTCGGGGGGTCCCCCAAAGTTCACTCGCGTTGTTCCCATTTGTTCGTGCTACTGTTTGTGTCCGTTCTCCATCCCCCTTTTTTCTTTGCACTATCTATGAGTAAGTCTGCGGCGTATGCTACGCCACGGGTCGTATCTAGTTTATTTATAAAAATCTGAATTATCTGTGGCGGGGAGTGTCAAGGACCTCTAGAGCAGTGCTACTGAAAGTGGTGGTCCACGGACCGGTGCCGGTCCGTGGTCAATCCACTGCCGGCCGCAGAAGTTATCAAGAAAGGACAGAAAACTAAATTATAATCCTCTATTTGAAACCCTTAATACTAACCATATAGAATATGTCATTTTTTTCGGCAATAAGCACATAAAATGAAACACTTAAACTAAAATAAATTTCATTTCGCTACCACGACAGTACAGGGAAAATAGTGCACCGGTCTCTGGTGCAATAGCAAAAATTCTAGCCGGTCTACCATACTAAAAAGTTTGAGAAGCACTGCTTTAGAGCAGACCTGGTTATTTCTGGCCTTAAGCGACCCTCTCAGGTTCTATTTTTGTGAAACATTTAGATACATTAGGGCAAGCAGTATATTAGACATTATTAATGATAATAACACTATACAATAAATATTGATGAAAAAAAACACACCCCTCTAGATGCACTTCTTGAGTACCTGTGTCGCAAAGTAGCTATGATCTACTGATATGTAAATATTCCCGTGATTGACTTCATTCATTTAATGTAGGATTAAGTTACGTGCGTTAGTAATGATACCAAGGTATACATATAGACTTAAATCATCAGAAAATAAAACAATTATGGCGAACCTATGGCACGCGTGCCACAGTCGGCACGAAGAACCTCGTCAGCCGGCACGCCACTAAAATATTTCTCCCTTAATCAGACCAGCTAAGCAAAACCCCGTTTTCGGGTTTCATTGGAGTGTTTGCATTTTGCTATAAAGACGTGGGTTTTGGTTGAATGTTGGGCACGCGGCCCCCAAAAAAGGGTTGGCCTCCACTGAGATAGAAGATGGAAGACATAAAACTAGTGTACGGTATAACTCACTTGTACTCAACGCCTTTAGTGTAGATCCTAATGAGCACTTTTTTACCTCCTTGTTCTGAGTTGAGGCAGTAATACTTGACATCCGGGTCTTGTTTCTCTTTTCAAAAAAAAGATTTATAAAATAGAAAATTGTGTGTATAATATCTCGACAAAGATTGCAAATAATTTACAACCAGGAGGTTTATTTTTTGAGGGCTGAATCTATAAAGACCCTCTCAGTCCTCCAGCATTTTAAACCTGACTGCCGACCGAATTGTTTCTGAGTTTATCAACTCGGCAAATTTACTCTTTTATTCAATCTCTTCATTACACAAATGAAGAGCAAACAATCTGGTATTGTATCCTTTGTAAGTCCATGTTAGCGTAATACTAAGTGGTAGCGCGCTGGACTGTCGAACCGAGGCAAAAACTCGAATCACGGATTCTAGCCTCTAGCCACACAATGACTTGCTCGTTAGTGGTGGATCAATGAAACTTGTGAACGCTACTTCACTTGCCCCATAGACCGTCATGGTCTGAAAAGGGGTTTATTAGTATTGTTATTATTATTGTCCGTGTTAGCGTAATGCATCTGTCATTTGGTCTTCTGTTGTTATCTGGTTCCCCTTCACTTAGGAGGCTAGCTAGGAAAAGCATGCGACAAGGAATATTCTTTCTGTACTGTTTAACTGAGGTTTGATCGTTGAAGTTTAAGCTCAAACCTCAAGGTCTATCAACCTAAGATACTCACTCTGCCCTTTGTGGTCATTACTCTGTCGGTGTGACCACAGGTCAGTATTATAAAAGGTCAGCATGACCACACGTCTGTATGACTACAGGGCAATATGACCACAGCTCAGTATGAACTCATGTCGGTAATACCACAGGTCAGTATGAATACAGGTCAGTGTGCCCATGAACGGTACGGCCCACAATGTTTACCTATGTCACAAGCTGGTCCCATCCAACCTCTCTGACAGCCCCACCTACAGGTGACGTCATCACTGCCATCGGAGCGTGCGGCTGTGCATGGCTCCCCCACACAGTGGCAGACCTTTACACATTTGTCACCGAAACTTCCTGGCCTGCACGCTGTGAAACAAAGGGAAATAACAGTAGCATATGTTCTGTTGAACCCATTTATTTCTTATGGCAGTGTCATAAGTTGCTTACTTAATATCATGTATTTAAATTTAACTCTTACGGTATATTGAGAAAAATACTTTTTCATGTATGTTGTTGTTCACCTAGGAAATAATCTACTAAAGATTAGAGCCCTAAAATGTATTTTAACAAGAGTTTGTAATTTTTCAGCATAAACTATTTAAAACGTTTTATTGAACAAAATACTTCGTCGCTGATAGAGAGTTGGTCCAGTCACTTTGTTCCCTCATACGTAATTCGTTCAGATTAAATGAAATTGCAAGGACATTTCATAAACTAAGTTCTTTAGCTGCCACTATATTTTTAAAAAAGTTTTATCCTATTGGTATTTAGTAAGTTATGGACAAATATCATTTTTTTAGCTTGGTTAAACACCGGTGAAACCAATGAATAATTTTAGTCTCTATAAAAATTCTACTTCATCTGTTGTTAATTTGCGTTTCCCTTTGAATACTACATCGAAGCTTAATAATTAAAAAAAAATATATTGTTGCTTGTACGTTGAAGAAGACTACTTGGCGAGACAAAGCCGATCGTCATTTTGAGACTGTGACGTGTACTCTTGAAGTAGAACTCTAAACAACTTCTAAAACAACTATATAGTAAGTAATACACTAGTCGCTGGAAAAAAGTACACTTACTGTAATCGATGGTAGAAAAAGGAGAAACCCGTCCGTACAAAGATACTTGCTGAATGTCAGCTGTCAACATCTAAGGATACTAACCGATATTCTTTTCACAGACAAAACTCCACTCTGCATCGCAGTCCTCAATCTCCATTTCCGCTCCGTCCGAAGTTAGGTAGCCGCACTGAGCCTTGTAGCTGATGTAGTCGCGGATAATCTGGGGTAAGTTGCTGGGATCGGCCTGAGGGAAGTCGTAAAGACGGGTCGTTAGAATGTAAGCATGTCATGCATGTTCACGGTTAAAGAGTAAGTTGCAACTATGCAACCACGCAACCATGTAACCATATCACGTTCACGGTTAAAGTGTAAGCTGCTACTATGCAACCACGCAACCATGTAACCATATAATGTTTAAGGATTTAAGGATAAGCTTCTACTATGTAACCACCATGCGACCATGTCCCCATATCATGTTTACGGGCTAAAGTGTTTCATGCTGCTACTATGCAAGCGGGCAGCCATGTCACCATTAAAAGGGTAAGCTGCTACTGCCCAACAGCGTTGTGTTGGCATGAAATACCGCACATCATTTGTTCGTGGTTACGTAAGAAGTTTTCCACATAACACAACATACAAATGAACAACACACATTCCATGAAACATTGGTGGCGTCATGGCCAAACAACACACATTCCATGAAACATTGGTGGCGTCATGGCCAAACAACGCACATTCCATGAAACATTGGGGGCGTCATGGCCAAACAACACACATTCCATGAAACATTGGTGGCGTCATGGCCAAACAACGCACATTCCATGAAACATTGGTGGCGTCATGGCCAAACAACGCACATTCCATGAAACATTTTGGCGTCATGACCAAACAACGCACATTCCATGAAACATTGGTGGCGTCATGGCCAAACAACACACATTCCATGAAACATTGGTGGCGTCATGGCCAAACTTCCAGAAATAGTTGTGTAATCCCGAACAGCCCAACCCGCATATTTTACGCTAAACGTTTTTCTCAGTATAAACTTCAAAGACCCACCAAGAGAAGTAGGACTTTTCGCCACTGAATTACAAAAATTCACGGAAACAGTAATTTACTTCAAGTGTATTGAAATATTTTGAAGAATTTTATTAGTTTCATTAATAGACGAAAACAATATTATAAGATAATATTCTTGGTGAAATTACATATATAATTTCTTATTGACATCTTCCAAAATAAATATTTATTATAAAAAACAACAACAACGCAAAAAAAAATAGCATACATCATCTGCAATAAAAGCAATGAACGAAATCAAACACACACTTAAAGAATTTCATCGATTCAACACGTTTGAAAAAAAAAGTGTTTACATAATTATTTCGCTTATCTCAATATAGTTGCTACACAAGTCCATCTTATTATCCTGCTAGTCTATTGATAGCGGCATAGACACTCTACTCACCCGCTCGTCTCCTTTCAGCGTGTACCATCTGAAGATAGACTCGTAACCTCGGTCTTTATGTAGGCCAATCCAATGTTCGGCTTCACGTTTGGAGACCAATGCTGAAACAAATTAACATCCATGGTACACAATCCATTAACCAAACCAACATCTATGGTACACAATCCAGTAACCAAACCAACATCTATGGTACCCAATCCAGTAACCAAACCAACATCTATGGTACATAATCCAGTAACCAAACCAACATCTATGGTACACAATCCAGTAACCAAACCAACATCTATGGTACACAATCCAGTAACCAAACCAACATCTATGGTACACAATCCAGTAACCAAACCAACATCTATGGTACACAATCCAGTAACCAAACCAACATCTATGGTACACAATCCAGTAACCAAAACAACATCTATGGTACACAATCCAGTAACCAAACCAACATCTATGGTACACAATCCAGTAACCAAACCAAAATCTATGGTACACAATCCAGTAACCAAACCAACATCTATGGTACACAATCCAGTAACCAAACCAAAATCTATGGTACACAATCCAGTAACCAAACCCACATCTATGGTACACACTCCAGTAACCAAACCAACATCTATGGTACACAATCCAGTAACCCAACAACATCTATGGTACACAATCTAGTAACCCAACCAACATCCATGGTACACAATCAAGTAACCCAACAACATTCATGGTACACAATCTAGTAACCCAACCAACATCCATGGTACACAATCAAGTAACCCAACAACATTCATGGTACACAATCCAATAACCCAACAACATTCATGGTACACAATCCAGTAACCCAACAACATTCATTGTACACAATCCAGTAATCCAACAACATCCATGGTACACAATCCAGTAATCCAACAACATTCATGGTACACAATACAGTAACCCAACCAACATTCATGGTACACAATCCAGTAACCCAACCAACATTCATGGTACACAATCCAGTAATCCAGCAACATTCATGGTACACAATCCAGTAACCCAACCAACATTCATGGTACACAATCCAGTAATCCAACAACATCCATGGTACACAATCCAGTAATCCAACAACATCCATGGTACACAATCCAGTAATCCAACAACATCCATGGTACACAATCCGGTAACCCATAGAATTCACACATCTCAAATAAACCAACATTTATGTCCATAGAGTCAAAAATATGTAACTATTTTTAAAGGGATTAACATGGGATTAGAACGCCCTGACCCCCCCCCGCCTTTCCCCGCATGCCACCATCTTGGTCTTAAATTTCAAATGAAATTACAACTTGTGTCTAAAATAAGATTTGATAAATACAATTTTTTTAATCAGACATTTCAAACTGAGCCCCATTCACCTTGGTGACAACACATCTGGATATCTACAACACGAGCAAAGTATATAAGTAGATTTAAAACAACAGCTCTGGATATCTACAACACGAGCAAAGTATATAAGTAGATTTAAAACAACAGCTCTGGATATCTACAACACGAGCAAAGTATATAAGTAGATATAAAACAACATATCTGTATATCGTTAACACGAGCAAAGTATATAAGTAGATGTAAAACAACAGATCTGTATATCTATAACATGAGCAAAGTATATAAGTAGATATAAAACAAGAGATCTGGATATCAAAAACACGAGCAAAGTATATAAGTAGATATAAAACAACAGATCTGGATATCTATAACACGAAAGTTTATAAGTAGATATCAAACAACGGATGGCTAATGAACAGAAATGCCAGTTCTGTAAAAAAAAACGATCTTTGCGCCCATCCGTTCATTTGAGTTGTCTTTGGTTAAAATCATTCAGTTTTTCTTTGAGAACTAACTATTTATCATGTAGATACAGAGCTTTGGGAAAACTGTGATCAATACAAATTTGTTTAAATAATTACATTTTGAATTTTTATTAAAAACTAGAGGAGCCACGGAACAAAACACTACCGCACACAGACATAATAGAATATCACAATTTTCAACTGTTACGTTTACATAATAAAGAGAACTGCTCTTGTCGTGTCCATGAACGTTTAATATAAGTCTAATCAGCTATTCCTGTTAAATGGACGTGTAAACTAACCTTTCAATTGTTGGTGCTTCTTGAGCGAGTCCACCTTGACCAAGCTGGCCTGATACTTTTCGCACTGATCCTTAGCCTGGGTGTGGCTCAGCGTCACGTTACTCAACCACAGGCACGTGATGTCGTCATCAGCTGTCACACTGACCCAGCCTTCTGGGCATATCCAGTTGACCTTTGGCTCTGTAAGAGGCATGTGTGAATAATTATGTGTTATTATTGATAAAATCTAACATATGTCAATGTGTCATTGTTGATTAACTCTATGATATGTCAATGATTGTGTGTTTTTTTTGATAAACTCTAAGATATGACAATGATTGTGTAGTATTGTTGATAAACTCTAAGATATGTCAATGATTGTGTAGTATTGTTGATAAACTCTAAGATATGTCAATGATTGTGTAGTATTGTTGATAAACTCTAAGATATGTCAATGATTGTGTAGTATTGTTGATAAACTCTAAGATATGTCAATGATTGTGTAGTATTGTTGATAAACTCTAAGATATGTCAATGATTGTGTAGTATTGTTGATAAACTCTAAGATATGTCAATGATTGTGTAGTATTGTTGATAAACTCTAAGATATGTCAATGATTGTTTGTTATTATCGATATGTTTGTTTTCAAACAGAAAGAGACACATGCAATATTATATCTTATTTTTAACGAGCAACAAAGCCCGTCCAAGGATGTTCCGCCACCGTTCGCTGGCATGTTGTAACTCCCCTCCAACAGCCGTCTCGACCGGCATACATGCTTATCACGACAAAATTACTATTCATTATAGTCAAAATAAATAACTCGTAAAAACAGGGCTTTTGACTATAAATCCCAACGCGCATAACTCAAAATAAAGTCTTGGAAGAAATACTGCACCGAAAATAACTCGTTTTGAAAGTCCGCATAAACGTGTTCAATATGATTGGCTGTAGGAGTCATATGTGTTTGAGGGACCAATCGCTATCGATGACCGGACAGAACATAGCTTTTATTATATAGGATATGTTTCTGTTTTTTGAAACCGTTAGAGTGACATAATATTTATTAATTGTAATTTTTTAACGCTGATCAGTTCTCTTCAAATAGTAAACAACATTTCGAATGACCCGCTTACACAACCTTTCTTTATTGAACTTGAACCGAGTCATTTCATTTCAAACATCGATACATGTACTATACATATTATAGGTCAAAGCTTTGTTAAATAAATGGATGTTTCCTATAGAACTTTATCTGGCAACCGTCGTCCCATCGCCATATGATGTCATGGACTCATTCCATAAAGCAAATAAATTTATTTCTTGACGCAATTGACGAGACTTGGTGAAATTATGCCCCTTTAAAATTCTGATTTCACATTATAAGAACTGACGCTTTGGAAAAGTTTGGTACTAAAACGGTAAAACTATGATCTTTCACACGGGAAAGTGGGTATTCAACGGGAAAAACACATTGCATTGACGCGATAATGACAGGAAAGACTCTTCCATCACACACATTATATTTTTTAAAACTTTTTAAATGTTTATTAAATCTTAGGCGACAGCTAACATTTGAATACGAAACTAAGTCTATTCGTTCTACAAAATCATACAATATGTGATATCCAAGGGCTGAGAAAGTCTAAGTCTATTCATTCCTCAGATCTATTGATCATCATACAATATGTGATATCCAAGGGGTGAGAAAGTCTAAGTCTATTCATTCCTCAGATCTATTGATCATCATACAATATGGGATATCCAAGGGGGGAGAAAGTCTAATTCTATTCACTTTTCAGATCTATTAATCATCATACAATATGTGATATCCAAAGGGTGAGAAAGTCTAAGTCTATTCATTCCTCAGATCTATTGATCATCATACAATATGGGATATCCATGACGGGAGATCGTCTAAAGTCTAAGTCAAATTGCACTAAAACATATTCGCGTAATTCCCTATGGGGTTAATGCCCCACCCAGCAATGCTCACGTTTGACTCAGACATTCTTTGTATGAATCTAAGTTTCCATGTTTCTAATTTGTTAAATTTATAATTACAACTTTGACTTGTATTAACTTAAGCGGTGATTTTAAAACTATTTCTTTGGTCAAATATTGGACTTTTTGTCACA
This sequence comes from Ampullaceana balthica, assembly GCA_944989445.1. Lineage (NCBI taxonomy): Eukaryota > Metazoa > Mollusca > Gastropoda > Lymnaeidae > Ampullaceana > Ampullaceana balthica. The sequence goes on along the minus strand of CALYLW010000153.1, from coordinate 1,686,122 downwards.
GACTGGACTTTTGTCACAGATTGGACTTTTTGTCATAGATTGGACTTTTGTTACAGACTGGACTTTTGTCACAGATTGGACTTTTGTCACAGATTGGACTTTTGTCACAGATTTGACTTTTGTCACAGATTGGACTTTTGTCACAGATTGGACTTTTGTCATAGATTGGACTTTTGTCATATATTGGACTTTTGTCACAGAATGAACTTTTTTCATAGACTGGACTTTTGTCACAGACTGGACTTTTGTCACATATTGGACTTTTGTCACAGACTGGACATTTGTCACAGATTGGACTTTTGTCACAGATTGGACGTCTGTGCCAAAATTCTATTGAAATTGTTGTAATTGAAAAATAAATACAGTGAACTATTTTGATAATTGTTTAATACCTATAAACAGGGGAGGATTAAGACTGCAAGGATCCCCTGGCTGCAATTCAAACTGGGGCCCTATCCAGCCAGCGTCCCTTTAAATAAAATGATTGCTGACAGCTAATAATATTAGAATATAACTGTAACTTGTAACTAAATAGTCCATTGGTTTATTTCTCATAATTTTTCTGTACTACGGGATCGGATTCATAAAAAAAACAGAACACGAAGAAATGACTGTTTGCCGGTATCGTAAAAGTGAGTGTATAAAGATAATAATAATAATAAAAAGACAAAATAAATCACCCCCCCACTGGGATTCGAACCCGACACCGGTTGCACTACACGCCTGTACGCTGCCACAAGACCCCCAGAATTTGATAAGCAAACATTTTTTAAAGATATAAAAAGTATTCACTATCGGGTCCGAATAGCGATCAGATTAAACATAAGATTTTATTAATTTATTTAATTTATTATATTTTTAGGGATTCATGCAAAGATTTGTCCACCTTTATTATCAAATATACTAAATTTGGGGGTCCCTAAATCATCGGGGGCCCCTGGCTTTAGTCCATTGAGACCCCCCCCCAACTTAATCCGCCATTGCCTATAAATGATTAAAAAAGAATTAAAATTATGAAATAAGACATATAAATGGTTAAATATATGGATATGTTTTTTTATTGCTTCAGCATCAAATCTACTCTCCTGTAATACGAAGATTTCTCCTTTTAAATGTAACTTTAATTAAAGACAATGGTTTAACGCACTCATTGTGTGATTGAATTTCAACATTTTACAATATTTCCTAACTAAAAATCCAAGAAACGCTACCGAGGCCTACCTTCTGAGACCTCTTCTTCTGTTAAATCAGTAGCATTTGCATCTGCATTCGTCCCGGAAGATGTCCATATTAAAGCACAAAGACCAAAGATGAGAAACTTGTGATATCCAATCATGTTTTTGATGCTTGTAATATTCTCTGAGCCCCAGCAAGGACTTCACTCTAATTGACTTATTTTAAAACACTTGAACTAGGTTGCAAACAACGTTTCCTCGATCAGGCGTCCACTCTGTCCTGTGTCCACCGTGTTAATGCCCGGCCATTTCAGCACCAGGGTCAGTTACATTGGGGTCGTGGCGAGACAAGTCGGTGTGAGCTCATGCGGTCACTCAACTATGGAAATGTCACTGTAAACTGCTGACCAGAAAGGTCAGCTTCAAGTGGTGAGTAGCAAGGTTGCCGCTGAGTGCAATGCAAGGACGGTGGAGGGTGCAAAGGGCAACGTTACATACCATTGAAGTCTGACCACCGAAAGTAGAAGCATATCGTCTCACCCATAAGTAGACGCGTTGTTTGGAGAGACATTTGGCCGGGGGTTTAGAGCGGTTCAGTTTTAAAATATTACGCTCTGGGCGGGACGAAGTCTTGACGCTTAATGGCCTCAGCGGTTCTAAAAGACTGTAAATATGCCACTCTTTTAACGAGGTGCATACTTTTTACAATTAATTAAAAGATTAAATTAAAATAACATTATAGATAGAAACGTATATGAAGACCTCAAGGGAAGAAATGGCTATGTGACATTTTTGAAAATTTTTAGTTATCCCGTGTACCTGATAGAGCAGTGCTTCTCAAAGTGGTAGTCCGTGGACCGGTGCCGGTCCGTGGGCCATCCGCTGTCGGTCCGCAGATGTTCTCAAAAAAGGACAGAAAAAATTGTCAGTGCAGGGAAAATAATGCACCGGTCCCTGGTGCAATGGAAAAAATTCCTGCCGGTCCGCCATACTAAAAAGTTTGAGAAGCACTGTGATAGAGGATCAAAAATAGACAGCTCTGTAAGAGGTTTTATGAAAAAAATATGTCTCTGACCCTATTAAAAATTCAAATCTATTTAGTTAATTCATAAGAAATCTGCATAATTTTGAACGTTAAAAGTCGAATATCTCAAAACTACAAAAATGTGACATAGCCGTTTCTTCTCTTGAGCTCTTCATATGCATCTTTAAATTTAGTATGGATATGCAAAAAAATTGCCATACGTTTCTTACGGATAAATGCTATACTATCATTTCAATCAGCTCCTGTTACAAAGTGTACTGAATCTTTAGGGTTGATTAGGAAAAATTCGTTTGTCTATAAACTTATTTGGTATATTTATCATGTTTTTTTGTTGAAAATATAAATACAAACAATAAGTAATTTTAAACTCTAAAATATTTCTTATGAACCACGTTATGCAGATGCACAGAGTTTTTGGGAAACGAGTGATTCCGTTTAAATAAAATAATTAAAAAATGCTAAAATTCTCAAATCTAGAAAATAAATCTGTTTTTGGAATGAGAAAACCAACAACAAACATTAGTTTAAACTTTAGAACAAGCTTTTGTACCGTTCTTTAAATAATATTTTTGGAACCGCACACAAAGTTAAAATAAAACACAAACAGTAAACACAAAGACCTAAAATATTCAAATGTAAAATGGATTGTTTCATTAAGTGAAGCTTATTTAAAAACTACAGGAACAGAACCATTTGCCACTACTGGAGACAAACAGATTATAGAAATAGGTTTGTAAAACAATAGCTTATTATGGAATGTCTTTGGTCCGGTACCACGACCGCGTCTGGTAATGTGAGCCGTTGTGACAAAATTAGGGCAAGATAACAATGACGTATGTGTTGTTGTGAGGCAGCCACACTTATCCCAGTTTCGCTCTAGAGTTTGTTTCGTTTGTTTAAATTATAGTAAAAACCAAAATTCGTAAAAACAATAAATATTGTTTAGATTAGATTGGAAACAAAGATGTCACACGCACTATTGCGTCACTTCAATGGAGAAACCAGCTTTTCGATAATAAACAACGATTAACGGACCAAAACTGAATAGTATGTATTTCTCGTGTGTCGAAGCCACGATTTTGGCACCTCAAATTGTCTTACCTGGTGGGAAAATATTGTGAAAAATGTTGGTCAATTTTATACGCGTCAAATGTAAATTGAGACTGAGTTAGACAGAGCTAGTGTGTTTGTGTGTGTGAGAGAGTGAGTGTGTTTGAGGGTGTGTGTGAGGAGAGATTGTGTTTGAGTGTGTGTGTGTGTGTGTGTGTGTGTGTGTGAGAGAGAGAGAGAGAGAGAGAGATGTGGAAAAAAATGATAGAAATATAGTGTATGACTCCTTGATAAATAAATAAATAAACAAATATATATATATATATATATATATATATATATATATATATATTATATATATATATATATATAATATATATATATATATATATATATATATATATATATATTTATATGTAAATAGAGAGAGAGAAAAAGTAGAAAGAGATGAGAAGAGAAAGAGAGAGAGAGAGAGAGAAAAGAGAGAGACAGAAAGAGAGAGAGAAAGAGAGAGAGAGAGAGAGAGAGAGAGAGAGAGATAGAGAAAGAGAGAGAGAGAGAGAGAGAGAGAGAGAGAGAGAGAGAGAGAGAGAGAGAGAGAGAGAGGAGAGAGAGAGAGAGAGAGAGAGAGAGAGAGAGAGAGAGAGAAGAATTTAACTTGTACAAGAAATGTTTCTCTATTTATTACACGTAAATTCTTTTGACATTAGAATTTTTGTCTGTTAAAATGTTCCAATTCATTTCTCAGTATTGCTATTGAAATTAGAGTTTTTCTGTTATGCCTGTGAACCGCTTGTCAGAAGAGATTTTAAACAAATCTCACTTTTCTAAAGTGGCCTTGGTCACTCGGTGGTCAGCCAAAAGTAGCCTTGCAGTGAAAAGTTCATCTGGTGACTAGTTGGTCAGATATAAGTGGCTTAGGTAGCCCAGCGGTCAATGTTAATAGTACCTATTGACCAGATGGTTAGTTAAAACAATCCAGTCTTAAGTGGCCCATGTTTGAGTTTATCTCATAGCCACGTCAGACCAATGATTTCATCTTAAATCACATTCAGACCCCGGCTTTATTTCTAAGTCAATTTAGAAAACTAAATCAATGTACACCCCCGACTAAATCAATGTATATACACTTCCGACTAAATCAATGTATGTATATATGTATGTATGGCAACCGTCCGTCCTCATGGGACGATGGCGTGTACTCCTGCTCCACTCGATTAAATCAATGTACACTTCCGACGAAATCATTGTATATACGCTTCCGACTAAGTCAAAGTTATACACACTTTCGACTAAATCAATGTACACCACTGACTTGAAATAAAACGTATGTTTTCGAAAAGCAATGTTTAGAGAGTTCATGTAAGAATGGTTAGAAAACGGAGTTTAAATAAAGTGAAAGAATCGATTCAGTGGTAAGTCACATAGGTGACATTTTAAAAACCTATTAACATTATATACATATTTTTCCTAAGCAGTGTTATTTAAAGAGATCTTTGTAGTCCGATGAAGCAACTATTTTTTTAAGTAGAAAGTTTAACTTCGCAGTTTTGATGTTAAGCTGTAATTTTATTAACATGTGTTAACATTTTTATTTTAATTGAGTTGAATTTGTTTTAAACGTGATTGTGTCATGAGTCTGAGATCATCAGCAACTCGCTAAATGTTGTGCATCACGTGTCATTGAAATTGAGTACAAGTTTAAAAAATGAACAAAATTTAAAAAAAAAGATGAGGCCCAGCTGCAGTGAGGAATGTAGAATCTCGCATGAAAAATCAGAAAATAATTTTTAGTCACAAACTAAGTAGTCACACAGGGGGACTCAGAACTCTAAGTTTTATTGATATTTATTGTGATCGATTGTGGGATTTAATGTGAGATATAAAATTTGATCAACTAACAGAAAAGTTGTGAGTACATTCGATCGATCCGAAAATTTAATAGCTTTATCCTCCCCACAAGCCAAACCTACTGTGAAAATTTCAGCTCTCTAGCTAGTCAGAAAACGTGTTTCCGAAACGTGTTTTTGAAAAAGTTGACGACAGATCCGGAAGCGTTGAATTTGAATCCGGAATCCTTCTCGAGTTAATAGGATAGGGGCCTCAAAAAGTGTAATTCATTGGTTCTTGCAGTAACACGCAGACCCGCCTACCTCGTGAAGAAAGGTTCGATATCATGGAGAAGGTCCTATTCATTCTTTAAAATAAATATAAGAAAAATCGAGGTGATGTTTTCTTTCTCTTAGGTCATATATTTTCGATGGCTCATTATTGGCCTGACCTAAAGGTCAGACTCGGAGCTTATGCGGAGTCTGAATGGGTAGTCACCTAGTCCAATAAAGCATAAATACAATTGTCTTTTGGACAACCTATTACCCGTCCACTTATACTGGCGGCGGGATAGCGAAGTCAGTAGTGCGCTCGCCTCAAAAAGCTGAGCCCACGCAAGGCCACAATTTAAATGATAGCTAAGAAAGTCCTCCGCTGACCCCTGGAAGGGAATTGGGGCACCCACCACAAGCCCCGAGTAAGCTCTAATGGAAATATTAGGGATCCCCTACGACCTTCGGGTTATGGGACTTACTTTTTTATACTACTAATTGCTTGGATATTGAACAGTCGAATAAGTATTATCTTATCACATTTAATTTTATTACAGACGCTCCATCTATATTTGCGTGCTACGTTTACCCACGGATAATGTATAGTCTTGCATTTTTATTAGATTTTTAAATGTTGATAATGAGTTGTTTTTTCCCTTGTTTATAGAGGTAACCTATTTCCACGCCCGAATTACAGATGAGAAAGAGAATTTGTATTTGTTTTTTTGTTTGATAATGGAAAAAGAACATGATTAAATCTCAATGTAAATTTAACATACTTTTAGTTCAATATAACTTAAAATTTTGTTCTTTCCAAAAATGTGGTGATATGTAAATCAAGTGGATGTGTGTGATACGTTAAAATAGTAAAAAATAAATAAAATTACATAAATATCGATCGCGTCTCATATATAAAGGATTTATAGTAAGAAAAACTTTTGTTTTTAGGTTTTTTAAAATCTTATAAATAGTTGGTGGCAATGCGCCTTCCAGAAAGTGCAGAATACTTAAATCCATGAAGTAATCTCTACTGGACTACTTGGATTTCACCTCAGCTAAGTGTTTTTCTATTATTTCGTTTTATTCGTTTCATTTGTGTACTATTTGTCCGTTTAGTAAGGCTCTTTGCCGAAACGTTCGCTGTTGTGTTACGTCCTGTCAGGTCTACTAATACCCTGTTTTTATATTATACATGTACTTAAATCCATAAAGATTAGCGTGTACGGTCTTCTGCTGTGGATCGTCACTAGTAAATTGTCTAGAGTCTATGATCTTAAGTTTCTTAAAGAAAATATGTTATATGTTGGAATATTAAATTCAATGAAAGTTGAAATCATGATATAATATTTTTCAATTTTAGACGTACAAACCATAAAATAATAAAACTGATTTCATAAATGAAAATTGAAAATCATGAAATGGATAAAAATTTTTAATGATATCTCATAAATTCTTTGGAAGGCTGAAGAAGAGAAATTCACTTAAAATATAGAAGAAAACATGCGTGAACACTAACTGAAATGAGTGTTATTTTAAAACAATCACTGTCCAAAAAATAAATTTAAAAAAAACATAGAAATAAAAAAACAACAACAATACATTAAAAAAACAGGGACAAAACATAATCAAATTTAAAAACAACTTTATGCGTCCAATTTTCGAAAAAAGGACATCGATTAACCAAAGATAAGTCAAAGACATTTGTAAATCTACTCTCTAGTGTAAGTTCAACAGTTTTGCTAATAAATTAAATCTGCACACGGTATAGTTGATTATAGCTGTACATTAAAACATGTTTACTTTAATTATGACAATGAAAAAAATATAAATTGAATCGCACAATACAGTAATGTAAGTGGTCCTTTAGCCAGGTTTTAGCCCCAAAATAAGTGACTGGGGCCTCTGGTTGGGGCAGGGCTGCTCCTGCTTTGGCCAGGGAGTCTGCCTTTTCATTGCCGTTAACATTCACGTGGCTCGGGATCCACTGCACTGCTACCTTACCTCCAAGTCTTTCGAGTCTACCCACGTCCTCCAAGATGGCGTCAACCAAGTGGGTACTACGCTTCTCACTAGCCAGGACTTCGAGGGCTGATCTCGAGTAACAAAACAGTACCGTGTCGAAACCGAAAATTTCCGACCCCTGCAGTGTCCGGTGCACACTTTCCAGGGCCCTGTGTATAGCTTCAAGCTCCGCATCGTAATTCGATGCCATAGTCCCACAGGGACCTAGAAGTTCTTCTTTTGGTGGCCCTCCTATTGGGTATAAGATGAGCGCATCATATCCTGCAATTCCTTCACTTGAACTGGCAGACCCATCCGTGAACACTTTCACTTGGGTTCCCGCGAACCCTTCTATCGTCTCAAGAGCAGCCGCTTTCTGTACTTGTTCAGGGCTGCGTTTCGTCACCGCCGTGTCAGTCAAAGACAAACGTATTTCGGGACGTGTGCATTCCGCATAGGGCGGTTTGAGTGGGACACTTATAATTTGTCTTCTATTTCGTGGGGGTTTGACGTTCCTATCAAGTTCCATTACTTGATGCATAAATGAGGAACGTTTTAAACACCCACGCCCGCCCCAGTTGTGCTGCATTTGGTAGCAGGGCTCCCTAATGTCTAGCCTGCGGTACCTCTCTGCAGTTGTTATGATTGCCTTGTCCCTACGAATATCGAGCGGCTCTACGTTTGCAATGACTTCCACAGCAGCTGTGGGTGTCGTTCTGTATGCGCCACAGATAAATCTTAAAGCCTGGTTCTGGATTCGACCCAGTTTTTCCAATGCCGTTTTGCTGGCAAAGGCTTGGACGGGCATGCTGTAGTCCATTATCGACCTCACACTGCCCACACTTCCGAAATAAGTGGTACCAGGAGTGGGCTGACAACACGACAGCCAGAGGGGTATTCGCTAACATGCCCAGGCCAAGCCGTTCAGACCAGTGGTGGAACATGAGTCGCAAACACCAGAGTTTAGTGACTCAGATGAGAACAGAGCATTGCCCAACCAACTCATACTTTCACAGGCTAGACCACAACAGGGACTCGAACTGCCGTCATTGCAGCCAAGCCTCTCAGACAGTCGTACACCTGGTGACGTCTTGCCCGGCGCTTGATATAGCCGGGGGGGGGTGAGGGAGACGGAAGAGTCCCATGTAAAGACAATGTTGTATGGCAATGCTCAACAGATGGAGCAGATTGCCCAGGTACTAGCCAAGGCCTTAAGAGATTAGTCTCAGGCCTACAGAATATGTGTTTAGTAATGTAAGTCAACGGTCAAATGTATCTATAAATAACAATTAACAAACTTAGGGTAGGAGTGAAATTTTTTTCTTTTAATTTTTTAAATGCCATACTATACATACTAATAAAAGGATATTTTGAAATAATTAATAAATATTTGTATTAATTAAGGGTCAGTCTTAAAACATCCCATAAAACAATCAGTATTGCTTATATAAATGTCATGTAAAAAAAATTATTTTATTAACCGAGAAAACTCACTGCACGAAGCGACTGGGAGGCTCCAACAATTCTAAAAAAGAGTCACATCCTGCTCTATTATTAACATAAATGGAAACTTTCAAAATAATTATTGTTTTAAAATTTTTAATGTAGTAGAAATAATCTCCATCTTCACTAGATAACATGACGTGAGGTCCCAACTAGTATCTCACACCAAATCTGTCAGCAAACATTTCAATAAATGAAAAAAAGAAATTAAGGAAAATGTACTTTAAAAACAAATTTTTCAATATTTACTTTATATCCATAGACAACACATCATAAATGCATAAAAATAGTTGATATTTATTTTAGGGCTGCGGAAATTAACGGTTAATTAATCGATTAATCGTTAAATTTTTAATCGATTAAAATTAATTTGATCGATTAAAGATCGATTAAAGATTAAGAAAATATTTCTTATGTTTTTGTTCCCAATTTATTAACAATCTATAATTTCTGTTACTTACATAATTTTCTTTCGTATTATTATTATTTATTTAGACATGCATACGTAAACAAAAAGATTTTTCTTCCTTATTTCTTGCACATCAGAACGAATTTGCTGATATGTCACAAAATTTGGGAGCCATAGAATTACCGCTACTTAACCAATTTCGCGAAAATAATGAATTGCGACTTAACGGGATCTATATATGCGTTATACAAATATAATTAATCGAAATTAATCGATAAAAACTTTTTTATTCAGTACCAGCATTAATTTATTTATTAGTAAGTTTAATAGGTTTAATTTATCCATAAAATAAACGCTTCTCGGTTTCTGTGCAGAAGCTAATTTGAATCAGAGAGTCAATAGACTCTCCCTGTAACAGAATTGTAAGTTGATTTTGTTTTCATTCGAGAGTATTTGCTGTGAGTTGATACTTGTGTAATCTTTTACGATGTGATAAATGTGTTTTATCCTTGACCTTGCTGAGCTCTCATTCTTGAGATTAATTGCCACCTGAAATTCAGGAATGAAATATCATTGGAATTATAGACCAGCATTACGAAAACCGGAAAAGACGTTTTCAAAAACTTGACATCTTGTAAGACACAGTCTGAGTTTCAGAATTCAGATATAATTGTATACCATAACATATCAATGTTAGCAATCGAATAAAAGTCAGGCATAAATAACATTAAAGGTTCTATTGCATTGATTAATGCCTAAAGATTATACAAAGTTGACCTACTTGTATTGGTGAATGAAGTCGTTTTCTGAGCACTTTCGGAATATCCTTTGTCCTGAAAATGAGACAGACATATATATCCATCAATTTAGCCCATATTGACCTTAATTAAATGTCACTAAAGTGGACACTATAGGAGATGGTAAAATTAATTTGTGTCAATCATTCCAGGAAAATGTGAGTTTTGCCACACCTCACAAACGATCTCATTAGTGTAGGAATCATATAACTTTCTGAAATAGCATCATTTTATTTTTTTTTACAAAAAATCCCGTTACAGTATTTCTCAATTTCTCCCTTTCCTATTTACTAGTCTTTAAGTTGAGCTTATATAACCATATAACTTATAAAAACATAACTGTCACTTTCTCTATTTTTTGTTTTGTTTTGTTTGGTGGTGTTTTGTCTAAAGCACAAGCCAAATTAATGGAATTATTTGGCAGGCTACATAGTAGGATGTAGGCTGTTATAAAATGAACCAAGCTGACTTCAGGTTTTGGACAAATAACTCATCATAGTTACGTACCTGACTCTGACCAGTGCTGATTATCTTCTGACTGGAATCGAATGAAGTGGCGCGGTACCTCCTGAGTAGAGCCATGAATCCGTCTTTGACCTGTAAAAAAATGAAACTGTCTCAAGCTGGCGTGTCTAACTCATACTTTAAAAAATAGGACTAAATACATTTTAAATACAAAATTCTTTGTGTAAAAAGTTTACCCACTTCAACGCTGGTTTTTCCAGTGACAGTGATGTTAAAAGTTAAGTTTTAATTTAATCCCTTATAGATTTTTAAGTACGCCAAATTTAAAGAAAGTATGAACTGACTTATGTCACTTACCTGGTGCTGCAGCGCACATTGGAATATAAATATTAACAGCCCCTGTCAAAAGATACTCTCAAATATTAAAGATGATGTGATATATAAAGAGCGAAAACTTCCTAAATAAACATAAACAAAAATGAAAAGGAAAGCAACTGAAATTTCTGAAGTGAAATGATGATGCAACATATTATTTTTGTGAGGTTCAACAATTTTTTAACGCCATCCTTAAAGCAAAGCCAATACGGGAAACAATACAGGAAACAATACGGGAAACAAAAGATAATATGTGTGAATATATTATACAATTCATTTTAAAAATATTATTCTGTTTAAATTAACCTGGTAAAGTAACTAAGTTACGCTATTTGTGTTACATATTGGATGTAAACTTGACATTCAAGTTACACGAAATAAATTACAAATAGTTACAAATATGTTACATTGAAATTACCTGTAAAGAGTTACAAATGGCAAACAGATACTGGAATATCTCCAAGTCCATAGTGATAGACAACACACCGAGCACCCAAGTAACACCAAGTATGGGAGCCAACACAAAGATGGACCGCACAACTGACCTGTTGACCGTTCAAGAAATCAGATGATGAAAAAAACTAAGTTTAATTATAATACACAGGTTCCCAACCTTTTTCGGGTGGCGACCCCTTTTTTATAAAAGTCAAATGACCCGCAACCCCCTAATACAATTGAAAATTCTTATTTGGATATTTTAAAAAAAAATATAATTAAAAAAAATAAATAAATAAAAAGACACTGCAAATTGATTTTTATTTTTAAAAAAGTTAAATTTATTATTAATTTATTGAAATTTGAAAGTCCGTGTAAATAACCAGCCCCAAAATCCGTGGTGAGTATTTGTTTAGGCCGAACTGATGCCATTCTCAACCATTAATTTTTTTAATTTCTTTTGTTTGTAAACAAAAAAATATTTGAACATTCACTCTTGATGAGATATATAGCCATAAATTGAGCCACTCAAAAGGCAAGAATCGTCAAATTGGGTATGAATGATACATATCACACCTAAATTATGTGAGCAGTTTCTATTTTAATGTCGACGAATCATTCCGAAAATCAAAGAATTCATCTTGCTATTCATTGGGAATACTGGCTACATCAAAAGAAGTAGAGAATGGATTTCGAGTCAATGTAGTTTCTTAATTTTTCTTCCAGCTCAGTGAAGTAAAGCTGGAGTTTGTTTCCAAGGGATTCGAGACGCTCAGTAATCTCCCCTTTCATATCGTTCATTTATTTTACTTTCAGATTCATCAACCAAAAAAGTTTCTCAAAGATGGCAATGTTTCCAAGATTTTATTTGCTTCTTCGGTTTAGTAGGGTGCCGTCCATAAAATACGTCACGCTATTTTTGACCATTTTACCCCCCCTCCCCCTGTCACAAATCTAAGACCCCCCCCCTAAATTACGTCACACTTTCGAATTTTTTATTTTTATATTTACAAAATAATTAAAATGTAATAGAAAACCCCGTGACGTCACACATGGCTGGACACCCCCCCCCCTCCGCTTGTGACGTACTTTATGGACGGCCCCTAGCTTGGATGAAATGCCCCGAGATAATCGAAAATGCGATAATTTCCCCCGAAGTTTCATGTAAAGCCTATTTTGCTGCTCTAATGTATCTGCTAAATATGCTACTCTTTTCAACCCAGCTTTGTCGTTAAATTATGCCGAAAAGGTCTAGTTTCCCTTGCCCTTCCAGGAATAATTTTATTGTATCTTTCAATTGAAAGACACGATTCACAACATATCAACGCAAAACATCATTAAAAATAAAAAAAATTGCATTGTGGTGAATGTTTTATTGATTTACTGTAAAAGTTGGCGACCCCTCAGAAAACCCGACGTGACCCCCTTGGGGATCGCGACACATAAGTTGGGAACCCGTGTTATAATATTTTACTTAAAAATACGGTATAAAATATTATGTTACTTGAAAGAGCTTTAAAATGCGTTGGACTTATTTAATGTTATCATTATGAATAAATGGCATAAAATATAACACATGACTTATCAGGTTTATAAAAACAAAAAAGGTACATTCACAGCTTAACAAAAACTAGATATTTATAAAACAATTACAACAAAAAAAACTTTATAAAGCGAAAACGAAATTACAAGGAACTTCTTCTTCTACATATTCTTTTGGCCTGAGACTTAGTCTCTTAAGGCCTTGTTTAATAATTGGACAACCTGCTTCATCTGCTGAGCAGTGACATATAGCATTGTCTTCACGTGGGACTCTTTTGCCTCCCTAACCTCCCCGGCTATGTCTAGAGCGGGACACGAAAGTAACAGGTGTAGTACTGTTCCAGAGGCTTGGCTGCAATGACGGAAGTTCGAGTCCCTGTTATGGTCTAGCCTGTTAAAATATGTGTTAGTTGGGCAATGCTCTGATCATATTTGAACCACTAAACTCAGTTGTTTGCGACTCAAACTCCACCTATGGTCTGATCGACTTGGCCTTGACATGTTAGTGAATACACCCTGGCAGTCAGACGTATTGTCAGCCCACTCCTGGTACCACTTGTTCCTGAAGTGGTGCATTAGCCATGTCTTTGCCCCGAGATAAGTGACTGGGACGTCTGGCTGGGGCTGGGCCGCCCCGGTTTTCGCCAGGGAGTCTGCTTTCTCATTGCCGTCAACATTCACGTGGGTCGGGATTCACTGCACTGTTACCTTACCCCCGAGTCTTTCGAGGAACTAAAAGTTATCTTATTTTAGTTGATTTACAATATAGGTAAATAATGAGACACTTAAAGACATAATATCTAATTTGCTTTCAAATTTTTGGTAAATAATGAAACACATCTGTCACAAAGTGACTTACTTCGTCTTCTTTTTAAAATGTTTGTCCCTCATAGCGTGTGATTTCTGCATGATTCTTATCACAGCAAAAAGAATGCCAAAATTCACCTAGGAGTAAAACTCAGAAATGGTAACAATGAAAACATCAGACTTCAGATGACATACCTTAATGACAATGTCAGGGGTTGTGAGTTAACTTTAAAACTCAGTGATACACCAAGACAAGACATCGTCAGTGTTACTAACATTTGTGAAGACAGTGAAGCTAGGAGTCGTGGTTGTGTTGGAAATAACAGTGGAGCTATAAGGGATAGTTTTGTTTGAAATTTACTTTGGAGCTAGGAATTGTAGTAATTTGTTGGAAATGACAGTGAAGCTAGGAGTGGGAGTTACGTTTGAAATTACTGGCGCTAGAAGTGGTAGTTACGTTGAAATGATAGTGGAAATATAAGTGGGAGTTTTGTTTGAAATAACAGTAGAGCTGTGAGGAGGGGAAGTTGTGTTGGCAATGACATTTACAGCATGAGTGGAAATATCACTGACATAGTCAGGTAGAGAGTCAGTTACAAATAAAACAAACCCGTAAAAACAAAGTTTTTGACTATAAATCCCTTATATATGAGACATAACTAATAGTATTGATTATTTTCAAACATTTACAGACAATCTGTCTTAACTCAAGTTTGCATCATAACCCTAGGGGGGGGTGGATGGGAGGGGGTGAGGGGAAAAGTCTGGTCACCGATTCGCTTGACCGAGCTCAGAGTGACACGTAAAATGTAAACAAAAGCGCCCCGTCGCTTCGTTGGGTCGCCTCAATGCATCAGCTCAAACTTTCACGTGGCAAAAAAACAATAACAAACCGTGAATTTAAATTACATACCTCATATTAGGATAAACTAAAAATGCATTAATTTAATTACGGTACGTTCGATCGATCTGAAATTTTGATACGATGCATTGTTAGGTCAGACGGGTGCGTGTGCCAAATTTCAGTTCGATCGGATTATGGGAAGTGGGTCATTTGTGACTTCTGTTTTTACGCCCGCCCAAGACAGTCAGAGAGAGAGAGAGAGAGAGAGAGAGAGAGAGACAGAGACGCCGGTGAAGTTAATATGAGGGATTTAAAAAAGTAGCAGTGGTTTTGGTAAGAGTACGAGTAGAGATTCGAACAATGGCGATGACGAAGGCAGTGACAGTTGTTGTGACAATGAAATTTACAGGGATATGGGCAGTAACAAATGAAGTAACAATGACACAAATTCGAGTGAGATAACTAAAAGTGCTTCGATTACATCTACTTCGTTAGTGCAACCTGTTCTACACATCTCAAAGTTGCAGCACAAAAACCAATTGGAACTGGTCAATACAGCGAGGACGTTTATTGTATTATGAGTGAGATGTTATCACAACGTAGTGCTTTTTTGCACGCTGACTGCTTAATAATACATAAATTAAAAAAAATAAACCCGTAAAAAACTAAGTTTTTGACATAAACGAGATATAACTAAAAGAATGTTCATTATAATACGCAGCGCAAGACAATCAAAACATTTTTTTTTGCTTTGTCTCGTAAAAAAATGTTTGATATAATGAGCACCGATCGGCAATATCTTTTTTAAAAAGTATCGTCAATATAATACGCACCTTACCACGCGAAAGGAAAGGTTGTTCAATATAATAAGCACCGCGACACTCAAGCACAAAAATTAACATGTTAGAGATAAATAAAGATATTCTAAATAAATAAAGGTAAAATAGGATTTTTAAAAACCACGTTTTTATAAGTGGACTAAAAAGAAGAAAATAATTTAAAACTTATAAGTTCAAGTACCTTAGTTTAATATGACTAAAAACGTGGGGCGGGTGCTTATGAGGTTTAACATATGTAGTTCATTCGTTCTCTCACTTATAGATCTCTCTTTTGTATTCTAAATTATTAATTTTTAATATTAATACCAAACATCCGCCCCACGTTTTTATCAGCTCGCCAGCATACGGGGAAGTGGGTTAACAATCGATCCAAAGTTTTTTCGGAACGCAAGCAGACACCACAATTTAATATAAATGATTTAAAAAGGCCACAGTTATGATGAAAAACTCATTTTACCACTACGACAGTTATGGCAGGTCCTACAAACGCCCAAAGAACTCCATTATGTGGAGACAACCAACATCTGAAACATGGAACAAAACTGAATCAAAATAAGTGATCTTCCGTTAAAATGTGCAAGTCTTTCAAATCAAGAGAATAAGAGTGTTTCAAAATGTGTTAGTATGAGTGTGGAGTTTGCGTGAAGTTAAATCGAGTTAAATTTTTTTGTAAAGTCCTGTGTTTGAATAGTTCTTTTATTGTATCTGATGAATGAGCACATCAAGGACTCACGCGTGTTCAGTTCCAAAGCCTTCTCCCTGTGTAATACCAAGTGATATAGCCACAATGACTAGAGGTGTACCTGGGGAATGAAGCAAACCTCAGCTTGAGGAACCTCCGATAGCACAATTCATTCAGTAGATTATTTTAAAAGTGAGTAGCAGAGAAAAAACATCAACTAGAATGTGGAATAAATGCACGGTGTCAACTAGATGTCGAATTATAATTTAAAATAACTAATCCCATCAAACGATGTCAACTTTCGGAGCTTTTGAATTAATATATTTTATATGTTAATCATGTACGTGCATACATAAATTGTTCAACTTCCCAAAACTTCCCAGAGAGTAAAGTCAATTAATTTTTTTTCTTCTTATTTTCACATTGACCATTTCTAATAAAAAATAATTATTAAATTAACATCTCGTCAAATACTTTGAATGGAAATTGATAATAAAAAAAAATTAAATAAATCACAACGCAATATGACGTGTTTAGATGTTGAGTTTTTGCAATAGTAGCGTATTAATTAGTATTATGGTTTTTACCAATTCCGAGTTCAACTGGGCATCATTGCAAGTAAATAATAATAATGAACTATGAATTAAGATTAAAATGACGTCACGCAGACTTACCGTACATGATGATGTATAAATAACGAAGTATTGATGTCGATGAAACTGACGTCACAGACTTGAGTATGAGCAGGCCTTGAGACAGCATGACACAGAAGACAGCCAGAAACAAGTAGTGGAGCAGAGCAGCCGTCATCGCACATCCGATCTGGGGTAATTAGTGAGATGGTAGCATTTAGATGATCGAATGGTTTTTATTTTAGTTCTAATCTAGATCCAATACAGACTTTAGATGAACGAATTGGTTTAATTTTTGATAATCCAGATCTAAGTAAAGCGAATAGTTTTTTAACGCAATTTCCAATGGGAAAAATTGCGTATTATATATTTGAAATGTCTGTGCTGCCCAAGCTTTATCATGCAACCTACGCCCTCCCCCTGAACCATACCAAATAGAGGGTTCGGGTCGTTTGGAAGTATGTTAAGGTGGTCCCAAGGATGTGCACGGGCCAAATAAAAAATAATACCGAAACGGTTTACTGGATTTCCTGAAAAATAAAAAAAATAAAAACACGAAAAATATCAGTATTTTGTCCATTTGTCGCCAACAATTACATCTATCGCCAAACGATAGCTAATAATATTTAGAACAATGTTGTAGAAGGAATTTTTGAAAAATCTATTTTTAGTTCGACTCCCGTAATTTTAGCAGCAATTTGTAGATAGCAATTGTTTAGTATAGTTTCGGAATTTGAGATTTGAAATGACTTTTAATGTTATCTAGAATGATTGTTAATGGGGTTTTCCCGCTTTGTGAATGCTAATAGTAGACTGTTGCGCGGTGTGCATTATATTGACACATTGATGGTGTGACGTAGCGGGAGGGGATATGACGTCAAATAGAAAATATGCGATAGTGAGCAATTGATTGCAATTTTTCGATTGTTTTGTTTAGTTTCAGGATTATTGATTTGAAATGACTTTTAATGTAATCTAGAATGATTTCCCTTGAATAAAAAAACGGAAATTCTTGGTTGGAAATTGCGTTTGATTACTCATTCGAGTTTTTATTACTTGTTTTATAGTTCAACGCTAGTTTAAAGTCAAATTTTACATGAACGAATTGGTTTCGTTAGCTTTAATCTAGATCTAATCTAAGATGTTCATCACAATCTCTCCACTCCTTTGATAGTTCCCAATTTTCCTATTATTTGATAACTGCACATAAACAATTGTCAAATATTTTGTTTTAAATAAACGTTTCAGAAACAATAAACTTCCGTGACTGTAAAACAAAGGGCCATTTGATTGAAAGACACTCTGAAGCTTATTTTCCTATTAAACGTGTGCTGTTTAAAAATGAATTGATTGTCTGGGTTCATGATTGTTTGCATGTAGGGAAATGATATGTAAACTAAAACAGTCCGTTAGTTAAGCATGAATGTTAAAGGGTTCCATGCTGTCACCATTTGTTGACTTGTGTGAACCTTTGAATTCATTATATATTAGAAGTCTATCTGTAGGCCTTTGAACATGAGACACACTTATTACGCTACAGTAATGTGTAAGTTTTTTACCCTGTGTTTTGTCTTCAATATGCCAGTTAGAAACACGATGTATCCAAACATGAGACACACGCATAGGTTGACGTTTAGCACTGACCTGTCACTTTTGACGTATCTTGATAACAAAACAAAATTTAAGTTATTTGAATGTGTTTTCACAAAATTATTTTTAAAGTGTTAATTAAGTCCCCTAAAGAATTTAACTAATATTACAAATTATTTTTAAAGTGTTAATTAAGTCGCCTAATGAATTTAACTAATATTACAAATTATTTGAAATGACAAAATTGCTATTCAATAATTAAATTTACTTATTTTTTGTAATTTAATTTTGTACGACTCACGCTGTAAAGAAGAGGTTGTAAAAGTATCCTGCTAGTGTGCCTAAATCGAAAATTTAGCGAGGCACTGATATATTATGTATTTTTCATAGTTTTCCACAATGACCGTCACAGGCAAACAAAGAAATGGAGATTTCTACTTACCGCCACATGACATTGTACACTGTCACAGTCAAACACAAACAGAAGAGGGAAATGGAGATTCCTATGATAGAAAGGTACCCCAATATGGCTTGGTGGATGGGCTGCAACAAATACACATCACTTTATTCAATCAGCTCAAATGTGGACCATACATATATCATCAAATTTATCATTATTATAATCTATTTTAAATTGCTTGAATTTAAGAGTAGTTCTTTGAACATAGCCGGTAGGTTTTAACGCAGATGAATTTAACGGTTTGTTGTTGATGTTTATAACGTTGAGGTGTTTAACGCTGAGGTTTTTAACTGTGATGTGTTTAACCATCAAACAAAATCTTTGTTAAATAAACATTGACAGCATGTAATAGAACTTTAAACTGATTCAATTAAAAGTACACATCGTGCTATGAAAACGAAGGTTGAATTTTGTGACACCAGAGTCAACACTCCCCCCCCCCTCTTGCCACTCTTGATTTGAATATTTTTTTTATTAAAAAAAAACCAGCTGACTGAAGGTGCCGCCTTGCTCATCAACACAGCGAAGTTGGTCAGATGTGAACATTGACAGTCAACAGTCGTCTCCCTCAGGATGGTCTTACAGCCTTGACTTGACCAAACGCCTGATTTGCTGGGTCAGAAGCGAGAAACTTATTAAAACTTCCTATTAGAATTTTCCTAAAAAATAACCTCGTTTGTCCACACTTTAAACTTCTAAGCATTTTATAAGTTTTAATACATGGGTTTCATAAGTTTAATACATGGGTTTTATAAGTTTAATACATGGGCTTTATAAGTTTTAATCATGGGTTTTATATGTTTTAATACATGGGTTTTATAAGTTTTAATACATGGGTTCTATATGTTTTAATACATGGGTTTTATAAGTTTTAATACATGGGTTTTTAAATGTGGTGTCACATTAAGGAAATTAGATGTATGGAAGTCTTTGTGGTATTTTCATCAAGTTGAAATCAAGTCTTTTGGAAAAAAACAATGTATTTTTAATTAGTTATACAACTTTCGATCAGCACAATTAGCAGCACTTGGAATTAAAATTAAAACAAGAAGAACAACACAATGTCAGCCATGCTTAAAGACCGTAAGACTCACTTTTGTTTGGTGTCCAAAAACGAACACACAGCTCCATGCCGTGGTTCCTAATCAAGAAACAAAAAATAATTTTATAAATTAAGTTTCCAAGGTTATAAATTAATAGAATTTAGACAAGCATGGGGACATAATCTGACTTAATAGAATGTAGACAAGCATGAGACAAATTCGTACTTTATAGAACCTAGACAAACATTGGAACAGAGTTTTAGTTGAAATTTTAGAAAATCTAACATAGTTATTTTTGTGTACAAGAGTTGTTTATTTCAGTCCCGTAACTGCCAAAAAACAGCCGAAATGTCCCTCTATCGCCATTATGGTGTTTTAAAAATCATTTCTTAATCGCGTCGTGATTTGCTATTTGTTTAATTGAAAGGTCGGGCTAAAACTGTTCCGATTCGCTAATGATCATTCATAAACTGCCGATTCTATTCTTCATGACTGGTTTGATCGACCTATTAGCCGCCTTAGGCGAACATTTTCAATAACAAAATCAGAGGCAAACATTTGCATCTTCATAAATTTATGACATTTTGTCAAAACATTATTTAATTAGGTAGAACACTATAAGTAAGTATGATTTTAAGTTTTAAATGTATGACAATTACAAGACTCGCTGTTGTGTTAGAGGTAAGTATGACAATTACAAGACTCGCTGTTGTGTTAGAGGTAAGTATGACAATTACAAGACTCGCTGTTGTGTTAGAGGTAAGTATGACAATTACAAGACTCGCTGTTGTGTTAGAGGTAAGTATGACAATTACAAGACTCGCTGTTGTGTTAGAGGTAAGTATGACAATTACAAGACTCGCTGTTGTGTTAGAGGTAAGTATGACAATTACAAGACTCGCTGTTGTGTTAGAGGTAAGTATGACAATTACAAGACTCGCTGTTGTGTTAGAGGTAAGTATGACAATTACAAGACTCGCTGTTGTGTTAGAGGTAAGTATAACAATTACAAGACTTACTTCTGTTTTAAAGGTAAGAATCAGTGGTGGGGACAGAGTGGAGGGGTGTGTGCTGAGGGAGAAGGAAATGACGTCAGATCCTATTCGCTGTTGTTTACTCTCCTCTTCACTTGAGCTGCTAGAAAAATTGTAAATACACATATTACTCCGACTTTAAGAGATGGACTTTAGTTCAAGGGCCTCGTCATAAAGGTTAAACAAGTTAAAATTTATCTATGAAGATGTTCATATAATGCTTGTGAAAATATCATGCTCTAACTTTAATTTGTTTTATTTAAAAAAACAACTTATTTTCATATACAATTTGTAAAATATAGTGATCTAGCTTTATCCTAAAATTCGTTTTTATAAAATAAATCCCATAGATCTTTAAAAAAATTTTTTTAAAAAAAAAGACATTCCATTAAAGATAAGTTTTGAGTACAGTTAGTTACCAGCACCCCAGCCTGGCTTGCCATGATCCGTAGAGATAATACCCCGTGGATCCCGGTACATTTCTGACTTTGCCCAACCCCCTATTAACTGTGCATTCGATCTCGACTGATCAAGGGTACACCTCTGACATGGAGACGCTTAGCTCACACGTCCAAATGGGATCTAACATGAAAAACCTGGAAGGTACCTTTGAATCAATTACTTACGAGACAGGTTGTTGCTCTTGCTGGCCCTAGAACTAGAACTTTCAAAAGGTGTACAGACTAAGACTGAAGGAGCAACACAACAATTGCGCAGAACACCGGCGAAGAGAAAACAGTTGGACAGAAAGATTGTGAGAGCCAGCAAGCTAAAGCACTTTTGTTTACTATTGCATTGTATTATCATTGCTTATTATTACCGGTCATTATTGTAATTGCTATCGCCTATTTCAGTGATTATCTCTTATATCTATTTACTCTCGTCATTATTACCTGTTGTTATTTAAGCTACGTGTTATGAATGTTATTACTTATTTAAAATCACAAGTATCGTTTGTTTAATTTGCATTTATTCGTAGTTGTTAAATTAATTTATTATTCAGTCAGCCTCTCTGTTATATACTTCTTTTTTATGTTACGTGCCGTTTTAACTAAATGTTACTATTATATTTATTGTAAGTTAGAAAGTCAGTTCCACTTGGTGACGTAATAAGTACAAAGTGGCGTGGCTAGTGTTGGAGGCGTCTGCAATGGTACTAGAATTCAGCCATAAATAAAAAAAACACCTTAAAAAACCAAGTTTTTGACTATAAATCCTTCATGTATGAGACATAACTATAAGAATGTTCATTATAATACGCAGGGTAAGACCATAAAAAATACAAAATTGCAGTTGTGTCGTGAAACATGTTTAATATAATGCGCACCGATCAGGAATATGTTTATAAAAAGTGTTGTCAATAAAATACTACGCACCTTATTGCGGCAACAGAAATGTTGTTCAATATAATACGCACCACGAAACTCTATCTCAAAAAATAACATGACACATAGAAATAAATTATTTAATCTAAAAATTCAATAATTTAATTACAGTACATGTTATCGAACAGAAATTTTGATACATCGTTTTTATAATTGGCACGAGTCTGCCTGCAAATTTTCAGATCGCTAGCTTACGACGAAGTGGGTAAAAATAGATCCAAAGTTTTGGCGACAATCAAGCAAGCTAGAAAGCATGGGCTCAAACAGACACCACGAGTTCATATAAAGGTTTTAATTAAAAAAAACGTACAAAACCAAGTTTTTGACTGTAAATCCTTTATGTACGAGACATAACTAAAATAATGTTCATTATAATACGTAGCGTAAGACCATCCAAAAATACAAAATTGTAGTTGTGTCGTAATACATGTTTAATATAATGTGAACCGATCAGGAATATGTTTATAAAAAGTGTTGTCAATAAAATACGCACCTTATTGCGCGACAGAAAGGTTGTTCAATATAATACGCACCGCGACACTCTATCTCAAAAAAATAACATGATACATAGATGATAAATAAAATAATCTAAAAATTCAATACTTTATGACAGTACATGTGATCGATTTGATTTTTTAATACATAGTTTTTATCATCGGCACAAAACTGCCTGCAAAATTTCAGATCGCTAGCTTACGAGGAAGTGGGTTAAATTGATCCAAAGTTTTGGCGACAAGCAAACACTCAACCAAGGATTTAATTTTAAAAAACCTTAAAAAACCAAGCTTTTGACTATAAATCCTTTATGTAAGAGACGTAACTAAAAGAATGTTTATTATAATAAGCAGTGCAAGACCATCCAACAATACAAAATTGTAGTTGTGTCGTAAAACATGTTTAATACAATGCGCACCGATCAGGAATATGTTTATAAAAAGTGTTGTCAGTAAAATACGCACCTTATTGCGCGACAGAAAGGTTGTTCAATATAATGCGCACTCTTACACTCTATCTCAAAAATTTAACATGATACATAGAGATAAATAAAATAATCTAAAAATTCAATAATTTAATTACGGTACATGCGATCTATCTGAAATTTTGATACATCGTTTTTACAATCGGCACGAAAGTGCCTGCAAAATTTATTTCAGCTCTCAATCTTACGAGGAAGTGGGTTAAAAATCGATCCAAAGTTTTGGCGACAGGCAAGCACGCAAGCAAGGGTTCAGACACCACGAGTTAATATAAATATATAAAGGATTTAAAAATATCGGTACTTGTACGAAAAGGATACTCTTCCACAAAAAAATGGAAAAAAAATGAGCCATGCACAAAATAATCTTTACGAAGCCTCACTTATGCCACAGTAAGATTGCTTGAAAGATATCAATGATATGCCTTTGAAGATAAATCTATTTTAAAATTAATTAATGATTTATTATTTAACATTAATGGCCACCCATTGAGATTTCAATTCACTACCGAATCTGGAACAGACAAAATTGAGATGAGAATCCGTCTCTTTTACTTTTACATATGTTACTGAATGGGGCCTTTCTTGCTAAAATTACTTGTCTCAAGACTAAGTCAAATGACTTGCTTCTTAACAAGCCCTAATGACATTCCTCCTATCTAATTTAAAATGATTGACACGCCCATTCAAAAGTACCGATAATAGGTTAAAAATAGTACCTGTAAACATTGAACTTGTTGGAAACGTTTGAGTAGATGATGACAGCGTACGCCACGGAATCTGTAATTGAAAACGTTACTTTTGTCAATGATGAGATGAAAGAACAAGTCTGTATCTAGTTAAAATATGCGTAGCAACTTCAGTTATAGGTTAATGGAATTATAACCTAAAGTAAAAGAGTTTATAACATCAGTGTAGCCATAATGACAATTAGAGGAACAAAAATAAATAGACACACTAAAGTCATTTTGTTGATGTGATTGGCGTAAAGGGGCATGCTATCGCTAGCATTACAACATTCTCATGAGTGAAACATTGAGTAAGGGATTTTTTAGGCGATGACCATTGCGAGGCCTACTTCAAAGAGGATGAGGGTTAATGATATTATAACACGTCATCAATTACTCCCACCCCAACCCCCTTTATTAGATATGCCAACAAAGTACCTCGAGAGTGGCTGCATTTGAAACTTTTTAAACTAACCGTTCAAGGCGTCGCCTGACAGGAAGAGTCTGCTGGACGTCTGCTTGATGCTGTAGGTGGCTTGGTCGGGTTTGGGAAACGTGATGTTGTCTTTGATTGGTCCGGTGCTGGCCACAGTAATGACTGAAAGAAACGGAGGGGAGATGGAAATTGGTGAACAGATAACACAATATTAGAGAAAACAAATGGAATGAGACAAACTGTCTAAGCAAACCTTTATACAATTTTGCATGGTTTAAAAAGTAATTCATGCAGTATACTGTCAAAAACTGTGACATCTTCTATATTTTAATCACGCCCGTGAGTTTGTTCACGTTTATCATGAGATCTCTCTTGTTTTTATTGTTTCGAAAGTTTTCAGAAGTAATTTCCTAAACATATTAGTTATTATTCCAGTTGGGGAAAGTATTTTATACTTTTTAAAGTTACACTTGCAATGCTTTAAAAAAGTCATGACTTACTAACCACAAAAAAAAAGACAGAAATAAGGGCAACTTTACCAAAAAATTTAGAGCTGGCTGACCACACACAAAAAAAAATAAAAAAATTAGGGATAGCTTACCAAAAAAGCTTAACGCTGACTAAGCAAAAAAAATGTTAAGAGTTTCTGAACAAAATAGGTAGGACTTGCCTGCAAAAAAGTTAGGACTGGCTTGCCAAAAAAAACAACAACGTAGGACTGACTTATCAATAAGAGTTGGGGCTGACTTACCAATGTTTTTCTCAACAATGAGAATCTCTGTGATGATCTCGGATTTTAAGAAACTTCCTATGATATTCTCCATGGCTTTCATCAGAGTTGAACCCACGTTCTCGGTTCTGTTGGCAGAGGTCAACTCCTCCCACGTGCTTGTGTCGGCTGCTATCAGTTTCTCAATGATTATAGCCAGGCTCTAAAATCAATAGTTTACCACAATTAGTGGCAGAATCAGTAGTACTTTACAAACCTGACATGAGATGGAGATTGAATCTTTCCCTGCATTTGAAACACATTAAAGATAAATAATGCATAACAAACGTGGTAGAATATGATGATTCAAAAGTCAAAAGAATCCCGCGAAAGGAAAACCACGATGTTTGTGAAATAGGCACAGCCAATAAGCGAATTTGTAGTATGCTCCAAGCTTTTCCCCCTGTTTTGGGGTCTAGCTGTATTGAAGTTTAGCTGTTGAGTGAATTTTGTGTGAAGTCTATTGGCTAATGGCTACTTTTTGTGACAATAGATTAGACGAGTGACATCCCCTTATTCAATCGTAAATTACACGACATTCGTTCTGACGATACCAGTGTAAAGAAAGATAATTTAAATTCGGCAGTGAAATATGCAAAATATCAAGACGCTCTAATTATGAAGATGTTACCTGCAGCATGTAATCGGTAACAACCAGTTGATCAGACGCGTCTCCAATTTGTTCCATTATGTTGACAATCTGTTTGATCTCCCCGGACACAATGGGGATGTTACTCTCTAGAGCTGTCGTCACTTCCACTGTAATATTTTTGACTTTTCCTCCCCATGTCTTCTTACTTTCGTTTATCAAATCTTTGGCCTGCAATAAAAATCATTGTGGAACTGTATCACCGAACTTCTAAAGAAGCATTTATCATTTGAGTATTGGGGACACTATTCATGGGTTAGGAAGCATCTAAAAAAAGTCGATTCATAAACAAATGTGTTCCCAGAATTTTTTTGTTTGAAATTGTTGCTGGCTTCATTGGGCCCGACAGAATGTATCTAAAATCTCTAAACATGCGGATGTTATGTAAATACTGGTCTCATAATGGTTAGACATGATGATAGAGTTATATTTGGTGTTTTTGAAGTATTTGTTGGGCGTGAATGTCGAAGCTTGTGCGGGGATCAAAATTTGCTTCAAAGGTGGCGACATATGACCAAGTCCACAGTTTAAAACATTAAAAAACACTATGGTAAAAATAAAATTAATATTTTAGAAAAACATACCTTACATGATATATGATACTTTATTTGCTTAACACTTAAATTTAGAAGGCTGGTCTTGTCATAAAGCCTTGAATATATTTCTATAACATCTCTCACATAATGTCGTAGGCAGTCTCCAGCAGACATAATTGCACCATCTTCACAAACCCCGTCTTAGTGCACAATTGCAAAGGGGCAGAAAAAAAACGTGTACTCAAAAGCCTAGCAAGGGCCAATCACGATGAAGGTTTGCAAGCTGTGAGAATCCTAAACAAATTATGATTGTTGAAATCTCTAGCGGAAAACGCCAAAAGAGTGGCCAAACTAAATACACAGTTCTAGAGCAACAGCCTTAATAATTCGGAAAACATGCAATGGAATTTTTGGCCCATAATTATTTCTCTTAGAGTAAACGCAAATGTTACAAGTAAACCAATCAGCATTAAGAACTGAGTCTCAACTTGTTTTAAAATTTCGAGGCACTAATAAGGTTTCTGCGGGTCATCTAGTGAATAGGTATTTTAGCATTGATAATAGAAAATATACTAATAGATATATTTTTTTTGAATAGTATTAGATGAGATAAACTAAAAATAGTCAAGGGTGAGATAATTCCATTTTAATAGACAGATGTGATAATTCAATATCGAAAGGCATGGATTTCAACATCTATTGAAGACTAGTTTTTGTACTGGTCTTTGAGAAGACTAGCGCAGTATACTATTTGCTGTGAGACTGTTAAAACATTTTACCAAATATGAAGCGATTTTCAAACTCTTTCTTGTACAGTTGTAGAGATACAGGGGAGTCCAGGACTTGGTGGTGAAGTCACAGGTCCTGGTGATATTTCCTGAAACAAGTCAGTGTTCAAAGTATTTCATCGTCCCCAAAAGATAAATTTTGTAAAAAGTAAATTATGTCGTAATAAATAGAAAACAATGTTTACATTTAAAGCTTTATGGAATATTTGAGATTGTTTGCGAGTAAGCGTGAAAAAGACAAAAATCAAGAGAGGTCACACACACTAACACACACACACACGCACACACGCACACACACACACACACACACACACACACACACACACACACACACACACACACACACACACACACACACACACACACACACACACAAACTCGCACAGACACCCCCCCCCACACACACACATGGCCCAAAAGATATTTTTAATTTCAAACAGCATCCTTCACGTTTTTGATAATGAATTATTTGAATGCCAAACTGTGTAATTGTTTAAGGAATAAGAAGATTGAGAGGTGTTTCAGTGAGAAGTCAGCGTTGAGTCAGTGATTGTGCTAGTGGTAAGTCATACACGGAGAACAACGCAGTAAACCTAGCTGGAATATTTTCCCTTTTCAATCTTGAGTCAGGGTTGACTGGCCGGACAAAATTAGTAGTCTTGAATTCTGGCAGCGGATAAGTTAGGAGCTAATAGATCAAGAGATTCCCCAGAAGCGTTACGGATGGATTGGCCATACGCTATGAAAACCTTCCTCAAAAGCAAAAAGGCAAGCCCTGAAATGGAACCCTTAGGGAAAGCTAAAAGAGGTCGCACAAGAAACACTTGGCACCGAAAGTTTGTGGCGTGCATAATTCAAGAGAATTGGCCACAGCTGTAAGAAGCTGGAGAGGCTGGCCTAGGATAATGATGCCGTAGGACTCTTGTAAAACACGAGATGTGGTCATCGATGGCTCAAGTTACACGTGGATGTAAACAATAGCAGACGGCTACATATAGTTATATTGAGATAAACTAAAAATGCATTAATTTAATTACAGTACATTCGATCCATCTGAAATTTTGATGCAATGCATTTTTAGGTGACACGAGTCAGCTCGATTGCATCATGGGAAGTGGGTCATTTTTACACTCTTTTATTTAAGTCACACTGTACGTTGTATGTTTTATGTTGTATCCGTCAAATATTGTAACTTAAAATAAAAACACTTCTGATGGTCCTAGAGATCTCAAACTTTTACCACATATAGACCTGGGATGACAATGCATTGTATCAAAGTTTCAGATCGATCGAATGTACCGTAATAAAAAACAAAAAACAAAAAAAAACCGTATGCTTTATAAAATGAAACTTTTACAAATGTAATAGAGATATAAAACTAAAATGTACCTCACTTTGGTGAGACCTGTACTAGAATATGCATTATCTGTATGGGACCCATCCACCAAGGAAAACATTGATAAACTAGAACAAATTCAAAAAAGAGCTGCCAGATTCATTGCTGAAGAATTTTCAAAACTGACAAGTATAACACCATTAGTTAAATCATTTAAACTTGAAACACTAAAGCCGTGATTCACAAAGTGGGCGCTACCGCCCACTTGTGGGCCCTGAAGCGATTCAGGGGGCGGTGAAGGCCACGGGTCATTGGTGGGGGGCGGTGAATGCATGCATGACTGTAAGGGGGCGGTGAAAGGATAAACAAAGCAAGAGGAGATTTAGAAAAAAATCATTTATGTATTCCGTTCATAAAGTTTATTTTTTCTTTAAAAACTTTTCGACGTTGGTTTGGTTACCGCATACTTCCTCACTTGCATTTAGTTTGTTTTTTATATGTGCAATTGCACTATTCCAGACCTCAAGAACATTTCAAATAAAATTAACGGGGATAAAAGAGATGAGGATTTTTCTAATTTTCAAACACTAAAATACAAATTTATCAAATAGCTGACTTTGATAATACTCTTTTCAACAGCAACCATAGAAGATGGCAAAGGCTTGCTAGCTTCTTACAATATTGCGTTTAAATTATTGATTGCAAAATTGGGTAAACCTCATACTATTGGTGAAGAACAATGTATACTGCTATAAGTACAAGTACATTAATACGGACTTTTAAATACATAAGCATCTGATATTATCCACACAAAAAACTGGTTTAGCAATAATACAGTGCAAATAAGAATTGATGAAAAGGCTCAAGGTGTTGAAGATTCATTGTGTGGCTATTTAATCAATTTAAAAAGATTACTGTTTTCTATTCAACTTGATAAGTCAACTTTGCCAGGAAATGAAGTTTAATTTTGTCACATACGTGCGGTTCAAAAAGGAAGCACTAATTTTCCAAAAATTATTATTTGATAATATTTGCAAACTGATTCCAAAAAGTTAATACAATTGATAAATTTAAATTCCGTAGCGCCTTCAACAATTCTGGCTGGAAAAGGAAATCCTGAAGTATGTGCTGTAATTTAAATTTTCTTAATTTAAATTTCCTTCATCACACTTAGTGGAAAGTAGATTCAGTGCAGTAACTAATTTATAAAAAAAAACCCAACTAACTAACTAACAAACAAACATAAACAACAAAATGCAAATAGTCAATCGCTGTTACTAAGATTACTGCCGACGAAAATAGAGCCGATGATTACTAAATTGGTAGCAGCATTATAATACCAGGTTCATCTTTTCATTTATATGATTCCAAATGTTTTTATTTTTGTTATTAATTTAAATTTTTTTTTGTTGTGTTGAACTATTCTTGAATTGTTGAACCAAGTTACTGGTAATGATTCGCATGAATGCATTCAAATTGCAGTCAGTACGCATCGATCTGTTCTAAGACTTTTGTTTTTTCATACAAGAAAACGCTTGCTTAAAGATGTATTGTATCTGGACCCAAATAGTAAAAAAATGTGGCATTTAAGTTTCTTTCTTGTGAAAACGCCATACCTAGCAAAAGCCACAAAACTAGCGGAAATAACTAACTTTAACTACTCTTTCAGGTCATAATCTGGTTCAAGTTAAGCAGTTCTAACTGTATATCCTCTGGGGCTTTATCAGTTTCTGCACTAAATTGCGAACTGGGGATATTGAAGAGTGGTTTCAAGTTCATGTACTCTTGGAGCTTCCTTTAAAATTTCATAGCAAAGGCATCCAACTTAGCCTTGTACTTGTCAGCCATTTGACCAGAAACGGTTTTTGTGTTTCAGAAAAGAGAAATGGCAAAACCTGTTTTCTCCTGCATGCATAGAGAACTGAAAGAGTTTTTCCTGAAATGATATAACATACATATAAATTTCATGCGCAAACAAAGCTATTGCCCTGAAGTTTGACATTCAGTTAATTCAACTTTTCCATAATGTCAATGACAAACATGAAGTCTTACTTCCAATCTTCATTAACTATGGTAGTAACAAAATCACAACAAAACCTTTCATCTCCAGCAACATAACTATTTCTGCCTTGAGATCTCATACTTGTCTCAATAACTTGCCCAGACTCAGCCAGCGGACACTGCTGTGGTAGATAATATCATAATATTTCAAAATCTTCAAGCAGTGCCTTTAACGCATGTGGTTAAGTGCCCTGGCTGTTACAAAGCTTATCATACTGACAACTGCTTGAAATTCAACAGAGCCTTACAAAGACTTTCCTGATTGTTGACACAGTGGAGAGGTAAGAGTGTATGGTCAGGAAGATATTCTTTAATTTTATTGTTCATGACTACTTTTTCCAGTTAAAGCACGCGCTCCATCGGTTATTGCACTTGCCATCTTGTTCCACACCAACCCAGTTATGTTAACACAGTTCTCAACAGCATTGAATAAATCCTGGCCTGTAGTTGTTTCTTTGAGTGGGTCAACACTAAGTAATTCTTCGTTAAGCTCGAAATGAGGATTTATTCCCCGTATAAATACAACAATTGTGCTGTTCCTCTACATTGGTACTTTAATCCACTGCGAGAGTAAAACAAAAAGTATTTGCTTGCATCTCGAAGTTGGTACATCAAAATTGTCACTATTTTTTTTCAAAACGCCTGACTAAAGATCCCTTGATAAAGAAATGGTGTCAAATTATGTTTTCTGTTCTGGACACATAATGATTGCTGCATCTGTCAAGCATTCCTGATAAACTCACTGTCAGAAAAAGGCTTGTTCCGTTTTACGATCTTATGGGATATCTCCAAACTGGCTTTGGTTGCAGCATCTTGTATTTAAGACTGTTTGGTGAAAACATTTTGCTTCTTCTTTAAATTATTAACAAACTTCTTGCATTTCCCTTTTTTCTTGGTTCTTTAAATTGTGCCCGAAATACAAATGTTTTGTTTGGTGGTATCTTTTTAAGTCGTACTCCTTAAAGACGCTCACACACTTACGGCACAGCAAGCAGGCTGCTTTCTCCCAACGCTCGTGAAGCAATATTTAACAGTTAATTCGTCATTTTAAAAAAGACATTCGTACTCAATCTTACACTCTTTGGTAGCGCTCATTGTCAAATCAACGTTTAATTTGCTTTTAAATTAAAAATTTTCAAAACTTTTCGTAATATCGAAATGTAACTCGTAATCAGAAGTCAATTCCGGTTGAGCTGAAGTGTATTTTCGAATAGGTATGTTACCAATTAATGACTAATGATTCTTGATCCATTAAACCAGTTATATATATCTAGATTCGAATCAAATGCTCAGAATAAAATTTCAAAAATTTATAAAAAGATTCTAACCAATAACATTCATTACCATGACATAAAATCGCCACGTGTACAGGCCTAAGGGACGCATTACATACTCTGGCTGGCCGCATGTGACTGGCGTTCCATGGTTTGCACACCCATGTGTTACAATAATGATAAAAAAAATTCGCGCTGAGTAATATTTTTTTAAGGAAAGTGGGCGGTAGGCCAAACAATTTTGGGAACCACTGCACTAGAGGATAGAGGAACCAAGAGTAAAGTATTATTCATACATAAAGCAATACATTTTAATTTAGAAATACAACACAAAGATAACTTAATACAACCCTCCGACAGACACAAGGATAAAAACACCTTTCTTATTCCGTATGCAAGAACAAACACAAACAAATTTTCGTTCTTCCCGTCCAGAATTCGGGACGTGGAATGTGTTGCCTGAAGAAACCAGGAAAACCAACACTTTATCAACATTTAAATCTCTAATAAAAATGCAGGACTAAACACAAACCATAGATAAGAGTTTGAAGCAACAATCTTCTGTATAGAAGGAGCGTCTGTAACAGATAAGATAAGATAATTAAATAATACATTTTTAGTTTATCTCTTTATGGTAGTGTATACTCGCTCGTCTACTGTCGGTTATCGTATGAAATAATGTTTCTAAAATTGAAGAGCTACAATTTAGTATATCCAATTATAAATTTAAAAAGAATAAATTCATCGAGCCTTCCTAGTCGCATGGTCTGTGCGATCGATTGCTGATTTAGAGGTCCGGGGTTCGATTTTCAGTTTGGGATTCTTTTTACTTTCTTCTCACACCCACATTAAAAAAAATTGAGACTAAAATGTAAAAAATAACATTCTTTTAAAACGCTTTTATGTGCAGTGGATAGGTTCACGGATTTCTCCTGTAATGTTAGAACTTTTTTATTTTCTTCTTTTTAGAGCACTTATAAATAAAAGCGTGTCCTTTTTTTAGAAAAAGATTTTTTAAAAGTATTTTTTATTTACTTTTGTTTTTCCACCCGACCAACCAAGAGATCACGACTGACAGAGAGACAAGACGGTGTAGTTAATAAAAGGGATTTAATTAAACACCCCCCTTAAAAACAAAGATTTGACTATACATCCCTTATATATGAGACATAATTAAAAGTATTGATCATGTTCAAACGCGACAAACATTTACAGACTCAATCTGCCTTAACTCCCCTTTGCTGTATAACCCGGGAGGGGGGGGGTTGGAGAGGTGAAAGGTGTAGTCACCGATCACTGGTCCGAGCTCAGCATGACACGTAAAATGTAAACAAAAGCACACCGGTAAATTGATGGGTGGCGTCAACGCGTGAACTGAACTGCCACGTGGAGCAAAAACAATAACAAACTGTGAAATTGAATTACATAAATTGTATAGAGATAAACTAAAAATGAATTAATTTAGGTACGGTACGTTCGATCGATCTGAAATTGTGACGCGATGCATTGTTAGGTGACACGAGTCTATGTGCCAAATTTCAGCTCGATTGCATCACGGGAAGTGAGTCATTTTTGACATTTGTTTTTCGCCCTCCCGACAGACCGACTGCGAACCCAAGACAGAGAGAGAGGGAGAGAGAGACAGACAGAGAGGGACGGCGGTGAAGCTAATATAAGGGTTTTAATAATAAATAATCCCGCTGAGGCTTGAAACGTGCAAGGCGGACGTGATAACCACTACACTACGAATCACATGTTATTCAGTGAAGGAACAACGCAAGTTAACGCAAGAAAAATTGTTGCCCCCCCCCCTCTTTTTTTTTCCTTTTCATCCCACTACGCTTGCCAATGGTCATCGGACGATCCCAGCGAGGGTCATTCGTCATGCTCATTTACACATGCCCATTTAGGTGAAATATATATATATATATATATGATTAAAACTGAAATTCATTAAAATATTATAATTTTATCGTTGTACTTCAAAACAACTTACCTTCATACAACGCCGGACAGGGGACTTGCACCGTTACACCACCTCTAGTGGATTCAAATGTAACTTCCCGCCTTTCTTCTGGGCAGTAGAATGCTGAAGGAAATAATTAACATTAAAAACACTTTTTAAAAACTAGTCTTATATTAAAAATGCACTAATTTTCTACCTTTTAGTCTACGCATTTTACAGTAAGTGCAAAGCCAGCTTACCTTTTGACTATAAATCCCTTACATATGAGACATAACTAAAAGTAGTGATTATGTTCAAACGCGACATTTACAGACTGAAACATAATTATCTCCCCTGGTTTTTATCTCCCCTGGGCGCAGGTACGGTAGGGGGTGTGAACAGTGACGGTCGGCGTCAACGCGTGAACTGGGCACGTGAAAAAATTATAAACAAATAGTTGGACAGACGGTTCCGATTAAACTTACAAAGCAAGCTAATATAAGACTAGTAAAAAACAAACCCGTAAAAACAAAGTTTTTGATTATAAATCCCTTATATATGAGACATAACTAAAAGTATTTACAAATATTTACAGACTGAATCTTTCGTAACTCAACTTTGCTTCATAACCCTGGGTGGGGTGGTAGAGGGGGAAAAGTCTAGTCACCGATTCGCTTGACCGAGCTCAGCATGACACGTAAAATGTAAACAAAAGCACGCGGGTACGTCGATGGGTCGCTTCAAAGCGTCAACTCAAACTTTCACGTGGGAAAAAAAACAATAACAAACCGTGAATTTGAATTACATACCTCATATAAGGATAAAATAAAAATGCATTATTTTAATTACGGTACGTTCGATCGATCTGAAATTTTGATACGATGCATTGTTAGGTCAGACGGGTCCGTGTGCCAAATTTCAGCTCGATCGGATCACGGGAAATGGGTCATTTTCTACTTTTGTTTTTCCGCCCGCCTCCCCATGAGATGATGAGATGACGACAGACAGACAGAGACGGCCGCGAAGTTAATATAAGGGATTTAATAAAACAAACCCGTAAAAACAAAGTTTCTGACTATAAATCCCTTATATATGAGACAGAACTAACAGTATTGATTATTTTCAAACATTTACAGAATGAATCTGTCTTAACTCAAGTTTGCTTCATAACCCTAGGGGGGGGGTGAGAGGGGAAAAGTCTGGTCACCGATTCGCTTGACCGAGCTCAGCGTGACACGTAAAATGTAAACAAAAGTGCCCCATTGCTTCGATGGGTCGCCTCAACGCGTCAACTCAAACTTTGCACGTGGGAAAAAAAACAATAACAAACCGTGAATTTGAATTACATACCTCATATAAGGATAAACTAAAAATGCATTAATTTAATTACGGTACGTTCGATCGATCTGAAATTTTGATACGATGCATTGTTAGGTTAGACGGGCCGGTGTGCCAAATTTCAGCTCGATCGGATCACGGGAAGTGGGTCATTTTCGACTTTGTTTTTCCGCCCGCCCGCCCATGAGATGACGACAGACTGAGGGACAGAGAGAGAGAGAGACAGAGACGGCGGTGAAGTTAATATAAGGGATTTAATAAAACAAACCCGTAAAAACAAAGTTTTTGACTATAAATCCCTTATATATGAGACATAACTAACAGTATTGATTATTTTCAAACATTTACAGACTGAATCTGTCTTAACTCAAGTTTGCTTCATAACCCTGTTGGAAGGGGAAAAGTCTGGTCACCGATTCGCTTGACCGAGCTCAGCGTGACACGTAAAATGTAAACAAAAGCACCCCGTCGCTTCGATGGGTCGCCTCAATGCGTCAACTCAAACTTTCACGTAGGAAAAAAACCATAACAAACCGTGAATTTGAATTACATACCTCATTTAAGGATAAAATTAAAATGCATTAATTTAATTACGGTACGTTCGATCGATCTGAAATTTTGATACGATGCATTGTTTGGTAAGACGGGTCAGTGTGCCAAATACCAGCTCGATCAGATTACGGGAAGTGGGTCATTTTTGACTTTTGTTTTTCCGCCCGCCCGCCCATGAGATGATGAGATGACGACGGACAGAGACGGCCGCGAAGTTAATATAAGGGATTTAAAAAAGACATTAATTTACTTTAAATTGAAAATAACTAAAAATAATAGCAGAACACATATATTCTAGATCCTTACCACCCACATCTTTATATATCTTTGAATTTAAATTTGAGGGTATAAAAGTCACAATTATGATGTTAGTTCTTTTAAAAAACGAATATTTTCCTCATTAGTAAAATTTCTATTTAGCCCAATTGGATTTTAGAATAACAATTTTAAAGTAAGGTGTACTGAAAATGATTGTTTCAAAAGCACAATTAAAGGGTTAAAATGAAAACATTCTAGAAAGTTTAGTTTGAATTAATGATTCAAACAATTGTAGAATTTTTTTAATTTAATATAAAATATTCAGAACTTTAAAAACGTGTGCTGTACACGAAATAAAAAAGAACATTCGAAATTTATTTAATATCAAATATTCAGAACTTTAAAAACTTGTCCTGTACACGAAATAAAAAAGAACATTCGAATTTTTTTTATGATTTCCAATTTCTTGATCTTGTACACCCTCACACTGACCATTGCGTCGATTCTTTTCAAAGAATTAAAAAAATCACAGTTATCACAACCACAGGTGCAATTATAAAATTAAAATATGACAGAGATGATATTTTGTTCATAAATTAATAAAACAAACCCGTAAAAACAAAGTTTTTACTATAAATCCCTTATATATCAGACATAACTAAAAGTATTCATTATGTTTAAACGCGACAAACATTTACAGACTGAATCTGTTTTAACTTCCCTTTACTTTATAACCCCTGGGGGGCGGGTGGGAGGGGGGAAAGGTCTGGTCACTGATCGCTGGACAGAGCTTAGCGTGACACGTAAAATTTAAACAAAAGCGCGCCGGTACACCTGGTTAAAACACGAGATGTGTTCAAAGATGGCTCGCGTGAAGTCTAGTGACCCGTAAAATGTAAACAAAAGCGACTTCTACATATAGTTTTATTTAGATAAACTAAAAATACATTAATTTAGTTACCATACGTTCGATCGATTTCAAATTTTGATACGATGCATTGTTAGGTGACACAGATCCGTGTGCCAAATTTCAGCTTGATGGCTTCATGGGAAGTGGGTCATTTTTGACTTTGTTTCTCCGCCCGACCGACGACGAACGACAGAGAGAGACGGCGGTGAAGTTAATATAAGGGATTTAATTAAAAAAAAACGTAAAAACAACGTTTCTGACTCTAAATCCTTTATATGTGAGTCATAATTAAAGGTATTTTAAGGAAATTTCTGGTCACCGATCGATCGACCGAGCTCAGCGTATCACATAAATTGTAAACAAAAGCATGCCTGTACTTCGATGAGTCGCTTCAACGCGCCAACTGAGCTCTCACGTGAAAAAACAAAACAATAACAAACCGTGAAATTGAATTACATACCTCGTATAGAGATAAACTAAAAATGCATTAATATAATTACAAAAGTTCGATCGATCTTAAATTTTGACACAATGTATTGTTAGGTAAGACGGGTCCGTGTGCCAAATCACAGCTCGATGACTTCACGGGAAATGGGTCGTTTTTTACTTTTGTTTTTCCGCCCTCCTGACCGACCGACCGCGAACCCAAGATAGAGAGAGAGAGACGGCGGTGAAGCTAATATAAGGGATTTAATAAAACAAACCCGTAAAAAAAAAGTTTTTGACTATAAATCCCTTATATATGAGACATAACTAACAGTATTGATTATTTTCAAACGCGACAAACATTTTCAGACTGAATCTGTCTTAACTCAACTTTGCTTCACAACCCTGGGGGTTGGGGGTGGGTGGGGCGGAGATGTGAAAAGTCTGGTCACCAATCGCTTGACTGAGCTCAGCGTGACACGTAAATGTAAACAAAAGCACGCCGGTACTTCGATGGGTCGCGTCAACGCGTCAACTCAAACTCTCAAGTGGGAAAAAAACAATAACAAACAGTGAATTTGAATTACATGCGTTATATTAGGATAAACTAAAAATGCATTAATTTAATTACGGTACGCTCAATCGATCTGAAATTTTGATACGATGCATTGTTAGGTGAGACCGGTCCGTTTGCCAAATTTCAGCTCGATCGGATGACGGAAAGTTGGTCATTTTTTACTTTTGTTTTTCCGCCCGCCCGCCCATGAGAAGATGAGACGACCGCGAAGTTAATATAGGGGATTTAAAAAGAGATTGTTTTCTTGGTAATTTAACGTCATTAACAGCAGAGCCAACAGAAGCAACTAAATATGTTCCTCTTGTTTGGTCTTTAAAACTGAAAGTCTATTAATTAGTAAAACAATAAAATGATATAGATTTTTGCCACCATTTAAGGTACTCAAAACAGTATAAAACACTATATAAAAGTTATACTTTTAAAAATAAATATAATGTAGTTACAGAAATAATACCTATCAGTTATTCAAGATGAGGACGCGGGCCAGTTAAAATTGCTTCGCAGGACCGGTTTTGGCCCACGGGGCGGACTTTGGACACCTCTGGTCTAGATAATCCAATGTGTGTGTATGTATGTGTGTGTGTATGATGTCTTTAAAGATTCTGTTGTATTTAATCAATCTTCTATATATATAATTCTCTTCGTCGCGAGACCATGCGAGACAAGCTGCAAGTATGTGCAACCGAGCATGACGAATGGCCCTCGCTGTGGTCAACTGATCACAGTTAACGCTTGGCAAGCGAAGGTAGTGGAGGGGTGGGGCATGTCCTGAGACCAGAAATGTATTTTACATACACTTTCGTTGTTCCTTCATAGTGTGCATGTATTTCGCAGTGCGTTAGTTATTACATCCGCCTGACATGCGGAAGGTCTTAGGTTCAAGCCCAAGCGGCAACATTAGTTTTTAAAATTGTTTTTAAAAAATGCTTATGCCAGTTCTTTTCCCCCTCATTCTTAGCGAACATAAATACCGCCTCTCCAGGCATGCGCAGCAGGGGGAAAACAGGAGTCAAATAGGGGGACTCAGAACTCAGAAGTTTTATTGATATTTATTGTGATCGATTGTGGGATTCAATGTGAGATATAAAATTTGATCAACTAACACAACACCCCCCCAACCGACGTTCACTCATCAATGGTTGCCAACTTGAGGCCGTGGAACACTTTACATACCTTTGGCTCAATTATCACCAACAACCTGTCCCTTGATTCCGACCTAGACATAAGGATCGGCAAGGCCTCCACAACTCTGACCAGGCTCTCAAAAAGAGACTGGAAGAACAAAAAGCTGACCATCAGAACGAAAATCGCTGTGTACCGTGCATGTGTGCTAAGCACCCTCCTTTATGCCAATGAATCCTGGACCCTATACTCCAGACAAGAAAGGAGACTGAGTGCTTTCCATATGCGCTGTCTTCGGCGCATTCTTGGAATTGGCTTGCAGGACCATGCATGTCACCAACAATGAGGTGCCACAACAGGCAAAAATACAAAGCATGACAACTCTTCTACGCCAGGGTCAGCTCAGATGGTTGGGACATGTGCGTAGATTGGAGGATGGCAGAATAAAAAAAGGACATCATCTTTTCTGAGCTAGCCAAAGGAAAGAGGACTACATGCCGGCCTCACCTCCGTTACAAAGATGTCTGCAAGAGAGTCCTCAAAGCTATTGGCATTGACATAAATAGCTGGGAGGAACTCGCTGGGGACAGACACAGATGGATACAGGCGTTGACTGCCGGGCTAGAAGCAGGAGAAAGAAACCTGCAACAGGTCGCAGACGTAAATCGCCTTAAGAGGAAAAGTAGAGCAAATCAGACAACCACTAAGACTACCTTTCAGTGTCAGAAGTGCGGCAAAGGATGCCATTCGCGAGTGGGCTTGTACAGCCACAGCAGAAGCTGCAAAGCCATGCGCGCTAATTCAACAGGAGCACAGAAAATTCCGTTCTCTTATGAGACTTAAGGAAGCCATGCAACAACATAGAATGGGACCGCGATAAAGCTTTTAAATAAAACACAAAATACAAAAACAAATTGTGCAATGAAATCAAGAAATTTGATCTTTATTTTAAAACTATTTTAACAGGACAGTAGACGTTTCGGCTAATGCCTTCATCAGCACATTGTACATTACCCGAAACGTCTACTGTCATGTTAGTTTAAAATAAAGAATAAAGCTCAAATTTATTGTTTTTATTGCACAATTTGTTTGTGCATTTTGTATTTTATTATGGTTGTTAGGGTCTGGAGACCCCCGCGATAGGAGAAAATCCTCGAAGTAGAGAAACCAAATGTTAAGCCAATCAAAATCAATAAGTTTATATTTACTGTATAGCGAAGTAGACGTAGTTATATATGTGCTGTAAAAATGATGACAATGAACGTGATGATGACTTTTTCTGCGAGCCGGATGACTGTATTTTACGTCTCTTTAAACGGTGGATCCATTTCCTGGAGCACCTCTTTTAATACTTCTACTATGTTTAAAAACCCGCGAAGCAATGAATCCGCAAAAAGAGAACTGCGAATTAGTGAGGGATTACTCTATATTTGTGTCAGTGAATTTAACTGGAAAAATCATATCATATTTCATATAGTAGGCTGAGTTATCTTATCTTATCTATACAGACGCTCCTTCTATGCAGAAGATAGTTGCGTCCACAGACCATGACAGATGATGATCTGTTGGCAAGTGATGCAGCGTTCACAAGCCACGGCTTTGTGGGTTCCACGCATTATCCAGCCGCCTAACTACATGTAGCGTTAGGTACCCATTCGGAGCGGGGTGACTCAGGGACGCCCTAGGCCCCGGGAACAAACCCTTGCCTTCACACGGATTCGAACCCGTGACCATCGGTACGACAGTCCAGTGCGCTGCCACTCGACCACCGCGTCCCACTCTATTCTGACTTATATTCTGTAGACATTTTTGTCAAGCTTCATAATTTAACACAACAGATGTGAATAGAGGACACAAGTTGTTAGAGAAGTCACCCCACCACTAATTTTTGCTACAAGAAACTAATGGTTTCAGTATTGTAGTATTTTAGGAATGCAATTTAATTTTCTTTTATTTAATTAATATTGTCGCATGTTTATTAATAAAAATGCATGAAATTAAACTGTTTTCTAACAACAAATAACATTAAATGTCATTTCATGTAATTGTAATTTCAATTAAAATAAGAAGATGTTTACAGCTTTTCTTTTCTCCTTCAGGATTTGTATTGTTTTGTAAAAAAATAAAGAAAAGTTAATTTTATTCTATAGTTTTAAGTTTTAATGAAATGTATTTTGCTGTAATTACCATCAATTTGAGAGTATCTTTTATCTTTACTACTTGTTACTGGACTGACAGTTTTTTTCTTATTTGTTTCTTTCCCTACCACTGTTGAAATTGTGGCACTGGACACATCAGAGTTTGTGAGCGATTGAACGTCTTTCCGAGTTGTGATTTTTTTCGTTAAGATCCAGCCAGGCTGGTTGGTTGTGCTGACCTCTGTTGGTTTTTCGTTAAGAGTCGGAATGGAAACCTTTTGAAGCCTCGGTCCTGTGGCGTAAATAAATTCTGGTGTTGTCGAGGTGACTACAGTACTCGGGGTTACTGAAAAAGAAGACAACATTTATGATGAAGTGAATAGTATAAAATGCACGCGTCAGGTATCATTTGTGAGGGTGTGCTACACTTTGACCTTTGACCTTGCCGGCGGCCCTAGTGAGGTACTTAATTAATCAAATTAGGTATTTAATTATTCAAATTAGGTATTTAATTATTTAAATCAGTAAATTAAAATGAATTAATAATTCAAATTATATAATTATTATCAGTGGTGTAGCTAGAGGGGAGGGGGTGACAAAATTCGAAAATCCTCCCGTGCCCCCACTTCAAGGGGGCCCCCAAAGGAGTATCCGAATTTAATGTATACATATCTGATAATTATACTGTGTATGAATATTACCATGGCGAATTCATTTTTGAAGTAAAAAATAGCATACAATTAAGAAAAAATACCAAAAAAAAATGTTTCCTATATCTATGGTTTTCTAACTAATACTATAATAACAATTTCATGAAGTGTAATGAAACATAGATTTGTCTAGGCACACTGTGTGTTCCTATATCTATTATTTATAAACTTATAAAGTAGGAATTCTCTATAAAAGTGTAATCACACATACTCTATGCAAATGCATAGAATAAAGTGAGAGCTACACGACCACGTGGTTCTGTGTGCTCCAGTAGCGAGCCGTAACCAAGTTAGAGCTAGCAGTGAAGCTGACGTCATCGGTACACAGTCTGATATCTTAGAAATAACACGCTCAAAAGAATCTCATTAAATGACATTATCTACCGATTTTAATATATACTTCGTTAAGCATCAGTTGTAAACAACTTATGAGCAGAGG
The DNA here is from genome assembly GCA_944989445.1 of Ampullaceana balthica. NCBI lineage: Eukaryota > Metazoa > Mollusca > Gastropoda > Lymnaeidae > Ampullaceana > Ampullaceana balthica. The sequence goes on along the minus strand of CALYLW010000153.1, from coordinate 1,643,939 downwards.
ATCATATATTATTATAGCAATTAAAGTCGAAAGAGCGAAACACGATTTTGTGTCATTCCAAAGGGTAAACAAACCAGTATGTAACATAAAGTAAGCATTTTTCATATTTAGAGTAACACAATTCTATGAACCAAAAACATGGAGCAAAATTAGACGATTGTATGGTCGGCTTATACGCGGTTTTCGGCAAAAACTGGCCCTTTTAAAGCAGTTTAAAATATAGATATATCGGCGTATATGCGATGTAGGCTATATGCAAGTATATACGGTGCGTATATCAACACGCGTGTAAAAACTGGTAAAAGTTAACTAAAAATTTTCAATACATGATTCCGGTTCTTGTAAAACACGTTATCTTGACGGCATTTTATCAGTATCTTCTATTTTATGTCCATGCTATAATCCATCTGACCATAGACGTAAATAGAAGGGTAAAAGATCGTATATTTATGTGTATTCGTCTGACGAAATTTCACAATCATGGCTGATGAAAACAAGTATATATAACTTTTTTGTATATTTTTTATGTGTGAACTTAAAAGAATGTTATTCTTTATAGGGGAACTTTACCAATGCCGAAAGAACGAGTATACCAGAGTGGAGTACACAATGGAAAAAGCGTGTTGAAGAAAGGCAAGAGGCTGAAAAATCAAGGAAAATTTTTGAAGGTTTCCTTTAAGAAGAAACCTGATAAGAACACTGAAAACAAAGGACACCATGAACATGGCGAAGAAAAGTATCACCATTCAGATGATTCATACAAAGATACAGCAGTCGAAGAGACTTTAAAAGTGGAAATGCCTCTTGACGAGAGAAGTAGTGCTGAAGAAACTTCATGGGGGAACCTTTTACGCAGTCAGAGAAAACATTTGAAGTAAGTGATACAGACGATGAGTGAAGTGTTGAGCTTCCTAAATCATTTTCTCCAGAAGTTGAAGAAACTGTAATTAAGTACAAAGACTTCGGATATATTGGGCCTGGGTATTTATCTGTCGAAATGCGAGCAAAGATTGTATGAAGGGGTAGTTTATTTTTCAAGAGTTTTCCCCAAAATAAAACACAAAGTTTGACACCATCATCATATTTCACCAGAAAGCTTCCAACAGGACAAAATTTGCAACTGATCTTCTCTCCACACTTGGAATGTCTGCTTGTTTTTCATGTGTACTGTTTTCTGAGGCACCAGAAAAGACATTTTAGTGCATTCAGCAAACATGGAGTTAGTTTCACTACAAAAAAGCTTTTTTAAAGTGGCAATAAGAAGAAGAAAGTCTTAAGGCAGAACCAGATGAGTTGTCACATATGCCTCGTGTGCAAATTTTGAAAAATCGTCAGTATTGTAGAGAAATTCTGAAACGTGTAGCAGCAGCTGTCAAGTACTTAGTAAAAACTGACTCAAGCTTACGTGGCCACAAAGACCAACTGGTTTCTCCCAATCCTGGGAACTTCTTAGCATCTTTGAAATTTCGTGCAGACTTTGATGAAGTTACGCAACACCACTTACATAGAATTGAATCTGGGAAGACACATTATATGTCAACAGAAATTCAAAATGAGTTCATGATTTTGATTGGCAATAAAGTTAGGGAATCAATTGATGGCAATGTCAAGCAAGTTTGCTACTTTTCTCTGATGCTTGATTCAACTCCAGATGTTTCTCACCAAGAACAAATACCTTTAAAGTTCGTTATTTGGATGACGAGAATTTCGAAATAAAAGAGTAATTCCTTGGTTACTTTGAAATTGTAAAGCCATATGTACAACATTATGAAGAACTTGTTCTGAAAACTCTTAAAACATTGGACTGGACTTTAATCTGTGCAGAGGTCAAACCTATGATAACGCAGCCACAATGAGTGGCCATCTATCTGGCCTGTAGAAATGTCTCTTAGATATAAATCAAAAGGCAACATTTCTGAAATGTGATAACCACTCTCTCAACCTGGCAGCTCTTCATTCTGTTGAGATGAAACCAAAAATTGTCACCTTTTTTGGAACTGTTGTTGGCTTTCCTTATGTCTCGTGAGAAACGGAAGTTTCTGTGCTCCTGTAGGATCCTCGCGCATGGTCCTGCAGCTTCTGTTGTGGCTATACAAGCCCACTCACGAATGGCAGCCTTAGCCTCATTTCTGGCACTGAAAAGCAGCACCTGTGGTTGTCTGATTAGCTCTCCTTTTCCTCTTTTGGTGGTCCGCGTCTGCGACCTGCCGCAGGTCTCTTTCTCCTGCTTCTAGCCCGGCAGTCAACGCTTGTCTCCATCTGTGTCTGTCCCCAGCGAGTTCCTCCCAGCCATTTATGTCGATGCCAATAGCATTTGGAACTATACATGGATTATTAAACTTTTTTCCAATTCACTTCAAAGATGAGCCAAACTGAAAGAAGCTGGAGTCAGGAGTCTACAAAATGAGAGTAGTATAAGGTGGTCCTCCAGAGAAGAAGCTACGTCGTCAAATTCCATGCATCTTGACAAAATCATCTAACTGTTGGAGAGACTTCTTGAATCAACAACTGAAAGATTGGACACAAGAAGTAGTGCACAGAATCTTCTTTATGCAGTGAAAAATTATGATTTTTTTCGTATCTGGAATTCTGGTCGAATCTCCTGCGTCCAATCAATATATTACAGATAAAACTACAAAAATCTGAACTTCACATACGGGAAGCTGCTGAATATATTAAGACCCTTTGATGCTTTCAGCAAAATGATGAGAAACGGACGAAACTGATAATCCAATCCATCAGAAGGGCAAAAGAAGGCATTGAATGCTATGGATTTCCTATTGGCAAATTAACCAGAAGAAAGAAAAGACTTGGGGAGTTGAGTTCTGATGTAGTTCTGTCAATAGAACTGCAATATAAACGTTTTGCGACAGAAGTGCTGGACAGACTTCATATGGAGGTGAAGGACAGATTCCAAAGGCTGGAAAACCATGTGGACACCTTTGGGTTTCTTAATGAACCAAGACACCTGTTGTAGTCCATGGATGATGATACACTGATGAAAAACTGTGTTACTTTTTCCTGTTTGTATGATGAAATATAGGCAAATGGCTTGTTCAACGATGTCATTGATGCACGATCACTTTTCATCAACAAACCAGTACCACAATCACCAGTTGACATATTGAGGAAGCTGGCTTCATATGGTAATGATGTGTGCTCTAATCTTGCAACCTCCATCCGAATACTGCTAACTCTGGCTACTTCCATTGCATCCTGTGAGCGATCATTCTCAAAACCAAGTTAATAAAAAACTGTATCACGAGCACAATGACACAAGAAATACTTAGCAGCATGGCTTTAATGTCAGTGGAGTCAAAAATACTAGACAACATTGACCTAGATGATTTTTAGATGCCTTTGCTGAAAAGAAAGAACGACGTGAGGCGATAAAAGTATATATTTTTCACTTGTGCATTTGCATTATCTCGCCAATAAACAACTGTTTTATTCATTAAAAGAGTCTTATTTTTTGTTAATTTTACTGATATACTGCACCAATTTGAATTTAGACCTATATATTTATTTAGTACATTATCTCATGTCATGATCTTGAATGTTTCAAGTTCCTTTTCCAGGGAGAGTGTGCTTGTGACGTTACTGCCAAGGTATGTAAAATCATCGACGACATCCATGGTGTTTCCCTCAATGGAGATTGCTTGTCTCATAATGTTGGTATTTTTGAGGCTAATAGTTAGACCAAAATCCTTGCATGCTTCTGAGAACTTATCGACCAAAAGTTGGAGACCTGTCTCTGTATGTGATGTAAGGGCTGCGTCATCCGCGAAGAGCAACTCTCTAATTAAGACCGTTTCCACTTTTCTCTTCGCACGGAGACGGCTGATGTTGTATAGATTTCCATCCATCCTGGTTATGATGTTTACACCCTCGAAGCAGTCCTTGAAAGCATGACGCAGTAGCATCGAGAAAAAGATACCGAAGAGTGTTGGAGCCAATACACAGCCCTGTTTCACTCCGCTACAAACTGGGAAGGGTTTTGAGGTGGCGCCATCGAAGAGCACTGTGCTTTGCATGTTGGTGTGGAAGGACTCGATGATGGAGAGAAGCCTCGGCGGACATCCTATTTTTTCCAATATACGTAGCAGACCCTTGCGGCTGACAAGGTCAAATGCCTTTTTTAGATCTATGAAGGCAACGAAGAGGGCTTTCTGTTGCTCCCGACACTTTTCTTGTAGCTGACGGAAATTGAAACCAGAATCGGCAAGGCTGCATCATTAATGGCTAGGCTGAATCAAAGAGTGTGGAACAATGCACAGCTCACTGATAGGACGAAAATCACTGTGTACCAGGCCTGCGTGCTCAGCACACTCCTGTATGGCAGCGAGTGCTGGACGGCCTATGCCAAGCAAACAAAGCAACTCAACAGCTTCCACTTCCGATGCTTGTGCAGGATTCTGCACATCAAGTGGCAGGACAAGATCACGAATGTCGAGGTACTCAGAAGGAGTCATATGCTGAGCATGCACTCAATCCTTAGCGAGAGGCGCCTGTGGTGGTTGGGACATGTCCGCAGGATAGCTCGGAGAGCATTCCAAGAGACTTGCTTTATGGTGAGCTGGCAACTAGTATGCGGAAGAGAGGACGCCCCTGCTTGCGCTTCAAGGATGTCTGCAAAAAAGACATGACTCTGGCGCAGATTGACCATAAAAAATGGGAGACCATTGCTGAGGAGCGCACCTCCTGGCGGGTAAAAGTGCGTGAGGGCATCCTAGTCGCGGAAGCTTCCCTTACAGCCAGGAGCGAGGAGAAATAGGCCAGAAGAAAGAGGATGTGGGGTAGAGGAGCAGGAGGAAACGCCATCATCCCGTGAGGATAGACGGATGCCATAGATCTTGAATGTCAAAATGCAGGGGCCCCCAAAGAGGCCAAAGCCCTGGGCCCCTAAAACCCTAACTACGCCCCTCATTATTATCCTTTAATGAGTTGTCATGCTGTTATACGAGCTCTTAATTAGGTAAATAATTGGGCAATTAATATTTATGGGATATTTAATTAATTTGGTATTGATTTCCAGGGGAGTTAAAATGTAATTGTTTAGTTATCAAAATTAAACCTCATTGTAAGTGAGTTATATTAAAAAAATGTTTATTTAATTTGAATTGTATTTAATTATTGAGTGGTTCTCACATGGTTTAATTTGTTAATATTTAATTACATTTATTATCTTGTGTCTATGTAATTATTTTAATGGAGTTGATGTTTTAGTGCGAATTGCATTGTATTTCATTATTTATGTATTGTGTTTTTGCATTTATTTATTGGTTGAATGGTATTTAATTATTGAAGGGTTCTAATTACGATAAAACAAGGTAAATCAAAACAAGTGTCATACAATTGAAAGCCATTTATTACATATTTGAAAAAACGTAGTTTGAATACAATTAGGACATAATTACAAATTTGATAATAATATGTTTCTTAACAAATAATACAAAAATAATACAATACCAAACTATAACGAATAAATATATGTCACCCATTCTTTTATGTACATTTAATTTATGTACAAGTAATATAAAACATGTTGAAAAAATATAAATCACATTTAACCAGTTGTACATAGATAAGTATGTTATAGAATATAATAGTACATCACACATATGTAACCATTAACAAAATATCACACTCGTCTGTGTCGTCTAGTCAAATTCAGAGTCGTCTGTTCCTAGTGATGTATGGTACATGTGTCCTAGTGGTTCTGATAAACTAAATGACCTGAGGGGAGTCCGTTACATTTTCGGGGTTAACCTGAATTTTAATATACAAATATGAAAGGGAATTCCTGTTTTTCTTGTATGTGTAAAAAAACAAAAACAAAAAAAAACAACAAAAAAACAACAAAAAAAACAAAACAAAAAAAAACAAAAAAACCTCTGTTTTGAACCCCATGTTTTAACGCACTCTGGTTATTGTAATGTGATAAATATCATAAAACCATCTTTGTCAAAGATATTGTGTTGTTTTATCGGCCCTTTTATGCTTGTTTTATTATAGTCCCCAAAACAATGGCATCTTATCTTATCTTATCTTATCTTATCTGTTTACAGACGCTCCTTCTATACAGAAGATTATTGCGTCCTACGCTTATCTATGGTTTGTGTTTAGTCCTGCATTTTTATTAGAGATTTAAATGTTGATAAAGTGTTGGAATTCCTATCCTTACAATCTTTACAATCTAGTTCTACAGCTCCCTTTTCTCGTATAAATTTTTCCCTATATAAATAACAAACTTCTGAGGGGAACAACTGGTCTTAGACGACACAAGATTATTTCTAAGATGTTTAACAGCGTCAACGAATTCTTGCTTTGTAAGGTCCAAATATTTATTTTCCTATCTATAAACGTATCTATAAAATCATAATAAAACATAACATTCTAAGTTTAGCGTACTGATAAACGAAAACATCTTTTTGGAAAGGGAGATCCTCAAATATTAACTTTTTAACGTCTCTATCTCGTAAACGCCGTCACCCAGTTGTGTCATATTTTCTTAAAATCTAGGATTATTTACGAGACACCTACTACAGTACGACATGTCCGCGTATTTTGCCTTGTTGGTCAATGTCTTACCATAAGCTGAATTCCCTAATAATTTCATAGTCTCACTCTTTGTGGCAAAATCGCCGTCCATTCCCCTTGTCGTCGCGCGTCAGATACAGTTTTTCCAAAAGTTTAAAAAAGATTGTATTAAAATACTTGATAAATTTTAGTTACCACCAACCCTTGGGTCAAATAAAATTTTGACTAGGGAATTAAATTTGTGCCCACACAACGTACGCCGGGTGCATGTCAATAGACTGTTTTTTACATATGTACTAACGCATGAAAGAACGTATTTCTCGTATTATCTCGTGTCACGTTCACGTTTTTGAAAAATATTTGTCATTTCACTAAATTATTTTAAGGCTTCGTGGATTTTAATGTCACATTCAATAAGTCCAAAACAGTCAGCGTCCAAAACAGCATCGATGATCTGTTTTTCTGTCAGGGGTCACCTTTACCAAAGCAGGCTTTTAGTCATTTAGGCGTCAAATGGTATTTTTGTTATTAATTTTTAAAAATATCTTTGTTTTCTTTCTTCAGTTTCTGTCACTCACATTACCACATATCTACTACTTTTACTTTAATGGTCTTGGTCAAATTTTTGGTAATGTCCATAGGGGCCGTCCATAAATGACGTCACGCACCTACTGGGGAGGGGGATCACACTTTTGTGACGATGCGTGACGAGGGGGAGGAAGGGGGATTGAAGAAATGTGACGTCACATCAAAAGGGTAACTTTAGATAAAACTTTCACTGAAATATTTGGTCGCTTACTATTTATTTAATGATTAAATTTTTTTGTTTGTTTAATCAGTGCTTCTCAAAGTGCCGGTTGGTAGGCCATCAGACGCTGGTTGTTGTAAGCTATCAAGACACGAAAATTAAATTAATTATAATCCTTAAGTTTGAGAATAGACAAGACAACATATGAAATTGTTACACTGTGTCGTTTGATGTTGAAATTAAACCATTTGTGATGTAACCGAAGCTCCGTTTGTTTCTCTCACGGCAGGAGTCGTCGAAAATTTTTGCCCGTTACCCCAAAATATACAAGTTTATGTGTGCGTTACCCCCCCACCCCCAGACTCTAGGTCCTTCCCACATGACTAGGGGATTTGGGGGGGGGGCGTCGTTAGCCCCCCCCCCGAAAATGCTACTGATGAGTTTTAAAAGCATGACAAATGTCTAAAAATGATCTGAATAGGATTATGTGTAGATATTTTAAGTCAAAACGACACGGAATATCCTTTTTCTTTAAAAAGCGGAAGGGGGAGGGAATATATTTGATACAATTAAAAACGTTTTAAGTTTGATAAAATTATTCGATTGGGTTTTGGTCAAACGCCACTGGACATTATAGTCTTCTAGATATAATGATAAATGATTAGTCAAGTATTCATTAACTTTATTGAATGCATCAAATTCTTGACATCGCAATTCGAAAGGAGCACAAAATAACTTTTCTTCTCAGCTTAGTTTCTAAGACATTAATCATATATATATTTACCCTCAATTATGTATGACTGACTCACTTTGGTCTAACGCTAAGGAACATCACTCTGCTTTTTTAAAAATTGAAAATATAGACGTAAAAATCATAAACATATTGGTTTCCAGATTAACATTAAACACACTCCACACTTTTATTAATTGAATAATTCCATGCGGACGCTCGAAAAGAGTTATTTTTAGTGCAATAATTTAGTGTGCTGCTTTCTAAATTTTCTCGCCGTAAAAAGATATTATATTGCGTAATAGCGTATGAGCTTTTAAAAAATATATTCCCGATCGGTGCGCATTATATTAAACATGTTATCTGAGACATAACTAAAATTTCGGATTTTTTGATTGTCTTGCGCAACGTATTATAATGAATATTATTTTAGTTATGTCTTGTATATAGATCTAAAGGATTTATAGTCAAAAACTTTGCTTTTTCACTTTTTGTAAAAAATAAAATTTAAGCGCTTTTAAGAACGGAACTAGTCTACGTCTTTATTGTTATAAAAATTAAATTTTTTAAAAAGTTTACATTCCCCTATTTACCCACACCCTCTAACATAACTCGTAAAGTTCCAAGTAAATATTTGTATTTTGAAGGGATGAAAACAAAGCTGAATGGGGAGTTAATTGTGTTTCGTTTACATTATCTAAATCTTTAATATACTCATAAAAAATAACCCTTGTTTCCTTAACTTTATAAGCAGTGAGGTACTTACTGTAACTAAACCCTGGAGCCAAATAATTGACAATATCTAAAAACAAAAAAGTTACGGTCAAAATACACATACAATTATTATTTCATTTTACTAAAAAAAAATAATGGGGTTTCTGGGTCACTGTCTTTCTCTCAATCTCTGTCTTTATCCGCGTTTTTGTCAACGGTAAAAGCAGTTGTTTGCCCCTTGCTTACCCCTTCTTCCGTCCTTACTAATTCTACAAGATATTTAACAAAATATGTTTTTTTTAGATTGTTGTATTTCCCTGAGCTGAACCCTATAACCGGTAGTTGTCTTAACTACGCATCTAATTTACCCATGCTTTTCTTTTCGGTGTCATCATCGTTTTCATTGTCTTCACCCTCACTATATTCCGGAATTAATTCACTTATTTGTTGACAAACGTCTTCGAACCGTCTTTTCAAGATGGTAAAAACGTCATCGCTGATTTCGTTGAGATTGACCAGTTCTTCGGGGTCACCAGTCGAAATAAAGCACTTGGACCCTCATGTCCTGGAACATTGCAGGCTACAGAACAAGACTAGGGCACGTGTCTAGCTAAAACATTGGTTACATTCCTTACCGCGTGTAGGTCTGAGCTATCGAGGAAACACTCAAAGTTGAATGTAACTCTGTAGGGGAAAAAGGAGTTTCTATCTACAACTTCTATGCCTTGAGCAGCGATTTACTCCCATATACTACGATGGGTGCGATAGAAACCCTCTCTTAAAAATATCTACCTGTTTTCCCCCATTACACGTTTTCTCGAGTCGATTCATCCAACGAAAATCTTTTCATAGCTTTCCACACTTTTGATACGAGAAGGAGTGAGCCACCCCATCTATATCGTTAATATACATGAGATGATTCTTAAAAAGTAAAATGTATAAAGTATCCCTAAAACTAGCCGCCCCCACGGAGTTTTGGAGATAGGACTTCCTCACTATTTAATTCAAATATGTCTATATGTATACTAAAACACTGCTCTAAGGCGGGAATATTAACTAAACTAACACCCGGAAAATTAATCAGGGTGTCGAGGCAACGATGGACTTGTCACTGTTCCGCTAATGTTAGTGTTGTTTTTCTAAGATTTGTTTTTCTGAGGAGCCTCTGGCCATCTTTAAACACCAAAAAAAAAGTGTCATACGTCTTTGAATATGAGTCATGTTGTAAACTGTTCATGGCCGTACTTGTTTTGATGTGTTCTGGAATGCCTGTCACTGTACTACCTATTTGAAATTATTGTAAATTATAGATATAAAAACTAGAGGCTGGCATTGTTTCTACAGTGTATTTGGTGTTGAGTCTGTTGTTGTGTGCAACTTCTAAAATGTCATTCTCGTATAAATGCTATAAAACTGTCAAAGTCACGTCTATTGTTAATTAATTTTGGAACCTCTAGGACAAATGTATTGTTGTTGGATGCGTAGAAAAAAATCTTAGTTCATCTGTTTCTTTGTCTCTAAGTATGGTGTGGTGATTGTAATTTATTTTGAATAGTTTTGTCTGTGTGATAGAATTATTGTCGTTAATATTGTGTTCCAGTCGATAAGGTGTAGAGTGAGTGGGCTGTGAAAAAAGTAAATGAAGATAAATGTAAGTGTATATTATGGTGTGTTCTAATGACCACTAAGTGGTCTGTGTATTTCAGTCTTACGTCGTCGGGTAAGGTCAATATATCGTCCATGTCGTCATTATATCTCTGCAGGTTTGATTCTGCTTTAGGCGCTGCGCCACTTAATATCCGTGGTTGACTCCCCCCGGCTCCATGAGTCTGGTAAGTTGCCGGGATTGGCAACACTCTCGTGGTAGCATTCGAGCCAATTAGGTTGTGCACAATAGCATTGTCTGTCTGTACCTGCTCGATGTGCACAGAGGTGTGCTTGGCAGTCGTAGACACCATCTGGCAGACACTCCGTGAACGTTTAGTTCCAGTAATGTTATGCACTGCAACATAGTGTCTTCGTAGCGCGTCTTCCCTTGAAAACGCATAACCACATGAGCACAATGGTGACATTTTGTACCGTAAACGGTGTCTACGTGTCTCTTTAATTTACCCCTCCTTCTAAAACCTTTATTGCACACCGAGAAGCGTTGATGAGGAATTACAATAGACTTGTCCGTCATCATATAGAGGAGACAAAATGAATAAAATAAATAAATAAAATAAGATTAAACACAAATTTACGTAAAAAATTTACCTCTAAGTTGATGTATAGTTGTAAACACGTTTACACACCGACACAGTTTCAAGTTTCTGCGATTTAAAAAAAAATAATTAAAAAAAATTAAAAAATAAAGAGTGTTCTTACCTTGTGGATAAATAATGACCAAGCAGAATTTAAAAAAAAACACAGGCAGGGGTTGAAGACTGGAAGTAATTGGTTTTCACTCAGCCACGTCAAAAAAGAATTGTAAAAAAAAACAACAACCGACGCCGTATTTATAGAGAATTTCAATTGATCAGGTCTCGTTGGTGTTTAAAACTGCACCATAGGACTGGCGTCACATGGTGTTTAGATGGTTTCATTAATTTAGACATCAACCGCAAACAAAAGGCTGAATGTGGATGAGAAGCCATCGTAAAACACAACACGGTTCCCCGAGCTAATCAATAAAATTAACATAATATTAATATATGAGTCGCTTGAAAACGACAAGCGACTAGTATTGTAGGGCTGGCTGGGAATTGGTGGGTGGGTGGTTTTGATAGTTTACCATACTCTCAAACTTAAATTGTTTATTTTTAATGAAAAGTTGTACTTTTTAAACAAAAACCACACACACACACACAACATTTTAGTAACATTTGTCGAAATTGATATAATTATTTTGAAGTCTTAACTAGTTCTCAGTTAATACATAATTATAAGATAAAGTTTTGGTCGACCCTTCCCATTTAATCAAATTTCACTATAATGTAACGTTGTAAGCTTCATTTTGGGCGCTCATGTACCTCTAAGTTACGACCACATTGTTAAACTCTGACCGTGGACATCACAGATAGGTTTACTGTACAACTTTGATTTCACTACTGACTATAGGTTCACATCAAATAACTATACAAGACATCTTAGCAATGGAGAGAAAAATCCCAGAAAGTGGTTGGTGTATAGATTCAGTTTTGTTTGTTGTTTCTATTGCAAAACTTCGTCAACGGCTTCATCTTCTTCGTTAGCTAACGATGGTTATAGAAACTGGAAGCATATAATACACATACTACGCAAACATGTTGAAGCCCAAGTTTTTAGCATGAACTGAGTGTTTATTAAGCAATTTCGCTAAAAATAGATGCTACTTCTCAAAGATCTAGGAATTCAGAAACTCACCATTGGAACGTTGTTTTTCAACGTGTATTTTCTATCGTCAAACTTGTATTCGAAAGCTACTTGGTATTTAGAGGTAGCAATAAATATTTATATGAACATGATAATGTAATATATTTAAAGCTAGTCCAACTATTATATTAGTTAACCCCTAGAGCAGGGGTTCCCAACCTTTATGTACTCTAGAGCACATTCTAAAATATCGCTAGGGTGGCGGGCACCACCTATTTTTAAATCCCTTATATTAACTTCGCGGCCGTCTCATCATCTCATCATCTCATCATCTCATGGGCTGGGCGGGCGGAAAAAGAAAAGTATAAAATGACCCACTTCCCGTGATCGGATCGAGCTGAAATTTGGCACACGGACCCGACTCACCTAACAATGCATCGTATCAAAATTTCAGATCGATCGAACGTACCGTAATTAAATTAATGCATTTTTAGTTTATCCTTATATGAGGTAAGTAATTCAAATTCACGGTTTGTTATTGTTTTTTTTGCCACGTGAAAGTGTGAGCTGACGCATTGAGGCGACCTAACGAAGCGACGGGGTGCTTTTGTTTACATTTTACGTGTCACGCTGATCTCGGTCAAGCGAATCGGTGCCCAGATTTTTCCCCTCTTCCCCTCACACACACCCCTCCATCCCCCCAACCCTCCCCCCCTAGGGTTATGAAGCAAACTTGAGTTAAGACAGATTCAGTCTGTAAATGTTTGAAAATAATAATACTGTTAGTTATGTCTCATATATAAGGGATTTATAGTCAAAAACTTTGTTTTTACGGGTTTGTTTTTTAAATCCCTTATATTCAATTCGCGGCCGTCTCTCTATTCATCTCATGGGCTGGGTGGGCGGGCGGAAAAACAAAAGTAAAAAATGACCCACTTCCCGTGATCGGATCGAGCTGAAATTTGGCACACGGACCCGACTCACCTAACAATGCATCGTATCAAAATTTCAGATCGATCGATCGTACCGTAATTAAATTAATGCATTTTTAGTTTATCCTTATATGAGGTATGTAATTCAAATTCACGGTTTGTTATTGTTTTTTCTTCCACTTCCACGTGATTTTGAGTTGACGCCGACCGTCGTTCCGACACCCCCTCACATCCCACCCCCATTTATTTAAGACAAGGGACATCACTCGGTGTCGGTCTGTAAATGTTTGAAAATAATCAATACTGTTAGTTATGTCTCATATATAAGGGATTTATAGTAAAAAACTTTGTTTTTACGGGTTTGTTTTATTAAATCCCTTATATTAACCTCGTGGCCGTCTCTCTCATCATCTCATGGGCTGGGCGGGCGGGCGGAAAAAGAAAAGTCGAAAATGACCCACTTCCCGTGATCGGATCGAGCTGAAATTTGGTACACGGACACGACTCACCTAACAATGCATCGTATCAAAATATCAGATCGATCGAACGTACCGTAATTAAATTAATGCATTTTTAGTTTATCCTTATATGAGGTATGTAATTCAAATTCACGGTTTGTTATTGTTTTTATCCCACGTGAAAGTTGATTTGACGCATTGAGGCGACCAATCGAAGCGACGGGGTGCTTTTTTTTACATTTTACGTGTCACGCTGAGCGCGGTCAAGCGAATCGGTGACTAGACTTTTCCCCTCTCCTCCTCCCGCCCACCCCTCCCCCCCTAGGTTATGAAGCAAACTTGAGTTAAGACAGATTAAGTCTATAAATGTTTGTCACGTGTATGTCAATATTTTCGTCATTTTTGCAATCCACTTTGAATTGTAATCATGTTATGTCACGGATGACCAATTTTCTTTCAAATATTTGTTGTTAGTAACTCACGTAACGTGCTTTGGTGTGTTTTGAGGTCACGTATTTGGTCAGAAAGTGTGCAAATGAAAGTTGCTCTGTTGATGTAATTAGAACGTGTGTAGACGTTTATAGAGTTTTGTTCATATTGTGTTCTGGCAAGAAGTGAACGCCATTAAAGATTGCGTGTTATTCTTGTGTTTTGGATATAGTATAATTCTGGTGTGTTGACAAGTAGTTCAGATATATATATATATATATATATATATATATATATATATATATATATATATATGTATATATATATATATATATATATATATATATATATATATATATATATATATATATATATATATATATATATATATTAGGAAGATTGTGACATGGTGAAAAGGGTTGAAACTGAATTGCAAAGGCAACGTCGACTTGAGAAGGTAAAAGAACAGCGTAAACTTAAAAAGATTCCAGAGTCACCAGCGTCACGTGCATCTCGGCTCGAAAAGCGACGTCAAAAAGATGGAGAAAGACGTGAACTTAAAATGATTAAAGAGTCACCTACATCTCGCTCATCCCGACTCGAAAGAGATTGTCTTACCCATGAAGCTAGACTACGTGATGAATCACCAACGTCTCGCTCATCCCGACTCGAAAGATATCGTCTTACCCATGAAGCTATACTACGTGATGAATCACCAACGTCTCGCTTATCCCGACTCGAAAGAGATCGTCTTACCCATGAAGCTAGACTACGTGATGAATCACCAACGTCTCGCTCATCCCGACTCGAAAGAGATCGTCTTACCCATGAAGCTAGACTACGTGATGAATCACCAACGTCTCGCTCATCCCGACTCGAAAGAGAGCGTCTTACCCATGAAGCTAGACTACGTGATGAATCACCAACGTCTCGCGCATCACGGCTCACTCAGAAACGTCAAGCAGATGAAGCTCGACGAAATGCTCAATTGGATATTGACGCCATAGTTTCTGCTTTAGAAGCAAAAGTTAATGTTTATGCTGATTGCATCTGTGAAGTCTGTCACAATCGATGCTACAAGCAACAAGTGTCAAACTGCAGCTTTTCTGGTGGAAGTCCATATTATCTTCCCCTCGAGTTGGCCATAAAAAGTTCTTTGCTTTGTTGTTACCGTTGTAAGACACATTTGAAATCGAGGAAAACACACCCTCCATCGAAGGCCTATTGGAACAATCTCGATCCTGGTGTTATTCCTGAAGAAATTGCAATTCTCACACAAGTAGAGATTCGTTTACTCGCTCGAATCATTCCATTCCTGAAAATTATCAAGTATGATGGTGTTTTCGGACAGTTCGGATTCAAGGGTCAAGCAGTTTTGTTCGCCCAAGATATTTTCGAAGTTACTGAAAAGCTTCCAACATCGTTGCCTCGATCACCTGATACTGCCGGCTTGATTGTCATTACTGAGTCATTGGAGAACCTCAACATCACACGTGAGTTCATAATTTCACGCGACAATGTTAGTAACGCATTAGAGTGGCTGAAGGCCAACAATCCCTTGTATCGTGATGTTCAAAACATAACAAATAGTACACAGCTCGATAACGCAAGTTTTGTCAGAGTTAAGCCGCCTCAACCAGCACCACGGCCTAGTCGTATTTCACGAATTAATGAATATTCGACAATCATTCATGCTAAATATAGTCAGGCACATCCAATGTTTGGTCTAAATGCTGGCAAACAATGTTGTGCTATGTCTATTGGAGCTTTTATTCGCTCGTTCATTCAATCGCCTCTTGAAATGACTCCAACACACTCAATGGTATTTTGATGGAGTCGAATAGACTTTACGAAACAATTGTCTCTCTTCATCCGCGTGGTGTAATTGAAGAGAGTGGTTATCTTCTAGTCAACAACTTCGATGTAGTATCAAATAATATTAAAATGTTTGGAGTCAGTGTATCGCTTCAGTACGATGAAGATCCAGCAATATTTGGCAATGTTGAGGATGGCAGAAACCAAGCAGATTTTGGTGTTAGCCTTTCTGAAGGTATAGAGTCACTGTTTATTGAACATTTGGCTGGAGTTTTGATTGCAAATTAGAAAAGCTACGCTAGTATGAAGGTTAATGACATGTACTATTTTGCTGACTCTCATTCATGTGGTCCAAAGGGAGCTGTTGCTGCTGGAATGAATGGCCGAGCGTGCGTTATCGAGTGTAGCACTTTTGACGAATTGATTCGCATCTGTAAGCGTGCGACAGGTTCTAAAAATGTCCAGTACACACTTGACTATATTGATGTGATGATTAAGAATGACGAATCCTCCCAAGTCGTTTATATAGATCCTGAAATTGACGCTGATGGCCAACTTTCATGTTTTCCATCTATTGCTTCACCTATCTGTTCTCAACTCTCTGACGTCATCTATGTTCCTTCTGAAGTGGACGCGATTCCCATTCAAACTTCTGTTATGGCACCAATTGATGCACGTCAGCCTCAAGAAGATTCGGAGTTAGTAGGCATTCCTAGTGATGGTGGTCGAACGGAACAGCACAAGATTTCAAGAAAAACTGTTTAACAATATAGTCAATAATCGTCATGAGCTAAAAGCTGAAGAGTTTGCTTGGTATCATCTCTTCCCCAATGGCATCAATGGACTTAAACAACCTCGACCACTACAAATTTCGCCACTTGACTATTCCCAAGCACGTATCATGGGAAAGGATACAAGATTTCAACGTACTGATTACCTCTTTTATGCTCTCTCTATGTATGAACATCTTCGCACAACGAGCAACATCAACGTATTTGGAAAGAAAGTGAGAAATAATGACGAGATGGTGGAAGACGTTCATCTATATATCAAGAATTTGCGAGGTTCATTGGCGTATTGGAACACTGCTTTGAGTGAGCTTATTGCAATGATCAGATGCTTGGGACCACCTCATTATTTCATCACATTCAGTTGCAACGACCTACATTGGAAAGATATGATTCATGCATTGTTGATTGCTGATGGTAACGCTGACAAAGATCCAGGTTCTTTAAGCACATATGATGTTCAAAAACTTGTTGAGAAATATCCCATGGTCATCAGTCGTCATTTCATGATTCGAGTCATCTAGGTGGAAAATTAATTGATGAATGGTCGCGCATTGAATTCCAAAATCGTGGATCACCGCATCTCCACATGATAGTTTGGGTAGAAGGAACGCCAAGCTTTGACACCCCAGAAGGCATCGCTAAAATTGATGAAGTCATGACGTGTGAATTACCAGACGATGATGAGGAAATGAAAAACCTAGTCACTGGAGTTCAGCGACATCATCATACTCAGACGTGCTACAAGAACCATTATGTTGAATGTCGCTTCAATTTTCCTCGTATTTCAAGTAATAAAACACACATCGTCGCAAATGCATCTGAAGAGTTCATTAAAAATGGAGGTCGTATGTGCATTTTGAAACGAAAACCAGAAGAAAACTTCATAAACAACTATAACAAAAAGCTGCTTAAATGTTGGAAAGGAAATATGGACATTCAACCATGTTGAAACAGTGAATCAATTGCCAATTACCTTGCAAAATATTGTTCAAAAAATGAGCCTACCGAGATGTCTGCAGGTCTGCGAGATGCTATTCTTACTATACGCCAGGAAAAAAGCAGCACATCAGCAAAAGTGTTCAAGATTTGCATGAAAATTCTGCCAGAGCGACAAGTTTCTGCTTGCGAATGTATTTATTGATTGTGCCACCTTCCGTTGAAACATTCCTCTCGTAAATGTGTGTTTCTAAACACGTGCAAGCCTGAACAGCGTTACACAGTTTTCCGCTACTGTACTAACATATTTGAGCGATAGGCGAATCGACCACATGCGCATCCGACTTATGAATTTGAGAGCATGTCACTGATTGAGTTTGCGATGTTGTTTGAACCTCATTATAGAACAAGTGTCGATGACGAAGACGGCGGAGATCAAGAAGCTTACGACGACACATTAGATGTTCCTCAAATAAGTTTTCTGACTCTGTTAAATGGAACAAAAATGAAGATAAGAAGCCACCCTGCTGTCGTTCGAGCACCTAATTTCCGAGAAGCAAATGATCCAGAAAACTACTACTACAGTCTTCTTGCTCAGTATGTGCCATTTCGTGATGAGGCTGAGTTGCTAAGATGGTACAATTCCTCCAAAGATGCGTTCTTAGCGAGAGAAGCTCAACTCATAGCTACAAGCTCAACTCATAGCTACAAGCACATACATGGAAATTCACAGAGTACGAGATCGACAATTGGATAATGCAGTGAATCAGGCAAATGCTTTAATCCAGTTACAGAATCCAGTCAACGACTTCCAAATCTAACTGGAATCTATTTGAGATCTTTGCGATTGCGATGGCGACAAACTCGATTTCTCATCATCGACGAAATTTCTATGGTTCCGTACAAAATGCTGGAACATTTAAACTCGCGCCTACAGCAACTTAAAGATAGCAGCGAATTGCTTGGAGGAATTAATATTTTGGTGTTTGGTGACTTGATGCAGCTACCACCTGTTAGAGGAAACGCTGTGTTCCATCAACCAAATAGCTCGGAGCCAGCTACTCATCTTTGGCGAACTTTGTCTTTTTGCGAACTAGTTCAGAACATGGGACAGCGGGGAGACACAACCTTCATCGATTTACTCAATGACTTGCGAATCGGAGACTTGAAGACCAAACACATTGAAATTTTACTAAGGAAAGTTGATAAAAATCTTTGTGATGAATTCGGCGTTGGAAAAGCGCTCCACATCGATCCCACAAATGCACTGGTTGATGAACATAATAATGAAGCTCTTCGTCACCACCACCAACAAGGCGTAAATATGGTAGATCTTCGAGCTGTTGACCGAATCTCAGATGCGATAAAAGATATCAGTTCACTAAGCCTAGAGAGGTTCATTCCGGAAGACATCAACAAGACTGGTGGGCTGCCAAAGACATTAACGCTCTTTGTCGGTGCCAAGGTGATGCTCCGACATAACATCAATACAAGCAAAGGCCTTGTTAATGGTGCGATGGGTGAATTCATTGATATTATTTGGCCACTGTTTCGTCGAGCTCAAATGTATTCACAAGATTTGCCAAATGTCAAAATAAATTTCGTTGAGATTGGCGAACACATCATCGAGCCAAGAACTGTTGAATTTCCAGCAAAACTATCGGCAGGCACAGCAGAAAGGCGAATGCTTCCGCTTATACTATGTTGGGCAGTGACTGTACACAAAATGCAAGGTTCAACGGTCGATCGAGCAGTCATCAACTTGGGACCTAAGGTTTTTGCAAAAGGTCAAGCGTACGTCGCACTGAGCCGTGTAAGATCACTCGAAGGAATTCGCTTAGAGGATCTTGACGTTTCGAAAGTTCAAGACAAAAAGCTCTGCAACCTTCGAGCGTTGGAAGAAATGGAACGATTGCGCAAACTTCCTTCATATCATGACACATTGCAGTTGAACCTCTCATAACGAGCAATTTGCATAACGAGAAAAAATGTGAACAAGTTGCTCTCTTCACGAACGACCTTTCGCATAACCAGTTACGCAGACAGTGGAATATTTAGACAGTATTCGTAATTTTGTTGATTTGGGAAGTATAATAAATGACCTGTGCTAAAATGTCTTCCAAGAAAAAAACACAAGAAGACTATAATAAGACAGAAATAACTTTTGAAATGAAAAGTAAAATTATCGCAAAGCGGGAAAAAGGTGTGAGCGTGACTAATCTATCGTGCACACACAATCGGTCAACACCAACCAGCTGCACTATTCTCAAGAACAAAAACAAAATGAAGGAGATGGATTCTTTAAAGGGGGTGTCAAGAATGTTTACGAAAAGGTTACGAAAAGGTTACGACACATTTTCGTCAAATTTTGAAGCGTAGTCAGAAACAAATGTCGTTAATAAAGAAAAAGTCTATCAATTTTTTGGGAGACGGAATAGAGTCAACGGAAACCCGAGAGTGCTAACGTACAGAAAGTATTGAAAATAGAGAGGTCTACAACGAAAAAATAGGTTAGAAGTTTAGTGGGTCTCATATCCTACTACAACACATTCATACCAAACTTTTCAACGCTAACGGCACCCCTAACAGACCTTACAAGAAAAGGTCAACCAAATAATATTCACTGGACGAGTGAATGCCAACAGTCACTAGACAGAATTCAGAAATGGCTGAGTAGCGAACTCATATTAATCCTACCTGACAATAAGACAACATTTATAGTGAGAACTCACGCTTCTATGAAAGGTATAGGGGCGTGCTTATTGCAATCTAGGTACAACACTCTACATCCAGTCAAATTCATAACAAGAAAATTGATGGAAAGAGAAACAATATATTCCACTATCGAGAGAGAATGTTTAGCAATAATATGGGCTGTGCAAAAATTGTCACAGTATATACTAGGGTAAAGATTTATTCTACATTTCGACTACCAAGCATTAGAATATTTGAATACAGCCACACACACCAACTAAAGATTAACAAGATGGCCATTAAAACTCCAGGAGTTTAATTTCGAAGTTCAGTACATCAAGAGCGAAGAGAACGTTATAGCGGATTGTTTGTCTAGACTTGAGGGGTGGTCATAAGGTCAAGGCAGAAGACAAAAGAAACACGGGATGAGAAAGTTAATCAGGGGAAAGAACAAAGAAATCATGAGGAACGCTGCTGGGTTAATTATTGTGTTATGACCTCCCAAAAACACAACGAAGCAGACACCCCTCGTGACCAAAACCGCGTCACGGAGTTGCAGAGAGACATTGACATAGAAACCATTCAGACATTACTACCCGGAAATAAGCAGACCATGACAGACAACAACTCACAGGACAGGGGCCCACGTTAAAAACCCTATTGACTCTTGTGGCGAAGGATGGCAAGGTCGCGGAAATATTTATAGACACAATGAGCATCCTATGTCAAGGGGATATTGACACCAAGAGAACGGAAAAGATATAACCAAGTGAGAGGCGTCGCCTAGGCTCGCGTAAAACAGATCAGTATTATGATGGATACGATTTTTCTTTAAATATATAACTTTTCTTCTGTATATTAATGTATATAAATATGTCAGGATTGTATAATATCTGGATGATGCTGTTTGTAAAAAAATGATGATTAGTTGCTGTTCTTCTATAAATTAAAGTATATAAATATGTCAGGATTGTGTAATTTATTGATGATGATGTTTTCATAATATGATGATTAATATGTTAATTAATGATAATTATGATGATGAGGCTAGGGCAGTCCTATAGAGATTATACCTACTTCAAAATAATGGCTATGATTTTAAATATATTTTCTCTCTCTGTTTATTCATTATTGTAAATATAACCTTGGATGATAAAGTTGGTTATGTGTTAGAATGTTTTGCCACTGGAGACCTCATGCAATAATAGTACAAGGATATGCATTGATGATACAGTGTAATAAACATTTTAATTTCTATTTCATTGTGTCAATTATTGGTGTACTGTGAGCAAGCGGAGAGCAAGGTTAAATCCATATAACTATTGGACCTGACCCTTATATTAACTTTAAAATCTTGTATGTCGTCATCTCTGTCCTCTCGTTGGCCGTCGGTCGGTCAGTCTGTAAATAATTTTCGCGTTGGAACATAATCAATACTTTAAGTTATGTCTCATATATAAGGGATTTATAGTCAAAAACTTTGTTTTTACAGGGTTGTTTTTTTTAATCGACAAACTCCTTCCATAACTTCTCATTTTCCCATAATTTATTTGCTTATATTCATAATTTATTAATAAATAAATTAAATAATAAACAAAAATGTTTCAAAATAATTAAATTAGTATTCAAATTGCATACACAGAGAGAAATGTATTTAAAAAACGTAAAACAAAGTAAACAAAAAGCACAAAGACAAAGAAAACATTTATAACAAAATATAATATCAATATGTCAATTTGATCTTTGGCATTGCATATCATTTGCCAATGCCTCATAATTAGGAGAGTATGCGGATAATCCTGTTAGCAAACAATCATAAAGACGATAATCGGTGAGTCGAGATCTATATCTTGATTTCATTAAGTTCATATTTGAAAACAATGATTCGCTTAAATAAGTCGAATCGAAAAATGATTCAATTTTATATGCCTTTTATAAAAATGGAAACTTTCCTCTGTCCACTGTCTTCCAAAAGTCCTCTGATATTAAGGATTTTAGCAAAATATCATTCTTAATGTCCAAAATGTCTAACTCTAGTACTTCTGTCTATCTAGAACAAAATCTGCAATACATGCGGCCATTTCCATTAAATTTAATTGGCAAGTAAAAGGATTGATACAGAAGGAAACAATTGGCTCTATATGTGTTATCTGCAAAAATCTCTCTTCAAACTGTTTTTTTAAACACTCGAAGATGCTTAATAAATAATGAACCGTTTAATTCCTTTTTACCTAGCATTTTCTTCATATGTGGGAAATGCACGAGACAATTGATCTGCAGATGTGATATCAACAAATCCAAATTAGCTTTAAATGACTTTACAGAGCTTATCATTTCAGCTATGTTTGTGTCTTTCCCCTGCAACTCCAAATTTAAAGAATTCAAATTTTCCATGACGTCTGTGATAAATCCCAAAACAATCAGTCAGCAAGAGTCAGCTAGTTCATCATAATTTCCCTTTTTATTATCGTTTAGAAATGTTTTTATTTCTTCAATTAAACTCACAAATCTTGAAAGAACCTTTCCTTTACTGAGCCAACGTACTTCAGTATGCAGATAATATCATGTTCTTTATCTTCATTATCTTCTAACAGGGCCTTGAAAAGTCGGTGTTGCAAAGGAACTGCTCGAATAGAATTGATTATTTTTGTAACTATTTTCATAACGTGTTCAAATGGCAATATTTTACAACACAGAGCTTCCTGGTGCATAATAAAGTGGTAGGACATAAAGTTTGAAAATTATTCATCCTTCTTGCATAGGGCAATAAATCCTTTGTTTTTACCTACCATTGCTGGTGCCCCATCGGTGGTTATCACAGCTTGTAAAAAGGCATATTTATTGACTTGGCGTATGTTCTGAATATATTATAAATATCTTCATCCCTTGATTGTCCTGTCATATGTAATATTTGTAACATATCCTATTTTACTGTGAAGTTACTAAATGCCATTCTCACCATAACTGCGAACTGTGCAGTGTCTGATATATCTGTTGACTCGTCAAATTGTAGCCAGAACAAGTTACATATTTCCAAGTCAGTCTTTAACTGAATTTGTATGTCTGTTGAAATCTCATGCAAACTTTTTGTGACGGTGTTATTTGACAACTGTAAGTCTTGTATTGCTGAGACAATCTCACGTTTCTTAGAGATTCAATCAAACAAACAATCGGCACCAGTCAAAAATATTTCCTTAAACAACTCATCATCAATGAAAGGTTTCTTCTTTTGTGCGAGTATGTGAGAAATTTTGAAAGAAGCAATGGTGGGCTTTTTTAGAATTTTCCACATGTCTAGTGAAAACAGTCTGTTGTGCAGTTAGACTTGATTTTAGTTGACGTATTTTTTATTTCTTAATTCAGATTTAAGTGGATAATTCACATCAAAAGTGGCATACTTTTTCTGAAAGTGTCTTTCAACATTATGTTTTTTCGGCACTGCAATGCTACTAGCACATAACAAACAAACGCATTTATTTTTCAAATTAACTAAACAACATGATTCCTCCCAGTCAGTGTTAAAATTATAGCCTATATAGGTTTTTCGTCTTTTACTCGGTCCACTCATTTTAAGGCTAAAAAAATAAATAATAAATAGTATTTGAATTACAATATAATATCAATGATATAGCACAAGTCTGTTCTACATTAAATGCATAAATTTATTATAAAAAGGACTTTAACAATCCCCACAATCATAAAGAGTATCGCTTTTTAATATAATAGATTACGCACCTCGCATTTAGCCCGTTAAAAATTTACAGAAGTAATATCAAAACTCCTAATTCGTGTTTCGTCAGACGAAGATGTCTCTTGGCTAACAGTCGCGACCCGAACGGGGCAGCAATCGCAATCACCATGACAACATTGTGGTTTCAGGCGGGGAATGCTATTTGCACATCACTCCTTGTACACGTCGAAAACCCGAAGTGAGCCGATGAACGCCGAAACAATCAGCTTCATATGCCATGTTTTTGGCGCCTTCGGCGTTCATCGGCTCAGTTCGTGGCGTTCGTTCACTTCGTGTTTTCTGCGTGTACAAGGAGTGATGTGCAAATAGTACTCCCCGTTCCAGGCTAGCGTGAAGAGTGCAGTCTGGCTCGCTGCTAAACAAGTTGCGACAAGTACTGTCAGCTAAGGAACCACTCATACATACAATTATGTAAACATACGAACGTATTTTTAAAAACCTAGGCACTCCAAAAAATTATAGCTCCAACAAATAAAAAAAATAATTCACATTTTTTATTAACGTTTATGAAAAAATTCTGTCTCTGTCGAATAGTGGCGGGCACATACGAATCGTTCCGCGGGTGTCATGGTGCCCGCGGGCACGGGTTTGGGAACCTCTGATCTAGAGTGAAAGGTGAAGTAAACAAAGGATACAATGACGATTTAACTGTATCATGGCCGGACGAACACGCCGTTCGTCCACTCACCGGCACAAAGTACAAAAGTCCATGGGCGCCAAATTTATTTTAAGGAACTGCAGAGGAAAGGTCCAAAATTTAATTTAAAAAAAAAGTCAAAATAATGAGCCCATATATGCTTGAAAAATAGTATATTATATAAGATTATACTTTAAATAGTATAAGGATCATAAATGTTATAATATAGATAATAATTTTATTTCAACCCGAGCCGTAGTGAGTTTCATGACGAGATGTTTTACGTTTGCGCAAAGCATTTGACATCGGGCAATCACATCAATACCATACTTGCAATGTTTGTGAAATGCATATGAAATAGATGTCGAAAGAAAATTTGACTCCATACCTAAACATCAAGAAAATACAATTTGATAAAAATCAGGTTGTACTTATAATAATTATTGATGCTCAGGAAAAAGACACACTTTAACACTTAACAACTTGGTTGACACTAATCAAGTCTTTAGAACAGATTCTCTCAGCTACAAATTTACAACAGTTACTTCTGTTTTTATAACACACACACACAAACATATATAATATATATATATTATTTATATATATATATATATATATATATATATATATATATATATATATATATATATATATCTAATATATAAAGCTAAGATGGTGTTTGTATTTTTGTATGTTTGTATGTTTGTCTGTTTGTATGTCTCGCTTTTCGACTTTCTGTTACACAATCACGGAAAGAACAAATGACGGACGTGGACCAAATTTGGAAGGACGGTTCCTTTTAACCTGCAGATGGTTTTAGTATAGTTTTCTTAATTGTCCCTTTTGCCCGAAAGCTGTAAATTAAAAACTCAGAAAATATAGACAAAGAGAGAAGTATTAAATTTCATTTCCTTATTGAACAACTTCAGGCGGGCATTCAAATCGAGTTATTTTTGGTTGGGTATTTTTTTTTCTTTTCAAAAAGTTTATTTTGTTCAGTTGGCTTTAAAAATTCTGTTATTGTCAAATTAGGGTGTGCACTTTTTTGTGTACACATCATAAATTGATCTGTGTTATTTCTTCATAAAAACATACATATTTCGTTTTGCTTTGCGGTACAAAGCTGTGGCTTTTTTACAGGTACTTTCTTTATATTATAGATGGGTTATAACTGTTTTATTACATTTGTCACACGATGAATGGAATTTATTTTTTAATTAAGATTTTGTTATGTTTTTATAATAACTCACAATTTAATTAAAAAATTTCTCATTATGTGAGTGAATATTATCTGAAAATAAATGGCCCAAGTCTAATAAACTTATCTTATCTTATCTGTTTACAGACGCTCCTTCTATACAGAAGATAATTGCGTCCTACGGCTTATCTATGGTTTGTGTTTAGTCCTGCATTTTTATTAGAGATTTAAATGCTGATAAAGTGTTGGTTTTCCTGGATTCTTCAGGCAACCCATTCCACGCCCGAATTCCGGAGAAGGAAAACGTGTATGTGTTTGTTCTTGCATACGGAATAAGAAAGGTGTTTTTATTCTTATGTCTATCTGAGGGTTGTATTAAGTTATCTTTGTGTTGTATTTCTAAATTAGAATTAATTGCTTTATGTATGATTACTACTTTGCTTTTGGTTCTTCTATCCTCTGTGTTTCAAGGTTTAATGATTTAACTAATGGCGTTATTCTTGTCAGTTTCGAATATTCTCCAGTAATGAATCTGGCAGCTCTTTTTTGAATTTGTTCTAGTTTATCAATGTTTTCTTTGGTGGATGGGTCCCATACAGAAGATGCATATTCTAATACAGGTCTCACCAAAGTGAGGTAGCATTTTAGTTTTATATCTCTATTACATTTGTTAAAGTTTCTTTTTATAAAGCCTAAAGTTTTGTTTGATTTTTTAATAACTTCATTGACATGGGGATTCCATGATAGTTTCTCATTTATTAAGACTCCTAAGTATTTTGCATCTTTAGTTTGGGTCAGTTCTTTTCCATGAATGTATTATTTTGAATTTATTTGTTTCTTTTTCTTTGTTACTCTTAACAGTTGACACTTTTCTGGGTGGAAAGACATACTCCAGTTAGTTTCCCGTTTTATCAATTCATCTAAATCTTTTTGTAAAATTTTGCTGTCTTGTTCTGATTTAATTGTTCTATAGATAATACAATCATCAGCAAATAACCTAACTTTTGTACCTGTTGAGATGTTGTTGGG
Organism: Ampullaceana balthica; assembly: GCA_944989445.1. Classification (NCBI taxonomy): domain Eukaryota; kingdom Metazoa; phylum Mollusca; class Gastropoda; family Lymnaeidae; genus Ampullaceana; species Ampullaceana balthica. Next base: position 1,617,204 of record CALYLW010000153.1, on the reverse strand, counting down.
TAAATCATTTATATAAATTAAAAAGAGTAAGGGACCTAGCACAGTTTCTTGTGGAACTCCTGAGTTAACCTTTATTGGTGCATATTTAGATCCATTAATTATTACAGTTTGCTCCCTGCCCAAAAGGAAGTCTTGGATCCAGTGATGTAAGAAACCTGAGATTCCAAAGTAGTTAAGTTTTTAAAGTAAACTAAGGTGGTGAACTTTGTCAAATGCTTTTGAGAAGTCTAGTAATACTGTATTTATTTGATCATCTTTGTCTAAGCCTGTTGATAGTTCATCTATTAAACCTATTAATCGTGTTTCACAAGATCTGTTTTTTCTAAAGCCGTGTTGATGTGGGCATATGGCATTATATTTGTCAAGGTGGTTAACTATTCTACTATATATTATGTGTTCTAGTAATTTACAGGTGATACTAGTAAGTGATACAGGCCTGTAATTTCCAGGGTCTGATTTATCCCCTTTCTTAAAGAGTGGAGTTACGTTAGCTAATTTCCAATCCTGGGGCACTTTACCCTGGTTTAGAGAGGCTTGAAAGAGAACTACAAGGATTGGGGACAGTTCATTGCTTAGTTCTTTTAATAACCTTGCAGGCAAATCATCTGGACCAGTAGCTTTGTTTATTTTTAATTTTTTTAGGAGTGAATGTATACCTAATGATAAGTAGAGCACGTAAACGTTATTTTTTCTAATAATGTGTTGCATGTTCTTTATTATTAACGTCGATTTGATTTTTATACATATCTATCTTTATATAGTAGATACATATTTCTGCAATTTAAAATATTTTTTGCACATTTTACAGGCTCAGTCCTTTAAATTTACTTATTAAAGTTAAGCATCAATGACTTTAACATGCATATAAAGGCTTTTGACCCATGCTGTAATTTTGTTTTTACATAAGCTAAACAAATTTACATGTTTAACTTTGGCTACCGGATTTATTAACAGAAGTATTTTAAACTCCATGCAAGTGAACATAAAAGCAATTACTAAAGATGTGCTGCGAATTTAATATGTCAGGGTCATTCCTCTGTAGCCGGAATAATAAAAGCCATTTTACACAAACAAAATTAAAGTCATTGTTACCTATAAACGAACCGATGAATTATTATTTTTAAAAAATTTGGTAAATTATTTGTTTATATGTAAAAATTAAATCTGATGTGGGTGTTTTAAAATATAATTTCCAAAATATCTGGAAAATTGACCCAAAACATAATTACTTTCCTTTTTGAAATAATACCATTTGCATTGAAGCCTTAATTTGAAATCGTATATATATATATTAGGGCTGTTATCGATTAATTTAATTTTAATCGTTAACTTTTGAAAAATTATCGATTAATTAATCGATAATTTCGATTAAAACAAAAAATAGAAATTTATGACGTCATTAAACTGAACATTTCTCACGGATATTTAAAATTAAGAATAGTTTGAACTAAATTTCTTGACAATGTGTTGATACTTGATTTGTGCTGAAGGTGGTACGTCAGCGATGTATTTGATCCTTTAAAAGAGAATTGTTTATGGCAGTGAACACAGTAAACGTTTTCACCATCTTCGACTTTGCCATCCACAGTTAGCTTAAAAACAACATATTTGCTCAACTTTCTAGTTATATGTTTAAATTTAACTGCACTGATGCTGTCAGCAGGGCCGTCATAACGCATAGGCCCGTTGGGCATTTGCCCGGGGGCCCACGAGCATATAGGCCCCATGGGAATATGTTTATTTATATTATATATATTATATATATTCATTTATTATTCCTGCGGGGGAAGGGCCCAACACTATTTCTTTGCCCGGGGACCAGCCATTTTTTAGTTGAAGTCTGCCGGTCAACATAAATTAATAAAATAAATTTTAATTTTACGCGGGAGATGTTTGTACGTAAAAAAATATATATAAATTATTATTATTATTAATTTATTATTTATTAATACAATTTTTTAAAAATTAGATACATATTTTCTTAAATTTTAATCGAATTTTTATCGATTAAAATTATTTTAATCGATATTTAATCGATAAAATTTTTAACGATTAATCTAGAGATTAATCGATAATTTCCCCAGCCCTAATATATATATATATATATATATATATATACTAGTAACAAAGCCCGCCCAAGGACGGGAATAAGTGTACGTTGACCTGTGAAGTTCATGGCCGCTATGTTTTGGTAGTTGTTGTGCTGAAGAGTTTGCAGGACATTGTCGTCGCAGGGCAAGGGATGTGGACAACAAAAATAACAAAAACAGCAAAAACAACAAAAACAACAACAGCAACAACAACAACAAAAACAACGACAACAGCAACAAAAAACAAAACAACAACAAAAAAACAAATACAACAACAGCAAAACAACAACAACAAAACAACAACAGCAACAACAACAAAACAAAATCAACAAAACAACAACAACAAAACAACAACTACAACTACAACAACAACGGCAACAACAAAAAACAATAACAACAAAACAACAACGACCATAACAGCAACAAAAAACAAACGACACTTAAAACTATTGTCACTACCCCCCAGGACCATCAAGGAAAAAGCAGAATTGTGATTGGAATAAGCGGCAGGCATCACTTCAAGACGGGAACAACATAATGAATTATGAGAAAAAACTGCATAAAAAATAACTCGTTTTGAACCTCTGCGTAATATGTAAATTTTTCCTCCACTAGTGATTGGCTGTAGGACTCATATGTGTTTGAGGGACCAATCGCTATAGATGACGGGACAGAAAGGACAGAAAGGACAGTTCTTGCCTTTTATTATATAGGATATATCTATATATATATATCTATATATATATATATATATATAAATTATATTTCATTTCCATATTAAAACACATGTAAATGCTAACAAAAAGTATAATTATTTGTGCAGTACTTAATTACAAGACTTTATTTTAAGCGAACGCCTTTCAATTAACTTTCATTGACTATTAACTGTGCGCAAATTTTATTGCAAGCTTTTCAATAAGACTGGTTTGATTTCTTTAAATTATTTTGGAAACTTCATAACATTTACAAATTTATAATTTAGTTTATTAGTGCTTTGATATAAGCCGCTATTGCCTTTTACAGAGAATGTGTAGGAGTAGTTCCTGAACTTATAGCTGCTGTTACAAATATTTCATTACTTTAGATCAGAGGTTCCCAACCCCGTGCTATATTATTGATATTATATTGTAATTCAAATACTATTTATTATTTATTTTTTTAGCCTTAAAATGAGTGGACCGAGTAAAAGACGAAAAACCTATATAGGCTATAATTTTAACACTGACTGGGAGGAATCATGTTGTTTAGTTAATTTGAAAAATAAATGCGTTCGTTTGTTATGTGCTAGTAGCATTGCAGTGCCGAAAAAACATAATGTTGAAAGACACTTTCAGAAAAAGTATGCCACTTTTGATGTGAATTATCCACTTAAATCTGAATTAAGAAATAAAAAATACGTCAACTAAAATCAAGTCTAACTGCACAACAGACTGTTTTCACTAGACATGTGGAAAATTCTAAAAAGCCCACCATTGCTTCTTTCAAAATTTCTCACATACTCGCACAAAAGAAGAAACCTTTCATTGATGATGAGTTGTTTAAGGAAATATTTTTGACTGGTGCCGATTGTTTGTTTGATTGAATCTCTAAGAAACGTGAGATTGCCTCAGCAATACAAGACTTACAGTTGTCAAATAACACCGTCACAAAAAGTTTGCATGAGATTTCAACAGACATACAAATTCAGTTAAAGACTGACTTGGAAATATGTAACTTGTTCTGGCTACAATTTGACGAGTCAACAGATATATCAGACACTGCACAGTTCGCAGTTATGGTGAGAATGGCATTTAGTAACTTCACAGTAAAATAGGATATGTTACAAATATTACATATGACAGGACAATCAAGGGATGAAGATATTTATAATATATTCAGAACATACGCCAAGTCAATAAATATGCCTTTTTACAAGCTGTGATAACCACCGATGGGGCACCAGCAATGGTAGGTAAAAACAAAGGATTTATTGCCCTATGCAAGAAGGATGAATAATTTTCAAACTTTATGTCCTACCACTTTATTATGCACCAGGAAGCTCTGTGTTGTAAAATATTGCCATTTGAACACGTTATGAAAATAGTTACAAAAATAATCAATTCTATTCGAGCAGTTCCTTTGCAACACCGACTTTTCAAGGCCCTGTTAGAAGATAATGAAGATAAAGAACATGATATTATCTGCATACTTAAGTACGTTGGCTCAGTAAAGGAAAGGTTCGCTCAAGATTTGTGAGTTTAATTGAAGAAATAAAAACATATCAGTGATTTTAAGGAGAAACGCAATTCTGTAAGTTAAAAGAACTCATTAGAAAAGAACATTAGAAGTAGATGTTTTTTTTTCTTAATAAGATTTTAATTTTTTTTCATATATAAATAATATAAAAGCCCAAGTCACTGATGGATGTACGGATATGGAACTCTGAGGAACGAAGTTCAACAGTCTATAGCAGTTGAAAAATCGTGTGTTGATTAGCACTGTAAAAATATTTAATATGACGTCATTGTTTGATCTTATATATTAAAATACAAGGTGTGCATCGGTGCGCAAGATGATTATAAATTAAAGATGTAAAATACTTTGTGTACATTCCAGGAAGTTTAGAAATTTCGTATTTATCAAACAAGGATAAGTTATCTGGGCTTTTGACAACAAACGAAGTGGGCGCCGTGGGCGCCCTACAACCCCTATTATTAAATACTTTGAGTACATTTCAGAAAGTTTAATATTTCGTATTTAACAAAAAAGGACAAGTTAGTTGGGCTTTTGAAAAAGGTTGGCGCCGTAGGTGCCCTAAAATAAGTAGGTGCCGCAGGCGCCACGGTGCCCCAGCACAATCTAGTATATATATATGTATATATATATATCTATACTAATACAAGGCAAAGCCTCACTCATTGACTCACTCACTCATTCATCACTAATTCTCCAACTTACAGTGTAGGTAGAAGCATGAAACTTTGGGGAGTTGAGTAGCCTCTCGCGACGAAAATTGGCATAAAAGAATTTAAAATTAACACTCATGGGGGCCGGGGGCCCAAAATCGTTTTTTCCTTATATTGCCCGTATACAATTTGAATATCACTAATTCTCCTATTTCCCGTGTAGGTAGAAGCATGAAACTTAGGGTAGTTGTTTAGTACACTTCCAAGATGGTAACAGGTAAAAACAATATTTAAATTATCACTTACTGGGGGTCGGGGGCTAAAATGTAGTTTTTAAATCCCTTATATTAACTTCGAAATCTTGTCTCTCTGTCGTCATCTCTACGTCGGGCGAAAAACGAAAGTAAAAAATGACCCACTTCCCGTTATGCCATCGAGCTGAAATTTCGCACATGGACCCGTCTAACCTAACAATGCATCGTATCAGATTTCAGATCGATCGAACGTACCGTATTTAAATTAATGCATTTTTAGTTTATCTCTATACGAGGTATGTAATTCAATTTGACAGTTTGTTATTGTTTTTTTTCATGTGATTGTTCAGTCACGCGTTGACGCGGCCCATCGAAGTACAGGCATGCTTTTGTTTACATTTTACGTGTCACGCTGTGCTCGGTCCAGCGATCGGTGATCATACCTCTCCCCTCTCCCAGCCCCCCCCCCGGTTATAAAGCAGGAGTTAAGGCAGATACAGTCTGGAAATGTTTGTCGCGTTTGAAGATGATCAATACTTTTAATTATGACTCATATATAAGGGATTTATAGTAAAAAACTTTGTTTTTTTCGGGTTTGTTTTATTTCTTATATTAAAACTGACTCATCACTAATTCTCGGATTTCACGTGTAGGTAGAAGCATGAAACCTTGGGAAGTTGTCAAGTAGCCTCTCTCGACGACAAATGGCGAAAAAGAATTTTAAAATTCACCTTCATGGGGGCCGGGGGCCCAAAATCGTTTTTTCCCATTCTGTGGGCTATATAAACATTTGAAAATCACTAATTCTCCTATTTCCAGTGCAGGTAGAAGTGTGAAACACTGGGTAGTTGGTAAGTACGCTTCCGCGATGGTAACAAGCGAAAAAAATGTTTAAATTATCCCATAATGGGGGCCGGGGCTAAAATGTAGTTTTTATATATATAAAAAACTGACTCATCCCTAATTCTCCAACTTCCCGTGTAGGCAGAAGCACGAAACTTTGGGAACTTGCTGAGTACACTATCTCGACGATAATTGGCTAATAAGAATTTTAAAATTGACTCTCATGGGGGCCGGGGTCCAAAAAAAGTTTTTTCCCCTTATATGTCCTATATAAAATTTCATGTGTAGGTAGAAGCATGAAATTTTGGGAAGTTGTTGATTACCCTCTCACAACGAAAATTGGCGAAGAAGAGTTGTAAAATTCATACTCATGGGTGCCGGGGGCCCAAAAGAGTTTTTTTCTTATACTGAAAATCACCTTTTTCTCCACTTTCTCGTGTAGATAGAAACATGAAACTTTGGGAAGTTGTTGAGTCCACTCCCTCGATGGTAGCATGCAAAAAAATATATTTAAATTATCTTTCACTGGGGGCCGGGGGCCCAAATGTACTTTTTCTTTTTAAAAACTGACTTAAAGCTAATTCTCTGATTTCCCGTCCATTTAAAAGCATGAAACTTTTGGAAATTATTTACACTCCCGCGATGGTAACAGGTAAAAGAAAATAATTAAATTTTCATTCACTGGGGGCCGGGGGCCCACATTTTTTTTCTCATATAAAAAGTTAATAATCACAAATTCTTTAACTTTCCGTGTAGTTAGAAGAAGAAAATTTGGGAAGTTTTTGAATATACTCCCGGGATGGTAACAGGCGAAATTTGTTTAATTATCACTCACTGGGGGCCAGGGACACAAAGGTAGTATTTTCAACTTATATGAGCTAAATTACAAATAAAAAAACTTTGGATACTGTGTAAATGTATTTTTACAAAACTTGGAACTATACATATTACACCGATATGGCCCCCGGCCCTTATTTTAGTTTTTTTGAAGACGTATTAATTGTAAATGTATTTTATTCATCACACGGCCATTAAACTTTAGGAAGATTTTGGGTACGCTCCAGCAAAGGTTTCTGGTATTAAAAGTAAAAGTTTAAAAAAAACAGCACTTATTCGGGGCTGGGGAATCGTATGCCATATTTTAACATTAGTTATATAAAAGCTAATTTAAAATGTGCCTACTGGGATTAATGGGTGAATTATGGCCAAATTTGATTTAAAAAATAAATAAAATTCTATAGGGTAATGAATTTCTAACGTCTGTTCCTTCGGGGCCCAGACCCAAAATATTTTGTTCTTAAACATTTAAAGCTTTGTTACATTTAGATTTTAAATAATTTAAATTAATATAGACACATATCTCTATCATGGCCTAGATTGAAATTCTCAGACCTTATGAGATATGCACATTCTGCATCCATTTTGCACGGGGGCCCGTAATGTCATTTTAGTACCCATATTATTTTACACGACCTTGAAAAATATTGTCAAACAAGTATATCAATCATGATCCAGACTGAAGTCAATTGATGTTTTGAATTGGTGTGAAACGGGTTTTCAACGCTTACTAAAATCTTAACATCCACAGCTGAGTGCGGGCATTTTGCTAATATATATATATATATATATATATATATATATATATATATATATAATATATATATATATATATATATATACATATATATATATTAGGGTGGCCCAAAAAAGTCTTGAAATTTGTTATTTTTTATTTTCTTTGATTTAAACCCCACATTTGATTACCACAAAAAAGTAGTTTGAAATATAAAATTTCATAATTTTCAGATGAAGTTTAGAGGTTGCACAAGCTCTCTGAAAATTTAGGTATGTTCTCCATTTACCACATTTTATCCCGAATATTGATGAACCTGTATAAAGTCTGTTTTGTTCTTTGATGTTTATAATGTGTAACTGTTTAATATTTATGTTGGTTGCACTTGTTTCCCTTATTGCACTCAATGTCTATTTGCACTTATTGACATTAAAATTAATTAAAAAAATTATTTTCATTCCAGCTCTATTCTTTCTTACCGCTTTTCTCCGTGCAAGTGTCAACTATCCATTACATTTTGTTAAACAATGGCTTCGAACAGTAGTAACCAATGTGATAACGCCAAACGGAAGACAAGATTACAAAGTGACATATGGTTGATTGGTCCAGTGAGTGATACGTTTGTGCAAACTACAATGCTTCCAACAATTCGTGAGACATTATCAGTGTTTTTATACCCTCATAGAGAAAACAATAAAACTCTTAAAGACAGTGCTAGAATAACTGTTAGTGAAATTCTTACTATCTGGCAGAAAGCTGCAATTCCAACAGCTTACAGCTACAACATTGAAAATCGTCTTTTAAAAGTCCATCAGCAGTGGCAGTGTTTGAGTAAAGCAAAGAATCTGCGTTCAGAGAAGCAGATTTCAAATGAAATTGCATTTTCTTACAAATTTGATAAACTTTTTGACATCGCCCATCAGAGAGCTGAAAAACTAACAGAAGAAACACACGATTTAAAATTTCTTCGTGACCAAAGGGATAGAAGGATTGGATACATGGCTGGAGTGGATAAAGCAAAACAGGAAAAAGAAGAACTGAAAGCTCATAGAAAAGAGAGATCAGAGGTTCATGCAAATAGTGAAAAATGACCAGGAAACTCTAAGTTCTCAAATGTCCAGAATTTTGGATTAGTGCATCACAGAAATGAAGAAAATGTGCAGAAACTGCTCCAACAAAGTCTGTTCTGTCCAAAGAAGTTGCTGCAGCATTAGATAGATAATAAGTTAGTGATCGTACAGCAGTCCATTTAAGAGCTGATACAGCTCATTCTCTTGGTCACGATGTTAGTGACATGACATTAAGTCAAAGTACTGTACAGCGTGTGAGAGCTGAGATTAGGAAAAAAAAGTACATGAAGTTAAATAATTGTTTGATCCACAAGTACCATTAACTGTACATTGGGGTGGAAAATTGCTTCCAGATCTCACAGCCAGAGAGAATGTTGAGAGATTGACAGTGATTGTAACAGGACTGCAAATAAAGTGCTTGCTAGGTGTACAAAAATTTGGCTTCAGGGACAGGTTACAGTCAAGCTCAAGCTGTAGTTGAATGTCTGAAGGACTGGGGAATTTGTGAAAAAGTAGTAGCATTAAGTTTTGACACAACAGCAAGTAACACTAGGGATTCCAAAGGGGCATGTGTTTTAATTGAAAAGCTGCTTGAAAAAAGTTTTATTCATCTTGCTTTCCCCCGCCATATGATGGCAATTGTTCTGGAAAAAGTGTTCACCGCATTGAAGATAAGTGGGCCATCATCTGGACCTGATATTTCAAATTTTTTTTTCAAACGATTTAAAGAGCAGTGGCATTTTATGGAGAAGGGATCCTATGATACTGCAGATAGGATGACTGAAGTAGACCTTTTCAAAGCGAGCACATTGCAGTTTTCAAATGACAATCTTCAAATTCGTCACCCACGAGATGATTACAGAGACTTTTTGGATTTGGCTGTCATATTTCTTGGAGGAACACCACCACGTGGGATTCATTTCCATGCTCAATGAGTTGTAAACAGAGCATGTTGGATGGCAATAATATTTTATTGCTACAAGATGTGTATGTTTCAGAAGCAGTTTAAGCTGAAGCTTTCTGAAGAACAAAGACTTTTTCAGTTACTCTGTTTTGTTTCCAGTACTTATATGAAACTGTTGTTTCAAGCCCCACAGCCAGCAAGGGCGCCATCAAATGACCTACAATTTCTGAAGGATTTAGAAAAATATAAGTCTGTTCATTCAGTTATTGTAAAAGTAACAAAAAAAGCTTTCAGTTGACATTTATGGTATCTAAGTGAAATTACAGTGAGCCTCGCTTTTTTTAAAATGAAAATATTGATCCCAAGCAAAAGGTTCAGATGCTTAAAATATGCAAGCAAAACCCGTATCTACAAATCGAGCTTAGCGGCTTGATTCCAATGGATTCTATGCATACCAGCCCATCAGCTTCTTTGTTACAAACAATACAAAGGCATTTTTCTCTATTCTTGGTTTGCCACATTCATTCCTGGAGATGTCCCCTGAAACATGGAGCAGCAACTATGAATACAAACATGCAGAAAAGGTTGTAACCAATTTGAAAGTTGTTAATGACACAGCCGAAAGAGGAGTGAAACTTATTCAGGATTTCAATGAAGTTTTATGCAGAAAAGAATATCAGAAGCAATTCTTACTTCAGGTGGTGCAAGAACACCGACGATTATATCCGGATGCAAAGAAGACCACAGTGGTTACTGGACTAGCAAAAAGCAGTAAGTGAATATGACGTCCATAAATAAACACTTTGCTTTGTTGCATTCTATTATTTTATTTGTTTTGAGGTTGTTATTTCATGTTTAACACTAAACATTCAACATAAACAATTAAATTACTATTTAGTACCAAATCAATGTTTTCATAGCCTTTGTGCAACCCCTAAATATTTCAAGATTGTATTCATTTTTTCAGAAAACACTTTTTTTCTGACAGAACAAAATGCAGGCCTTAAATTTAGAAAAATCGAAAAAATTATAATTGGGCCACCCTAATATATATATAGTATTATAAAAAATACATACACTCTAAATAAAGTGTGTTTCAAGCTTACACATTATTTGATACTTCCTTAATGTATATATTTTTCATTTTTCTTGATTAACTTCATAGTGTCCCTTTTCTATACTAATAAAAACCTAAGGCCCCTCTTTCCAAATTTGTACTTCCCATTTGAATAAAAGTTAGTAAATTTCAGACTCATACTAAAAATATTAACCATGACTGAACTCTGAACTAAAATTAATATTGAGTAAAAATCGCCTTCTCTTATATTAGCTAAATTATTACAATATAAACATTGGCTGCTTGGCTGATGGATAAACCTATAACAAATTTAAGTTAACATGAACCTGATAATAACTTATGTGAATTTTTATATCGAATGGGAGTTTAATATGTCCATGTCCAGGATACAAAAATCATTTCCCCCTAAAAGAGTATATCTTTGTTTCACACACCTTTTTAAACGAATAAATAAACCTTAAATATACTTGGCAAATATATTATCTTATTTCCAGAAAAATAAACAAGGGGAAAAAGGGCGAGGGATAGATAAAAAGTGGACTTAATAATGTAATTTACAAAATATGATGTCTTATTGGAAAACGGGATTCAACAAAGAATTGTGAAACAGCAACATATAAGATTTTGGAATCCATCTGTAAATAGGACCGTTTTTTAGGGACAAAACGGAAACACATTATAAAAATAGTCTTGATGTATTTTAATTTGCTTTGTTATTGATTCATTTTATTTCTTCCTTTGAGTTATCTTAGCGTATTAAAGACTACAATGAGTTTTATTCCGAATGTAATCTCATGCTACGTTGGATCTACAGCAATGAGAAATATTTGTTTGCAGGATTTTAAATTAAACTAATTCCCTTTTCGAATCGTTTGCTTAGTTTCATAGTGCTCTTTATATTAGGTAAAAATGTATCAGAATTATAGAATTACATTCTCCATATGTATATTTCTGACCAACGGAAAGTTGCATTCCAAAGAGTAAGCACAAAATTTAGTTATATTATAACCAGGCCGAACTTAAATCGTCGCATACACATACATTCTTACATATAAATATTGGCATATTTTCAACTACGTATTAAACCTCTGAGGGCTGTACACTCCCGCTGTAAAAGTGCGGGTAAATTTCTAGTGTATATATATATATATATATCTCTATATATATATAAGACGCATTTGTTGTCTGTCTGGTTGTCTGTCTGTTCCCTAATAACTCAAGATCCAGACAACCAAATAACGTGAAATTTGGTACACGTACACAAAATTATACCGGAAAGGTTATTAAACAGGTTTCGTTCCTTATATATAAGATACTGGGGCCCGGGGGCCCAAAATGTAGTTTTTCCCTATATGAGCTATATAAAATAAAAATTATTGAAAATTAAGACGTAAAATAATGACGCAAATTAATAAACATTTTGGTGTCGAGATTAACAAGAAGGCGATTATCGCCATAAAATAATTTTGTTGTTGTTGTTGCTTTGTTGTTGTTGCTTTTGTTGTTGTAGTTGTTGTTTTGTTGTTGTAGTTGTTGTTTTGTTGTTGTTACTTTGTTGTTGTTGCTGTTGTTGTTGTAGTTGTTGTTTTGTTGTTGTTTTGTTGTTGATGTTTTGTTGATGTTTTGTTGTTGTTTTGTTTTTGTTGCTGTTGTTGTTTTTGTTGTTATTGCTGTTGCTGTTGCTGTTGTTGTTGCTGTTGTTGTTGTTGTTGCTGTTGTTGCTTTTGTGTTGTTTTTGCTGTTGTTGTTGTTGTCCACATCCCTTGCCCTGCGACGACAATGGCCTTCATGTTGTTATTGCTTTGTTGTTGTTGCTGTTGTAGTTGTTTTTTTGTTGTTGTTGCTTTGTTGTTGTTGCTGTTGTTTTTGTAGTTGTTTTGTTGTTGATTTTGTTGTTGATTTTGTTGTTGATTTTGTTGTTTTTGTTGTTGTTTTGTTTTTGTTGTTTTGTTGCTGTTGCTGTTTCTGTTATTGGTTTTGTCGTTGTTGCTGTTGTTGTTGCTGTTGCTGTTGTTGTTTTGTTTTTGTTGTTTGTTTTTGTTGTTTGTTTTTGTTGTTTTGTTGCTGTTGTTGTTTTTGTTGTTGTTGCTGTTGTTGTTAAACCTGGGCGAAGCCGGGTACTTGCCCCTAGTATCTCTATATATATAAGACGCATTTGTTGTCTGTCTGTTCCCTAATAACTCAAGATCCAGACAACCAAATAACGTGAAATTTGGTACACGTACACAAAATTATACCGGAAAGGTTATTAAACAGGTTTCGTTCATTATATATAAGATACTGGGGCCCGGGGGCCCAAAATGTAGTTTTTCCCTATATGAGCTATATAAAATAAAAATTATTGAAAATTAAGACGTAAAATAATGACGCAAATTAATAAACATTTTGGTGTCGAGATTAAGAAGAAGGCGATTATCGCCATAAAATAAATTTTTTTGTTGTTGTTGCTTTGTTGTTGTTGCTTTTGTTGTTGTTTTGTTGTTGTTGCTTTGTTGTTGTTGCTGTTGTTGTTGTAGTTGTTGTTTTGTTGTTGTTTTGTTGTTGCTTTGTTATTGTTTTGTTGTTGATGTTTTTGTTGTTGTTTTGTTTTTGTTGTTGTTGCTGTTGTTGTTTTTGTTGTTGTTGCTGTTGTTGTTGCTGTTGTTGCTTTTGTGTTGTTTTTGTTGTTGTTGCTGTTGTTGCTGTTGTTGCTTTTGTGTTGTTTTTGCTGTTGTTGTTGTTGTCCACATCCCTTGCCCTGCGACGTCAATGTCCTTCATGTTGTTGTTGCTTTGTTGTTGTTGCTGTTGTAGTTGTTGTTTTGTTGTTGTTGCTTTGTTGTTGTTGCTGTTGTTGTTGCTGTTGTTGTTGTAGTTGTTGTTTTGTTGTTGTTTTGTTGTTGATTTTGTTGTTTTTGTTGTTGTTTTGTTTTTGTTGTTTTGTTGCTGTTGCTGTTTCTGTTGGTTTTGTCGTTGTTGCTGTTGTTGTTGCTGTTGCTTTTGTTGTTTTGTTTTTGTTGTTTGTTTTTGTTGTTTGTTTTTGTTGTTTTGTTGCTGTTGTTGTTTTTGTTGTTGTTGCTGTTGTTGTTAACCTGGGAGAAGCCGGGTACTTGCCCCTAGTATATATATAAGACGCATTTGTTGTCTGTCTGTCTGTCTGTTCCCTAATAACTCAAGATCCAGACAACCAAATAACGTGAAATTTGGTACACGTACACAAAATTATACCGGAAAGGTTATTAAACAGGTTTCGTTCCATATATATAAGATACTGGGGCCCGGGGGCCCAAAATGTAGTTTTTCCCTATATGAGCTATAAAAAATAAAAATTATTGAAAATTAAGACGTAAAATAATGACGCAAATTAATAAACATTTTGGTGTCGAGATTAACAAGAAGGCGATTATCGCCATAAAATAATTTTTGTTGCTGTTGTTGCTTTGTTGTTGTTGCTTTTGTTGTTGTAGTTGTTGTTTTGTTGTTGTTGCTTTGTTGTTGTTGCTGTTGTTGTTGTAGTTGTTGTTTTGTTGTTGTTGCTTTGTTGTTGTTGCTGTTGTTGTTGTAGTTGTTGTTTTGTTGTTGTTTTGTTGTTGATGTTTTTGTTGTTGTTTTGTTTTGTTGTTGTTGCTGTTGTTGTTTTTGTTGTTGTTTGTGTTGTTGTTGCTGTTGCTGCTTTTGTGTTGTTTTTGCTGTTGTTGTTGTTGTCCACATCCCTTGCCCTGCGACGACAATGTCCTTCATGTTGTTGTTGCTTTGTTGTTGTTGCTGTTGTATTTGTTGTTTTTTGTTGTTGCTTTGTTGTTGTTGCTGTTGTTGTTGTAGTTGTTGTTTTGTTGTTGTTGTTGTAGTTGTTGTTTTGTTGTTGTTGCTGTTGCTGTTGTTGTTGCTGTTGTTGTTGATGTTGTTGTTGTTTTTGCTGTTGTTGCTTTTGTGTTGTTTTTGCTGTTGTTGTTGTTGTCCACATCCCTTGCCCTGCGACGACAATGGCCTTCATGTTGTTATTGCTTTGTTGTTGTTGCTGTTGTAGTTGTTTTTTTGTTGTTGTTGCTTTGTTGTTGTTGCTGTTGTTGTTGTAGTTGTTTAGTTGTTGATTTTGTTGTTGATTTTGTTGTTTTTGTTGTTGTTTTGTTTTTGTTGTTTTGTTGCTGTTGCTGTTTCTGTTGTTGGTTTTGTCGTTGTTGCTGTTGTTGTTGCTGTTGCTGTTGTTGTTGCTGTTGTTGTTTTGTAGTTGTTGTTTTGTTGTTGTTGCTTTATTGTTGTTGTAGTTGTTGTTGTTTTGTTTTTGTTGTTTGTTTTTGTTGTTTTGTTGCTGTTGTTGTTTTTGTTGTTGTTGCTGTTGTTGTTGCTGTTGTTGTTAAACCTGGGCGAAGCCGGTACTTGCCCCTAGTCTCTCTATATATAAGACGCATTTGTTGTCTGTATGTCTGTCTGTTCCCTAATAACTCAAGATCCAGACAACCAAATAACGTGAAATTTGGTACACGTACACAAAATTATACCGGAAAGGTTATTAAACAGGTTTCGGTCCTTATATATAAGATAATGGGGCCCGGGGGCCCAAAATGTAATTTTTCCTTATATGAGCTATATAAAATAACAATTATTGAAAATTAAGACGTAAAATAATGACGCAAAATAATAAACATTTTGGTGTCGAGATTAACAAGAAGGCGATTATCGCCATAAAATAATTTTTTTGTTGTTGCTTTGTTGTTGTTGCTTTTGTTGTTGCTTTTGTTGTTGTAGTTGTTGTTTTGTTGTTGTTGCTGTTGTTGTTGCTGTTGTTGTTGTAGTTGTTGTTTTGTTGTTGATGTTTTGGTTAAGTTTTGTTGTTGTTTTGTTGTTGTTGTTGTTGTTTTTGTTTTTGTTTTTGTTGTTGTTGCTGTTGCTGTTGTTGTTGCTGTTGTTGTTGATGTTGTTGTTGTTTTTGCTGTTGTTGCTTTTGTGTTGTTTTTGCTGTTGTTGTTGTTGTCCACATCCCTTGCCCTTCGACGACAATGGCCTTCATGTTGTTATTGCTTTGTTGTTGTTGCTGTTGTAGTTGTTTTTTTGTTGTTGTTGCTTTGTTGTTGTTGTTGCTGTTGTTGTTGTAGTTGTTTAGTTGTTGATTTTGTTGTTGATTTTGTTGTTTTTGTTGTTGTTTTGTTTTTGTTGTTTTGTTGCTGTTGCTGTTTCTGTTGTTGGTTTTGTCATTGTTGCTGTTGTTGTTGCTGTTGCTGTTGTTGTTGCTGTTGTTGTTTTGTAGTTGTTGTTTTGTTGTTGTTGCTTTATTGTTGTTGTAGTTGTTGTTGTTTTGTTTTTGTTGTTTGTTTTTGTTGTTTTGTTGCTGTTGTTGTTTTTGTTGTTGTTGCTGTTGTTGTTGCTGTTGTTGTTAAACCTGGGCGAAGCCGGTACTTGCCCCTAGTCTCTCTATATATAAGACGCATTTGTTGTCTGTATGTCTGTCTGTTCCCTAATAACTCAAGATCCAGACAACCAAATAACGTGAAATTTGGTACACGTACACAAAATTATACCGGAAAGGTTATTAAACAGGTTTCGGTCCTTATATATAAGATAATGGGGCCCGGGGGCCCAAAATGTAGTTTTTCCCTATATGAGCTATATAAAATAAAAATTATTGAAAATTAAGACGTAAAATAATGACGCAAATTAATAAACATTTTGGTGTCGAGATTAACAAGAAGGCGATTATCTCCATAAAATAATTTTTTTGTTGTTGTTGCTTTGTTGTTGTTGCTTTTGTTGTTGTAGTTGTTGTTTTGTTGTTGTTGCTTTGTTGTTGTTGCTGTTGTTGTTGTAGTTGTTGTTTTGTTGTTGTTTTGTTGTTGATGTTTTGGTTAAGTTTTGTTGTTGTTGTGTCGTTGTTGTTGTTGCTGTTGTTTTTTTTGTTGTTGTTTTTGTTGTTGTTGCTGTTGTTGTTGCTGTTGTTGTTGCTGTTGTTGTTGCTGTTGTTGCTTTTGTGTGGTTTTTGCTGTTGTTGTTGTTGTCCACATCCCTTGCCCTGCAACGACAATGTCCTTCATGTTGTTGTTGCTTTGTTGTTGTTGCTGTTGTAGTTGTTGTTTTGTTGTTGTTGCTTTGTTGTTGTTGCTTTGTTGTTGTTGCTGTTGTTGTTGTAGTTGTTTTATTGTTGTTTTGTTGTTGATTTTGTTTTTTTGTTGTTGTTTTGTTTTTGTTGTTTTTTGCTATTGCTGTTTCTGTTGTTGGTTTTGTCGTTGTTGCTGTTGTTGTTGCTGTTGTTGTTGTAGTTGTTGTTTTGTTGTTGATGCTTTGTTGTTGTTGCTGTTGTTGTTGTAGTTGTTGTTGTTTTGTTTTTGTTGTTTGTTTTTGTTGTTTTGTTGCTGTTGTTGTTTTTGTTGTTGTTGCTGTTGTTGTTAAACCCGGGAGAAGCCGGGTACTTGCCCCTAGTATATATACATATAAGACGCATTTGTTGTCTGTCTGTCTGTCTGTTCCCTAATAACTCAAGATCCAGACAACCAAATAACGTGAAATTTGGTACACATACACCCAATGACATGAGAAAGGTTCTTAAACATGTTTCGTTCCATATATATAAGATACTGGGGGCCGGGAACCCAAAATGTAGTTTTTCCTTATATGAGCTATGTAAAATAAAAATTATTGAAAAAAAAGACGAAATATAATGACGCAAAATAATAAACATTGCGGTGTCGAGATTAACAAGAAGGAGATTATCGCCATAAAATAATTGTTTTGTTGTTGTTTTTGTTGTTAGTTTGTTTTTGTTGCATTTGTTGTTGCTGTTTCTGTTGTTGTTTTTGTTGTTGTTGCTGTTGTTGTTAAACCCGGAAAAAGCCGGGTACTTACCCCTAGTATGTCTATATATATAAAGCTCAGTTGTTTGTATGTTTCACTTTTCAACTTTCCGTTCGTTACACAATCACGGAAAAACCAAATGACGGACGGGGAACAAAATTTGGCAGGACGGTTCCTTTTACCCCGGAGATGGTTTTAAGTTAGTTTTTGTAATTGACCCTTTTGCCCGAATGCCGTAAATTAAATAATCAGAAAATGCAGAGACAAAGAATGAAAAATTTAACCTCATTTCTATATTGAACAATTTTTTGCGGACGTTCAATTTCCGTTCAAAGCGAGTTATTTTTTGTGAAGTTTTTGTTTCCCCCAATGCTTTATTTTCAGCGGTGCGCATTAAAAAAAATTACATTATCTAATTACGGTGCGCACATTTTCGTGCACGCTTCTTTAAAAAAAATAAAATAAACAAATGACGAAATTTAATATTTCTATACAATTAAAATACAGACCACGGGAATCAATATACATAACTAGTTTGTGCTGCGGCGCCGTGGTGCCTGCGGCACCCCCCCCCTTTTTTTAAGGGCGCCTACGGCGCCCACCTTTTTCAAAAGCCCAACTAACTTGTCCTATTATGGTAAATACGTAATATTTAACACATAGCTCGTATTGTTGAATTTATACTATGTACAGGAAATGCAGAGAGATCTAGTTAGGGTGGGACTAATACTAATTAGCAACGACAGTGAGTAAACGTGGGAAGGAAAACTCGTTTGTTCATGGGCGGCACCAAGACCAAGCTAATTGGGGAGTTATTGGGGGTTGTCCTGAAAAGGACAGTATGGTGAAAAAACAAAATGGGCCGGGTGGTTCTTTTGTTGTTGATGATGTTTAGCTCTTGCCACCGGTGGCCTTCTGTGACTTTTTGGGCCTGGATGTTTGGCAGGACACATCCCTGGGCGATGGTGACGACGGACAGGACCTTGTCATATATATATGAACAATCCTCAAATCTTCCTTTTACATCGTTCCCTTTTCCAAATTTAAAACAATAGCTAAATCAATGACGTCATATAATATCTTTTTGCGGCAAGAAATGTTAGAAAGCAGCGCACCAAATTACTGCACCAAAAATAACTCTTATCGAACGTCCGCATGAAATTTTTCAATTATTAATAAAAGTTTGAAGGGTGTTTAATGTTAATCTGGAAACCAAAATGATTATCCAATTTAAAAAAAGCAGAGTGATGTCCCTTAGCGTTAGGCCACATAATTGAGCGTAAATATATATTATATTAACAAAGGTGACTTATCCGTGTTTGATAAATACGAAATATTAAACTTGCTGAAATGTACACAAAGAATTTCATAATAATTATAAATCCTCAAATCCTATGTTTACATCGTTGCCTTTGCAAAAATTAAAATATAAGCATAAAACTATGACGTGGAGGTGGGGACGTGGTGGTCGAGTGGCAGCGCACTGGACTGTCGTACCGATGGTCACGGGTTCGAATCCGTGTGAAGGCAAGGGTTTGTTCCCGGGGCCTAGGGCGTCCCTGAGTCACCCCGCTCCGAATGGGTACCTAACACTACATGTAGTTAGGCGGCTGGGTAATGCGTGGAACCCACAAAGCCGTGGCATGTGAATGCTGCATCACTTGCCAACAGATCATCTGTCATGGTCTGTGGACGCAACTATCTTCTACATAGAAGGAGCGTCTGTATAGATAAGATAAGATATGACGTCATTTGTTTTAATTATTTTCTGTTCCATAACTCTACATTTAAATAAAACACTGTTTATGTAATAATTGTATATATTAGATTTATTGGCACTATAGGTTAAGTAGATTTTACATTTGGGTGGGGGGGGGGTGGGTAGTACCATATTATCTTTATCTCATAGACGCTGATGCAAATATTGTATTAATTACAATTGTGTTACGATGCAGTGTCGTAAATATATATGAGCTTTTTTAGTGACGGCTGTGGTAGAGATCTTTTGGAAAAAATGTCAACAAAGCAGTGGCTTTGTTTAATGGATACAAACAAACAAACATACAAACATCAACTGAGCTTTATATATTAGATATGCGTTTAAATTATTTTATTTCAATTTTTCCACGATGCATTGGATTTATTTTACATGTGTGAATTAAATTGCGATTTTAAAAAATATAATTTATAACTCGACATTTAATTAAAAACCATAGATGTAGCGAGTTTATTTTATGTGGAAAGCGATGGTCTATGTCAAATAAACTTACACTTTAAAAATGTTTACATAAGCTATATATTTACACTATACATTATAAACTTTCGCTACCGAATGTATTAACAGAATTTGACTAAATTTAATAAAGTGATCCTGAAAACGCTTAATTAATATGAATTGTGAATTGAAACTGTTATGTTAATACTTTTGTAGTCGGAATAACATTGGTCATTTCATGTGTTCCTTCTTAGTCATTTTTCAGATGTGCTTGTTAACAGACGGCTGAATCTATTATTTAGTGTGGATAGATATATACAAATATTTTTCAGAAACAAAATCTGGTGTGTGTGTATTAAATATAATTTACAAAATATGATGCCTTATCAGAAAAAGGGAACAAAAATGATTCCTTTTTTAAATTATACACATTGCACAAAAACCGTAAATATAAATCTTAAATTTAGAGACATAATTTTCTAAACTATTATTTCCCTTTTCAAACAATTATGAATACGTCAAAAGGAAGAGTTATTTTCTTCCAGTACATTTACTTTATAACAAGACTTTATTTTATGCAGCCAGTTTAAAAAAAGCACGCCGGTACTTCGATGGGTCGCGTCAACGCGTCAACTCAAACCCTCACGTGGAAAAAAACACAATAACAAACAGTGAATTTGAATTACAAACGTTATATAAGGATAAACTAAAAATGCATTAATTTAATTACGGTACGTTCGATCGATCTGAAAATTTCATACGATGCATTGTTAGGTGAGACGGGTCCGTGTGCCAAATGTCAGGTCGATCGGATCACGGGAAGTGGGTAAATTGTTACTTTTGTTTTTCCACCCGCCCAGGACAGACAGAGAGAGATGACGACCTTTGAAAAAGGTTGGCGCCGTAGGCGCCCTAAAAAAGTGGGCGCCGCAGGCGCCACGGCGCCCCGGCATAATCTAGTTTTTAAATAGGAAACAAAGTGAAAAGAGCAGTGATTATATTAATTTATTTTTTTTATTTTTAATATACCACTGTGGGTGTGCGTTAAAGTATTTGTATGCACATGTGTGAATCAGTGAGTGTGTGTGTGTTTTGTTGTAAACTAAATGTTATGAAACTGAAACGGTTTATTTTTATGTCTGTTAATGTTGCGCCTCTAACAAGATTACGTATATATTTTTAGAAAATTTGTTTGCAAATTACATCTTTTTTTACTTTACTCTGTTTCTTTTATGTATATTCTATATGTATTGTATCCAGTCGTCCGATCAAGCTTTTTCCTTTTATTGGTGAGGGTAGGAGTCAATAATATCGTCCATCCCTGGGTGGCATTAACACTGTAGCTAAGCAACTGTGTTTATACTTTTTGCATAACTTAAACTAAGCCAGCAGGGCACATTTTAAGCTCAAACCATGCGTTTCGAAACTTAAACTAAACCAACAGGGCACATTTTAAGCTCAAACCTTGCGTTTCAAAATGTTTCTTTAAAACAAATAAACCCCATACAACAGAAAAATGAATTATTTAAATTATCACTTACTGGGGGCGGGGGCCGACATGTATTTTTTTACCACGTTTTTATTAACTCGCTTTCGTTGGGCATTGTTTGTCCAAGATTTTTTCAAATCTGCCAACGTAAAATTGAACCATTTCTGATGGTCCTAGAGATCTGAAAATTTTACCACAGATAGATCTTGGATGACAATGCATTGTATCAACATTTCAGATCGATTAAATGTACCGTTAATAAATTATTGAACATTTAATTTTATCTATAGTCTATATAAAAGCATCTGTACCGTCGGCTTTTGTTGACATCCGTGAGTTCGCCCCGTGACCACATCACAACGTTTTTAAAACGTTGGGCGGGCGCTTGTGAGGTGTTTGGTAAAATAAATAGAGGTAAAAAAAATATTTTAAATAAAACAAACCCGTAAAAACAAAGTTTTTGACTATAAATCCCTTATATATGAGTCATAACTAACAGTATTGATTATTTTCAAACGCTACAAGCATCTACAGACTGAATCTGTCTTAACTCAACTTTGCTTCATAACCCTAGGGTGGGGGGGGGGACCCGAGCTCAGCATGACACATAATATGTAAATAAAAGCACGCCGGTACTTCGATGTGTCGCATCAACGCGTTAACTCAAACTTTCACGTGGAAAAAAAACAATAACAAACAGTGAATTTGAATTACATACGTTATAGAAGGATAAACTAAAAATGCATTAATTTAAATACGATACGATCGATCGATCTGAAATTTTGATACGATGCATTGTTAGGTGAGTCGGGTGCGTGTGCCAAATTTCAGCTCGATCGGATAACTGGAAGTGGGTAATTTTGTACTTCTAATTTTCCGCCCGCCCAAGACAGACGGAGACGCCGGTGAAGTTAATATAAGGGATTTAAAAAACAAACCCGTAAAAACAAAGTTTTTGACTATAAATCCCTTATATATGAGACATAACTAACAGTATTGATTATTTTCAAACATTTACAGACTGAATCTGTCTTAACTCATGTTTGCTTCATAACCCAGGGGGGGAGGGGTGGGTGTGAGGGGGAGAGGGGAAAAGTCTGGTCACCGATTCGCTTGACCGAGCTCAGAGTGACACGTAAAATGTAAACAAAAGCGCCCCATTGCTTCGTTGGGTCGCCTCAATGCGTCAGCTCGAAGTTTCACGTGGCAAAAAAACAATAACAAACCGTGAATTTAAATTACATACCTCATATAAGGATAAACTAAAAATGCATTAATTTAATTACAGTAAGTTCGATCGATCTGAAATTTTGATACGATGCATTGTTAGGTTAGACGGGTCCGTGTTCCAAATTTCAGTTCGATCGGATCATGGGAAGTGGGTCATTTTTGACTTCTGTTTTTCCGCCCGCCCAAGACAGACAGAGAGAGAGAGAGAGAGAGAGAGAGAGAGAGAGAGAGAGAGAGAGAGAGAGAGAGAGAGAGAGAGAGAGAGAGAGAGAGAGAGAGAGAGAGAGAGACGCCGGTGAAGTTAATATAAGGGATTTAAAAACCAGGGTGTTATAAGTGGACTAAAAAGAATAAAATAAATAGAAGTAAAAAAAAGGTTTTTAAAAACCACGTTTTTAGAAGCGGACTAAAAAGAAGAAAATAATTTAAAACTTGTAAGTTCAAGTACTTCGATTTAATATGACTAAAAACGTGGGGTGGGTGTTTGGTATAAAAATTAAAGATTTCTAATTTAGAAGGCACAAGAGAGATCTATAAGTGAGAGAATGAGTGAACCGCATATGTTAAACCTCATAAGCGCACGTCCCACGTTTTAGACATATTAAATCGAGGTACTAGAACTTACAAGTTTTAAATTATTTTCTTCTTTTTAGTCCGCTTCTAAAAACGTGGTTTTTAAAAATCTTTTTTTTTACTTCTATTTATTCCCCGTATATTTAAAACTGACTCAAAACTAATTCTCCAACTTCCCGTGAAGGTAGAAGCATGAAACTTTGGGAACTTGCCGAATACACTATTATGACGATAATTGGTGAAAAATAATGTAAACATTTCTACTCATGGGTGGCCGGGATCCCCAAAACCGGTTTTTTCTTATGTGAGCTATATAAAACTGAATCAACACAATTCCTCATATTCCCGAGTAGGTAGAAGCATGAAATATTGGAAAGTCGTTGAGTACCCTCCCGCAATGGTAACAGTCGAAACAAAATATATAATTATCACTAACTGGGGGGGATGGGCGGGGGCCCAAAGATAGTTTTTTTCTTAAATGAGCTATATAAATCAGGCTCATCATTTAATCTCCCATTTCTTGTGTAGGCAGAAGCATGAAACTTTGGGAAGTTGTTATGTACCCTCCCAAAATGGTAACTGGCGAAACATTAATAAAAATTATCACTCACTGGGTGGTCAGAGGCCTGAATGTAGTTTTTTTTTATATATAAAACTGACTCATCAATAATTCTCAAACTTACCGTGTAAGTAGAAGAATGAAACTTTGGGAAGATTTTGCGTACCCTCGCGCGATGGTAAAATGCGAAAAAAATAAATAAAAATTTTCACTCACTATGGGGCCTTGGGCAAAATGTAGGTTTTTTCCTAATATGAGCTATATAAATTAGACTCATCATTAAATATCCGATTTCCCGTGTTAATAGGAGCATGAAACTTTGGGAAGTTGTTGAGAACTCTCCAGCAATGATAACATACGAAAAAAATATTAAATTATCAGCTCGATCATCATCATCATCATCAGTCCCGTGACCGTTGCGGTCGTTGGGGGGAGCGGATGGACACATCAACAGATAACGATCTCCACATATGCCTATTTTGAGCGGCAGCCAATAATTCATGGAATTTAATCCCTGTCAAGTTCTTTATGTTGTCCAGCCAGCTTTACCCTTGTCGACCTCTTCGACGGCCCCCTTCTACAGTGCCTTGAAGGATAATTTTTGTCAGGGTATCATGTCGCAGTACATGACCAAACCCTGCCATCTTGCGTCTCTTAATTGTTGTTACGATTGTTTCTTGATGATCCGTAATAGAGTTGATTCGGTCCCAGACATATTCATTGGTCTTATGTTCTAAATATGAGATCTGGAGAATTTTCCTCATGCATTTGTTTTCAAATGCCTGCAGCTTGCTTTCAGCTCGATAAACAATGCAAATAAACAGTTTTGAACGCTTCTACAGAAACCTTATTTTAAACCCGGGATAAGCTGGGTACTTGCCCATATAGCATACATATTAGACGCATTTGTTGTCTGTCGTCTGTCTGGATATTCCCTATTAACTCAAGATCCAAACAACCAAATTAAGTGAAATTTGGAACACGTACACAAAATTATACCGGAAAGGTTATTAAACAGTTTCGTTCCATATATATAAGATACTTGGGGCCGGGGGCCCAAAATGTAGTTTTTCCTAATATGAGCTCTATAAAAAAATTGAACTGCCAAAAATGTTGTCAATCACATTGCTTTAAGTTAAATGTACCCTTTATTGCATGCAAATATACAGTACTGTACCCTTTATTGCATGCAAATTTTAAACCCGGGCAAAGTTTCTCCTTTTATTGGTGAGGGTAGGAGTCAATAATATCGTCCATCCCTGTGTGGCATAAACACTATAGCTTAGCAGCTGTGTTTATACTTTTTGCATAACTTAAACTAAACAAACAGGGTAAATTCTAAGCTCAAACCTTGCGTTTCGAAATTTTTCTTTAAAACAATTAAACCCAATAAAAACCTGACATAAACATTAATATTCACATATATATCCCTTTATATATTGTGGCTTAGCTTGTCCGTGTGAGGCCCCGGGGTATCTAATAAAATAAATTATTGCAAATTTAGACGAAAAATAATAAATACGTGTCCGTGTGAGGCACCGGGGTATCTAATAAAATAAACCATTGCAAATTAAGACGAAAAATAATACATATTTTGGTGTCGAGATTAACAAGTAGGCGTTTCTAGCTTGATATGTCTCACTTCACGGTCACATATTTTTTTGTTAACGCAATGTGCTGTATTATTGGTGCAGTCATAACTGGTGCGCATTATTTAATGCTGAAAGTGAACATCTGGAACGCGCTTCCGGCGGTTAATAAACAACCGGTTTATCACGATTTATTTGGAATACTCCAAACTTCTTCACTGCAGTTGCCCTTTGTGCGGTATGTAATTCACTATGCATTTACTTTTATAATGACTATATCATTAATATTTATGCAAAATAATATAGCGCATAGCCCAAGATTAAGGGTTTTCTCATTACACATAAATTCATATATATAGTATAGATATACCTTATTATTTTAATTATATACTTGGGCAATTTTGTCAATATATTATCACATAACCATAACAATAATTAACATACTTATCATTTTTAGTGCTAGCTATAAAGCTTTCTTGATTTTCATCTTGAATTGAAGCAGATCTTTTATTTTGTTTTGAACATTAATTATATAATTTTTATAGTATGTTCAAAACAAATCATATAAATAGTAGGGAAATATTAATGAAAGAAAAGTTATATTATTTGATTTGCAACGTTGGTATTCGTATCACTTTGCAATTTATGACGGGCATTTTAATCAGTTTCTGAATGCCGGAAAGCTCACTCACCAATTTGTGGTTGATGCCTGTTTCAAGATTGCGGCCAATCGATTACAGTGTGTTCTAATAAATCAAAGTGAATTAATAGCTGAAGACAATGATGTCCTTTACAAATTCGTAAACAGACAGGAATCGCGTGATATTGACATAATACCTTAATAGAAAATGATAATACCTTCAAGTTTCCAATGAAGTCCCAGAAATATGGCTCCAAAGTTCCTAATGGGAAGTAAACGCAATACTTCTTTGTTATATTTACTTTACTGCTAGCAAACACTGCAATAAATATCACATTTACATTCCATTCCTTCATTCACAGGAAAGCATTGTCATCTTTTGCTACAGTCATGCCTATGAGAAAAAGGGGGAGTCTGGGCAGGAAAACAGTCAAGTCAAAAGTCGTAGAACATACACGTGCAGTAGAAGCTCCTGATGAAAAAAAGAGCAAGACTCCAGGCAGATCAGGTCCGCCACAGAGTTACCAGAGCAGCTGAAACAGCTGAGCAAAGGCAATCACGTCTCCAGGAAGATCAGGTCCGCCACAGATTGGCCAGATCAGCTAAAACAGCTGAGCAAAGGCAATCACGTGTCCAGGAAGATCAGGTCCACCACAGAGTTGCCAGATCAGCTGAAAGACCTGAGAAAAGGCAATCACGTCTCCAAAGAGATCAGGTCTGCAACAGACTTGCTAGATCAGCTGAAAGACCTATTCAGCATGTGGCACGTCTTCTTGGCTTAAGAAAACAGAGAAACGTTGCCATCACTTTGAAATGGAAATCCCACATGCATGATGGTTTCATGTACAACCCAT